>CM070535.1:34347650-34516829 GCA_036346415.1 Raddia guianensis | reverse complement strand
AAAATGACGGCGATATGGTTCACGGGCTCTTGATATTCGTCATCATCTTCCCGATCACCATCGTCGGTTTGGCGCTTGGCCTTACCGGCATCACCATGTTCGGGCAGGGTGGGCATTGGGCCCTTGCCGTTGTAGAAATCTTGAGCTTTGCTGCCCAAGTTCTCTGATGGCGTATATCATGCCCGTAGTGCTGGTGGAACTTGCAAAATCGGTCGCTCGGACCTTTCTTGCCTTGTCCGCCTCCCTGAGCAGGCTTTTTGCCTTTGTAATTATTGTTGGGCTTCTTACGCCCATCCTTGGGAGGAGGTGCGATCCATACCGCGACGGTATTGTTCGTGATCACCTTTGTTCTTCTTCTTCGGGACTTCTTGTCACCGGGACATTCTTCGCCGCTTCTTCTTCTCATCCACACCAGTCGGGCGGCGGCTCGCTTTGTCGAACGCCTTTTTTATCTTGAGCAGCGCGCCGCGCAGCATAGCGATCACCGCCTTGAACAGTCGTTGGCGGTCCAGTCTCATTAATCTCGAGATCTGGGTGAGCCGCTCGTCGCGGACTCCGTTTTTGAAGGCGCGACAATGATTCATCCGAGATGTTCGGGATCGTGTTGCGGATCTTAATGAAACGCTTCACGAAATTGCGGAGGGTCTCCCGCTCATCCGGATCATCTGGTGCAGATCATCCTCCTTGCCAGACGCGTATGTGACTCCGGAAATTAGCGATCGAGGCGCCACAAAGCTGGTTCCATGAGTGATGGAACCCTCTTGCCGATTGAGCGACCACGTCCGAGCGGCACCCTCAAGGACGATCGGAGGTAATTGGCCATAACAAGCTCGTCACCCCGCCGCCATGATGGCCGAAGCGTAGATGGAAAGGAATTCTCCGGTTACGAGTCCCATTGTACCTCTCCATGTGACCGGCTTGAATTTTGAGGGCCACCGGACAGCCCGGCTCGTCGGAGAAAGCCCCGCGACCCGAGCATATGACCGCCACCTTCCCGGCAGAACCTAATCTTGAGAAGACGTTGGTCTGTTGGCGCGGAGGAACTCCCCGCTGAACAGGAGGACTCGGCCCGAGAAACTCTCTCGGGATATCCACCACGTTCCTTCCTCGTGGTCGCGACGACGCGCTCCTCACGGGAACCGTCTGTGGTCGCCGCGCGCGCTTGCGCTGCCCGTGGTCGTGATGACTACGAGGACTTGGCGAGCGATGGCGACCACGGGTAGCCTGCTCATAGACAGTGATCCTTCGATGGTGACGGGGGTCACGCGATCGATCAGAGCTGTCCGAATCATTCCGGGCAGCTTGGCTGCGCTGCCTGGAGGAGTTGTTGACTTCTCCTAGAGACTTTAGGCCCTCAGCCAGTCGCTCTAGGTTAGTCGCAACAGCATCGCCCATGCGAGCGAGATCAGCTTGATTAGTGGATCTAAGGACCGTTGCCATAGCTTCGAGCCGTTCCCGACTTTGGTCTATGGGTCCCGGGATCCCTGAACCATCCGCGTTCTGACCGACCGGAGTCCGGTCACGCGGGGAATTGACCCGAACAGGAGAAGCTTCTGCCGGGAGACTTAGCGCCGGCACGCGAGGTGGGTCGCGACGCTGTCGCTTACACCGGTCGCGAAACCGTGCTAAGGTCTGGTTAATGGAATCGTCGAGGCTGCGGCGAATGACGCCTGCTTTCGCGGCGACTGCGCGACCTCGTCTTGATGCCGGCGAGTTAATCTGCCGACCGCCTTTGCCGCCACGGCCGTCGCGGGATCCTCAGAGGTTCCTACATCGGCCATGTTAATGCTGCGGGGGCCACGCGAAGGTACGCTAGACGGTGTCATCGCTGTGTCTCCACAGGTGGAATCTACCGACATAGCCTTGGAATCCGATAAATCTAAACCGTCGTAAAGATCATCGGTTCCGTGAGTCGCTGCCGATGGCGGAGTGCGATTCGAGGCTATCTCCGCCATGTAAGCGGAGACATCGCCTCGGATGCGAAAGCGTTCGAGACCGAGCAGATCGTCTGAATCGGCAGGGACGAGACATCCGCCCTTCCGAGTCGTAGCCCTCGTGAAGTATCTACAGATCGCCGACGGAGTTCGACATGCTCGTCTGCGTGTCCCCGCGGACGGCGCCATTGTCGACGGTTGGGATATTGACCCAAGTCAACCAAGGTTCTTCAAAGAGGAGATGGAGACACGCCGAACAACCACGTAACAAAGAACGAACAGGAGCGGGGGTTTTATCTGGTTCAGCCTCTCGGAGAGATAATAGCCCTACGTCCAGCCTTTCTTATATATCAGAGATGAATACAAGAGGTGGCTCGACGAGACGAACAAGTCTCGGCGAGATTATGGGTGTACAAGTGAAGATCAGGTGTCTAGCAGATACCAAAAACCAGATCAAGTCCCCTCTACACGCCGTAGGGGCCTTGTTTATATAGTGCAGAGCAAACCGACCTACCGAGGGAATATCGGGCCGGGCTAACTATGAGATCGCAACGAACTCATACATGCCAAACATATCCCGAGGCAGATAAGGCATACTCCTAGTCTTGAGGATCACGACTCCCAATCCAATCCGGGAAACCAACGTCCGGGTCTTCACGTAGCCGTGCAGAACTCTTGTTCGAGTAGGACTCAAACAGGAATCATAGGCCGTTACGCACCGTGCCAGCCAGGAAGCTGTTCGGCAGGATGCATATGGGCCAGATAGAACCTTCCAGAGAGCTGGGCCCTGGTAGGCTGTTCGAGTGGGCCGTCAGGGAGTGGGCCATGGTAATGGGCCGTAATCTAATCCCCGACACCCATCTCCTCTATGCTCTTCATATTACCACTGCCCCTATTCACCACTGCTCTTCATAATTGGATCCTATATCCGAAAAGATATGCACTACTTATTTTGAGGACCCTACTCTATGTTGATGACACAACCCACTTCCTTAACCCAAATGGGGTGGAGCTTAACGCCATACTTCATATCTTGGGGACCTTCATCAATGCTCTTGGCAACTTCTCAAGGATACATGGCTCCTTGACATGCAGCTACGTTGGTCTTTGTTGAGAAACCTCGCTACCGGGTGTGGTCCGAGGTATAAACGTGGACAATCAATCACAGAGAAAGATCAATACACAGTGGACATAGAGATGTATGGGTGGAGCTTCTCTTTATTATTTCTCAGATCTGTTATACAATGGGAGCTCCACCTCTTCTTATATAGTACTGCTTAGGGTTTAGGCCAGGTCCATAAGTGGGACCCATCGGGATGGAGTCACCGCCGCCCTAACCGCACTATCTTGTGTCAGGCTTTGTCAGGCAGGCTCCCCACGGGTGGTTTCCCAACACTCCCCTTTGGACCTTGCCAGCGAGATGCATATGCCTCATCAAAATTCCATCCAAAAACCCAGTGGGAAAAAGGATTGGAGAAAGAGTACATAGCATACGCTTGCTGTGCACACGATTTGCCTCATTAAAACCTTATGTGAAAAAACTTCAGGGAAAAACTCACCAAGGGAAAAAGAGTACAAACCATCCAACATTGCATTCAATCTTCTAAATCGAGTTGGGTACTCCGGCTTCATGCCAAAGTTTTAATTCAGGGCGTGTGAATTATCTCCCCCTGAATTCAGCACTTCTTTGAGTCTGATCATTCCAATGCCCCTAACACATCTTTCAAAGGAGGCGGTACGTAATGACTTAGTGAACAGGTCAGCCAAATTCTTACAGGATTTGGTGTACTTGATACTTATTTCGTTCAATTTATGCAGTTCATGTGCATAAAAAAAACTTGGGGTCGATATGCTTAGTGAGATTACTTTTCACATAACCCATTTGCATTTGTGCAACACAAGCGGCATTATCTTCACAGATAATTATAGGGGTTTGCTCAGCGGGTAATCCACATGGCCGCAGGATGTATTTCACCATTCTTCTTAACCATGCACATTCACGAGATGCTTCATATAATGCAATGATTTTCGAGTGGTTTGTGGACGTAGCCACAAGCGTCTGCTTGAACGACTTCCATGACATTGCAATGCCACCACATAGGAAAACATACCCAGTTTGTGATTTACCAGAATGCGGGTCCGAAAGGTACCCAGCATCGGCATAACCAACAATATTCATATCTTGGTTCTTCTTGTAAAACAGGCCAAGATCAATGCTTCTACGGCGGTATCGAAAGATAACCTTTATTCCGTTCCAATGCCTCTTTATGGTATTTGATCATGTCGAAATAACGTGTTCACGGCAGATGCTATATCAGGCCGTGTATTGTTAGCAAGATACATAAGTGCTCCTATTGCACTCAGGTGCAGGACTTCCTGCCCGAGGATTTCCTCCCCCTCTTTCCTGGGTCGGAAGGGGTCTTTTTCTCTCTGCAAAGATCTCCCTATCATAGGGGTTCTTCAGGAATAGGCTTTGCTAAAGCCAAACCTTTCTAGAACCTTTTGAGTATTGGTCTCCTGGTGCATTAGAATCCCATGAGGGAAATGCTCGAGCTGCAAGCCTAAGCAGTGAGTATGCTCATACTTGAAGTTTGGTAAACTACCTTAGTTATGGAAGATGATACTTCAAGTATCTTCATTCATAAATCCGAATCCAAGTCTCTTATACATATATTCAGTAACAACATCTTTCAATTCAAATTTCACTCTCAACTTCAAGTTGAGTACTGCCAATAATAAGATATATTTAAAGGAATACCATGACTAGGGAATAAGCTTCTTCATGAAGCGTCGAGCTATCTGTCTTGTTATGTAACATTCTAATTTATTATTCTCATTTCTCTTCTAGAGAAAATGCTATTATACCGCGGTACTTGCCTTCTTTTATATGGCATATATATATGTCGACTTTGGCTGTTGCTCTATTCATAAGTTCCCTTAATAATACAATTCATATGACCATTTAGTCATGGGGTGCTTCGTGCACTTCAACTTGCTCTGCACCGCTATTTCCCATCACGGGGGCAAGTTCCTTTAGTTCTTATCGCCGGTGTGTGCACACACTTTGGTCGATACATTCATTTATTTATTCCTGTCATGGAATATTCAAAACTGGGAGTGCCTCGCTAGCAGGCTTCTCTCCAGCTGCCAGGTCTCAACTGGCTCCCCTTCACTACTTAGAGCATTTTTAGTGATTTGGTCATGATAAGCCATCTTTCTCTTTTTTTTCCCCAGGCGTCCCCAGGTACTTCGGGTCAGAGGAACCAGACTCCCTGTTCATTCTGAGGCCTTTGAACAGGTTGAGGGGTACCTTCAATTCTTTGGTACTGCAGCCCTCTCTGGCGCATTACTTTTAGTAATGCAACTTAATCATTTCCTTCATATCACAAAAATGGTCATTCAGTGGCAGTTTCATATCTACTTCAATATTCTTCAAGACTTCTATTTCTCTACTAGGGCAAAGGTCATGCACGAGAATTCTATATGCTTATTTTCTCAGCATTCTCACTCAGGAGTTCTAATTCTCCCCCTAATGACGGAAAATATTTCTCGTCAATAGTGGTATGGTACATATAATTCAAAGTGGAAAATTTCATTATGACCCTTTGCATGCACTAGTTGGATGTTGTAGAACTTCATGTTCTTTTGAATAGTGATTAGGGATGCTTTCTGTAGGACTTCATGTCTTCACACATTCTGCAAGAATTACAACTCTGCTAATTAACCGGACTAATTATTCAATTCATTTTCAATTCGTATGACTGCTAGTCACTCTGCAAGAGGTGGCATGCTATGCCTATTCACAGTGCTCTGCTTCAAATCTCATCATCAAATGTCTTTAAAATAAAATCATTAGTAGTGTCCATTGCGACGGACTTCATATGATGGGATGAAAAAAATTGTTTAATTCCAGTGATCTACAAGATCTTCTCTTCAAATGCTTTGTTCCTTGTGTGAGAGTAAACTCGATCACATTTAGGAGACAGTGTTGAGCACTTTGAAGTACCAAAACTACCCTGTTAAGGGCTGAATTAGAAAACAAATGTCCTACTAGATGCAGTCTAGAGATTCAGGGACTTTACATTCTCTTCATAATTCAAGATTTTTTCATTAATTTTCGGTGGCACATTCAGGCACACAAAATCTTCAAGATTCAGAAAATTTTCACGATAGTATTATAGTTCGGTGAGTTGTTGTTGCAATCCCTTATCATTCGAAAACTAGGGAACCCAGAATATACTACTAAAAAGATAAGAGTTAAGAGCTTCTAAATCCAGTCTTCTAAGCTGGCATGCACTACAAGTGCATCAAATCTATTATAGTGTAGCCCGAATTCATAGAGGAGGGATTACTTCTAGTAATGCTTTTCTTACATCCGGCATTCTTCATAATGCATGAGCATTCAGTGCTATTCTCTTCATTTGTTTCTTCATGAAACATGCACGAATGCCTTTAAATTTAAGAGGCTCTATAAATGTTCGATGTAAACAACGCTTCTTAAGTGCTGATGTAATACCCAATAATACACCCGTGACTCTTCGTGAGCAAGCTATGCACAGATCGCTACTAGCGATTTTTTAAATTAATACTAACAGTATTCTTCAGGATAGATGTGGGTATATGAGCTCTCTTAAAATGTTATTTGTTGTTCTACAACAGTGTTAATAACCTCCAAGAGCACTATATAGATTATAAGTTGCAATCAGGTAATGGCAAGATTCATGATTTAAAGAATTCATAAATTGATTGCAACTTTATATATACTGGAATAGGGGCAAATGCAAAACCCGTCATGAGAATTAATGTGCGCTCTTCTAAAACTTCAATTCAAATATGCTCTTCAAAAACTTCCAATTCATGCTAAAAATTCATATGTCTGCTATCAACCATAATTTAGAATGCAAATTCATAAAATACGATTCAAAATGTGCACCCACTACGTGTGGGTGTGCTCTCAAAACCTATAGGCCGATATGGCAATGATTGCCTCAGGCCACGGGCGATGCAATGATACGGGAGCACAATTGACAATAGGGGCTGCTCCCAGAGGCTTCTATCGCTAAAAGGGCAGGCCCCATAGTCAACCACACAGATGTAACCGAGCAGCGGCGCGACAGAGCCGAGACGGTTATTCTAGTTTCAATGACATATGTCGAGATCTTCGTTTCTCCATGCACATTATGTGCGATTGCAATTAGAATAAGGGGGAGATTTGGGAAGTCTTGCAAGAGTTCCCATCAACAATTGCAAGTTAAGCATCTGCCATTGCTTTTCTTTTCTTCTTTGATCGATAAGCCATAATTGAATGCATAATCATGGCAAATCATAGACCAATCTTTCAAATACCACATAATTTTCTGACATTATACCTTGAGGGTTCTGCCCTTCTAATGGTGGAAATAAAATGCGACTTCTCCTTGTGTTATCTTTGTTAAGCAATGGACTTTCTCTTCATAGGCCAAATATTCATATTCTCCCATTCATGCCCTTCTTTAAAATTTGGAGCTTTCTCCCCCTAGTAGTTTCTCCATGACTAAACAACAAAACTTGCAAGCACTTGGAGTTATACTTAGGTGAGAGTGGGGATTACCCTCGAATGTGATCTTCTTTGTCACAAAAGAGGATTTGACCAATTTTTCCATAATTTGCAGTCTCATGCATGCCCCATTCTCATATAATAGAAAGGATAGTATACTAGAGCGTCCAAAACCGCTTCTTGAATTACGGTATGTTGCTCATGCATACACCAATACTATATGTTCATAGTGGGGTGCCTAAGAAAGTGCAATGCAGGGTTGTTCCGCACATCGGTTTCTAATCCTTTCGGGGTTCTAGCCCGATGGCGGCCCAGAGCTTCATGCTACAGGGTACAATTCTATAGTCCAATACCCAAGTGAGGTTACTCTGGCTGTGCAATGCCAATACCTCAAATTCATATTTTATTATACTAGACATGTATACTTCAGGATTAATTCATAAGATTACTTCATGTAATATAATTAAATATGGTGCGTGACATAATTAATTCTCATGTATTCCAGTATATATATTCTAGCATGCCATTACCAATTCAAAAGCATAAATAATTACTGATAATTATAATGGCAAATGCACACAAAGATTGCACATAAATAATTACAGAATTAAATAATGCTTCAAATTCAAAGTCGGGTACTTACTTCAAGTTCCCGGGATGCTAAAGGGCCGAAGATTAAGTTTCCAATACAATTGGAAAATCAAAGAAGACATCGGAAAAACTTTTAGTAATTTCCCAGCTTCTAAGGGATTTTAATGTATTTTTCTTTCTTCCGGAAGCAAGGATGCCAAATTTAAATCCCCGAGTTGCAAAACATGCCAAAATTCAAATCTCAGGTGATTCTGCAAGAATCAAAAGGGGTTTTCTACAATTTCACAAATCCCATGGCCTTTTGCGATTTCTTTTGAAAGTTTTAATTAATCTGGACCTTCGGTCCAACAGACGACTTCTTTGTTAGCAAGGCTGCACGTAGTCTTATGATGGTTTGAAAAATTAATTTTGAAAAACCTAACGGGTGATTCTGCAAGAATCAGGAAATTTCAGTAATTTTCAGAATTTTCAAAGCCAATTCGCAAAATTTCTTAATTCAGCCCCAAATTGGGCCTTTCCGGCCCATTTGCAGGGCTAGGCGCTAAGTCGGGCAGACAGGCCGACCATTTGCCTGAGCGCCCAAACATAGTGGTGGCAGCCCACCGGGCGACGCTGACTCGCAAGGGTGGCCCAGCATGGCGGGCGTGGCTCACCGGGCGACGCTGCCAATGCGGTGGGCGCTGCCCAACCGGGCAACCTTGACCAATGCCTGGCGGCTTGCAGCGAGGGCGCCGCCGCCCAGCGAGATTGGCGGCCCACCATGGCTCGCAAGCGCGGGCGGCTAGGGTTTCCCCTAGCCGCCGTTAGGTTAAACGTGGCCGCCGCCCGCGCGCGCGCGGCGGGCTTGCTGCGTGGTGGCGCTGGCGCAGCAGCGGGTGATGGCGTGTCTTGGCGCGACCGACACGGCGGCAGCGCTGCAGCGTGATGTCATCGCCGTCGTGGCGCGTGTATGCGTGCATCTGCAGACGCGCGCGAGGCAGCGGCAGCGCCGTAAAGCCTTGCGCAGGCGAGGCAGCAGCGGCGTGGCGTGGTGGGGGACGCCGACAGGCGCAGCGCCGACGCGCCGGCGAAGCGCAGGGCGCTTACGGGCGCGGGCTGAGGAGGCGGCAGGCGCCGCAGCTGGCTGCGCCGCGCAGCGCAGGCGGCGCTGCCGGGCGCAAGGGCGGCGCGGACCGGCGCGGGCGGCGGGCGGCAGTATGACGACGCGTCGGCAGCGGCGCGGCGCCGAAAGCACGCCGGTGAGGCCGACAGAGGCGGCAAGCGCGCGGCGGCGGCAAGGCAGCGAGGGCGGTGCCGCGAGAGTCAATCTTCCAGATTGATTTTAGAAATCCCAAAACAAAACGAATCTGCTACAAATTTCATGCAAATTCCCAATCTACTAGGGGACAAACACCACAATTCTTCTTGATCTGCAATCAAATTCAAGCACAAATCAAGATCTTCGGGATAACCGGTGCCCAAAATATACCTTCGTGGTAGAAGTGGTTGCATATCGTTCTTCCTCGCGGATTGATCGGCACGTCAGGGAGCAAGCGTGCTGATAACGTGTTGAGAAACCTCGCTACCGGGTGTGGTCCGAGGTATAAATGTGGACAATCAATCACAGAGAAAGATCAATACACAGGGGACACAGAGATGTATGGGTGGAGCTTCTCTTTATTATTTCTCAGATCTGTTATACAATGGGTGCTCCACCTCTTCTTATATAGTACTGCTTAGGGTTTAGGCTAGGTCCATAAGTGGGACCCACCGGGGTGGAGTCGCCTGCCGGCCCTAGCTGCACCATGCTGTGTGCCGGCCTGTGCCAGGGCAGGGCGCTATTTGGAGAGTTTGTTCTTCTACTAGGGGGTATAGGAATAGTATTACTTACCAACCCAATTTATTCTGCCTTTTCGCTGGGATTAGTTCTTGTTTGTATATCCTTATTCTATATTTTATTGAATTCCTACTTTGTAGCTGTTGCACAACTTCTTATTTATGTGGGAGCCGTAAATGTATTGATCATATTTTTCGTAATGTTCGTAAATGGTTCAGAATGGTCTAAAAATAAGAATTATTGGACTATTGGAGATGGGTTCACTTCACTAGTTTGTATAACTATTCTTTTTTCAGTAATGACTACTATTCTAGATACGTCATGGTATTTGATTAACGGTCAAGGGAGCCGTCGGTGTTGAGTTTGTATTTGAAGATCCACTTTCCGGTTACCACATTGGCTCCAGCTGGCCGCGGTACAAGGTCCCACGTGCTGTTGGCGCGGAGGGCCTCGAACTCCCGCTCCATGGCAGCCCGCCAATTAGGATCGGCAAGGGCTGCGCGCACTGACGTGGGCAGAGGCGGGAGCGCCGAGACATGCAGTAGGAGGCGGTCCAGGGGCTTGATCTGCTTGCCAGCCTTGCGACGAGTGACCATAGGGTGGTCATTTGTAGCGGCCCCGCTGGCAGCAACCTATGGAGGAGGTCCGACAGGCAGCGGAGCCGTAGAGGAGCAAAGAAGCGGTGGAGGGCCCCAGATGCAACAACTGCTGGACAGGGCCGGGCGAGGCGATGGGTGGAGCACGAGCGCAGAGTGCGGGGCACCGACAAGGGCGGCGGTGACCGTGGTGCGTGACGAGGAGCCGCGGCGGTGGTAGACCATCAAAGGTACCGCGTGCGGTTGCCGGCCGTTCCGGAAAGCCCCGCTGGCAACAACCTGTGGAATGGTACCAACAGGGGCAGCGGGAGCTGAGTGGCCTGCAGAGTGGACACCACTGGCAACTACCTGCGGAGACAGACCAGCAGGGGCAATGGTGACCGCCGGGGCAGAAGTGATCGTCGTCGGTGCAGGGGCGGCCTACGTGACCGCCGTCGGGGTAGCCGTGGATGTACCTGTAGAGGAAGGTGAAGCGCGGACTCCTATGGGGAGAGGAGGACCGGCGCAGTCGGTGAGAAAGTCGAGATCGTTCAGGGAGGACGAGTCGGAGGGACTCGAGGCATACGGGAAGGTGGACTCGTCAAAGGTGACGTGACGAGAGATGATGACGCGGTTGGACACAAGGTCCATGCACCGGTACCCCTTGTGATCTGGGGAGTACCCTAGGAAGACACAAAGGGAGGAGCGCGGCGCGAGTTTGTGTGGAGCTGTGCTAGAGAGGTTAGGATAGCAGGCGCAACCAAACACACGGAGGTGGGTGTAAGGGGATGGAACCCGTAAAGGGCATAGAAAGGGGTAGGCACAGTGAGAGTGGAGGAGGGGCGTCGGTTTAGGAGGTAAGTGGCTGTGAGGAGAGCTTCTACCCAGAATGAGGGGGGGACACTAGCCCGGAACAGAAGGGAGCGTATCACATCGTTGGTGGTACGGATGGCGCGCTCAGCCTTACTGTTCTGGGGTGAGGTGTATGGGCAGGACATGCGAAAGACAACGCCGTTGGTGAGAAAGAAGGAGCGAGAAGCGGAGTTGTCAAACTCGCGACCATTATCAGATTGGACACACTTGACGGTGGTGCCAAACTGAGTCCGAACATGGGCAAAGAAATGGGAGATGGTGGGGAAGGTGTCAGACTTCAGGCGGAGGGGAAAAGTCCACATGTAATGAGAGCAGTCATCGACAATGATGAGATAATACTTGTAACCGGAGACACTAAGAACGGGAGATGTCCACAGGTCACAATGGATTAAATCAAAATTGTGAGCAACTCGAGAGGTGGAAGAGACAAAAGGAAGACGGACATGACGACCAAGCTGACAGGCATGACAGAGGTGGTCAGTTGGATCCTTAGGGCAGGGAATAGCAGACGAGCTAGCTAGACGGGAGAGAGTCGCATGGCCTGGGTGACCGAGACGACGATGCCAGAGGGATGTGGTGGAGGTGCTGGTAATAAATGCCTGGGAAAGAGGGGTGGAAGGGTGGAAAGCTATTGCACCTAGCAATGATATGTCCGGTACGAAGATCCTTGACAGACAGGCCTACCGGGTCGAACTCAACAGAGCACTGATTATCTATGGTGAACTGACGAACAGAAATGAGGTTTTTTATGATGTGAGGGGTGACAAGTATATTACGAAGAGTAAGATCCCTATCACCTAGGGAAAAAGAAAGATGACCGGTGGAGGTGACCGGTAGGCGAGACCCGTTGCCAACAATGATGTTGGTCGGTGAAGGAGGGTAGGGTGGTTGGGAAGAAGCGAGGTTACCAACATCGGCAGTCATGTGCGAGGTTGCCCCGGAGTCCATGTACCACTCCGCACGGACAGGGGCCTGCGAAGGTGCAGGAGCGATGGACGCGAGTAGAGCGAAGGCTGGCGACGCTGTGGCGCCGATGTGTTCGTCGAGGTGGGACGCCGCGGCCAGAGGGGACGGCACGGGGCATGCGACCGTTGGAGGACGGCGGCATCGCCGGCAGGCAAGAACGGCGCCTGCGCCGAGCATGCCCGCAAGGCACTCATGGCAGAGGCCGTGGCGCGACCTGGAGAAATGCGTGCCCTCGTCGTCATAGCGGAGGAGACACGGAGCAGACACGACACTGTGTGGCACACAGTCTTTGTCGGCGGAGATGCTCTGCTGCTGCCTCTCTGTAGGCCGTGGCCTCCGTGCGGTGCCGCGGAGCTCTGGCGCGATCTCGGTGGCGGCGCTGCCGCGGCGAAGCTCCGGCAGCTGGTCGGTCGTGCTGTGTGGAGAAGAGGGGGTCGGCGGGCGGGCCAAATGGCGGAGGAGGGTGGTTGCGGCGGCTGAGCCTTGGGCGGTGGCGCTCGGCGCAGCGAAGGCGGCACCCGGCGCGACGGCCTGGAGCTCGGGGAGGACCAGGGCGGCCTGGATCTCGGGTGGGAGCTGAGCAAGGGCGGCGGCCACAGTATCCCGTGTGGCGGTCGCCACCCGGGCATGTGCGGCCGCGAGGGCGCCGTGAGCCGCCGCAGTGGAAAGGGGGGAAGAGAGAGAGGTCACCGGGGAGGTCGACATGGCGAAGGAGGAGGCGTCCGCCATGGCGGAGCCGCCGCCGCCAGCGCAGCGGAGAAGAGGGGGAGAGAGAGATCCTAGACCTCCGGTCGCTCTGATACCATGAAGGTTTAGGGAATTGGTGATTTCCATTTCATTTTGGGTAGAGTATAAGCAGTACACAAAGTGGGCCTCCCTCCCGAGGCCCAATATACTCTAACACAAAGATGTCATATTTCCAATGAACGCCAGTGAAGAGCTTCCATTTACTATATCGCCTATTCTTCTGATAAAGTTAGACAACCAACGAATCTATCAGTCCCATGTGCTTATCTTTGCAATCAGGATCAAAGCTACAAACCGGAAATATTAAAGACTTACAAGTTTATAAACTATAATCTCTAACATATGATGATCCAACATGTGGTTTAACATCAGCCATGTCCTCTTCCTAAAGTTCACTGTTCACCTGAATCCTATGTGTGCTTTTGTTCACTATCTGGACTTTAGAGCAAGGCAGTTTGGCTCAAAGGAAGAAAGCTTACACCAATCCTCTTCATTGGCCTTTTTTTTTTAGGCTTGCATTGGATACCAATCCTATATAAACCAATACCATGGAAACTGAATAAATATAAATAGGTAAAAATAGCAGTGTGGCAAGAAGACTTTATTTAGGCAAGACTCACAATTCCATGGAAGTGCATTGCCAGTGACAGATAACTTGCAGGTAGCTTGTATGAATAGACAAATATATAGAATAAGCGAGCACAAAAGATAGAAAGTAGAGAAAATCTACTATTGGCAACAGGAAACAATAGAGAGAGAACACCATTCTTCACATATCTTACGGAAAATCTGTAAAGCATCAACACATATAAAAACTGATATGTACACATGTGCAACCCAGGCCTCATATATGTAAAAAAGCCCACCTTTTTAGTGCTAAGTTTCACCTTTTCATTACCAATTTTTCCGCACATGATACGAAAGCTACTACAATTTTTTTCTTCCTTTTTCATCAATAGGTAACCTGGTGACCTATGATGTTAGTATATGAACATAAACATGTCAATACATATCAAGCCCTGTGAGAAGCAAAGATAGAACTATTTGTATGAATTAGTTCAATTCAATAAGGTTGTTAACGGAAAGAGACGATGACAATTTTCAAGAGCACTACTTCTTAAAAACATCACAACCCTTTGTTTTCCTTTTAAAAGTGGCCTTTTAAACAGCATTCCCATATGTCAATAATCGTTTTTATTGCGACGGCCCTGAAACTATGAAAATGCTACTAGTGTCTCTCCATTACTCCTATCATTGACCTCCTTTTTAGCATGTTATTAGAAGATAATAGACAATAACTAGATCTCGTTGGAAATCAGAACATAGCTGTGGGCAAATGAAACGCTACTTAGAACAAAAACATTGCACAACATGCATTGTACTGCCACATGTTTCTAGAAGGTTCTCCATCTCACTAATCCTGCATCACCAAATCTAGGAAGAGAAAGAAAACTTATGATATACATAAATTGCTGGACAAACCTTATCAAGTTAAATGAAGTGGACTATGCCAAAATGAAGGGCACCCACGTCATAATTACTAAACACCACTGTGGCTATTAGTAGAATCACCAGCGAAGTGCCTTCGAAAAGGACAAACGACTAAAAGGAACAGTAAGTACTTTTAGTTTGACGCACTTAATTTGATCTCCAGTCTCAATAGCCTGCATAAAGTTTTTTACAACACCACGAATTTAGATCGGCCATATGCTTTTGCTGGTGAAGAATCAGCCTGGAGGAATGATTTGGCAAGAGAAGGGTGAAACGGGGGTAGCCATATGGGCCAGAAGAGGGGGATGCAATTCCATGGCCGAAGAGGGGGATGCATAACAGATCCGTCCGTTGTCGAGTTGTGCCGTCCAAATCCAACCAGCGCTGGGAGGAACAGGGGCCGTAGAGCTGTGGCTTTGACGGGAGGTGGCGTTGGGAGGAGAAGGACGAAGCAAAGATCTAAATACCGGAATGAAAAGTTGCACAAGAAACAACTGCTAAAACGTAGCGAATAATAGGAATCAGACATACGACGCATCGCTGAACGCAGGGCTGGGCGGCGCAGTGTGACCGTGGAAGAGGACTGAGGAGGAAGAAGGACGGCCAAGGGATCGAGGAGGACTGAGGAGGAAGAAGGAGCCACCATCAACGGGGAGGCGACGCCGTATTGAGGAGGGTCGGTGTGGGGCGTAGAGGCAACGGAGACGATAGAGTGTAAGGTACCGCGGCGCCACCGAGGTGAGTTGGACGGGACGGGTCCAATAGGCCATTCCTGTGATACCCACGCCGCCATGGCCGTGTATGGAGCAGAAGTGGAGGCGGTTTGGACGGCGCCGTGGCCGCCGGAGACAAAGGATGGGGTGGTGCCCAGCCTGGTGGCCCCGGCGGAATTGGAAACACGGCGATCCTGTCATCATGTATGCGTGACCGATGACGCGACGCTGCCGTACGTACACGTGTCGCTTCCAGATACAGGGATGGCTTTGAGTTGCAAGTACACGTGTCGCTTCCAGATCCCCTGCCTCCTCCTCCTGTACTAAACTTACCTATCCCAGCCTCCTCCTCCTGTACTTAACTATCCCCTGCCTCCTCCTCCTGTACTTACCTATCCCGTCCGACGCCGACGCCGACGCCGCCACTGCGGCTCTTCTTCTCCGACCCGACCCGACCCGCCGGCCGCCGCTGCCTTCCTTCTCCGTCTGCCCCCGCCATGGCGCCGGCGCCACGGCCCACCGACGATCCGGGGCTCGACGTTTGGAAGGTTCGTGCTTTCCGGCGTTTCCTGCCCTGCTCTCTTGCTCCTCGACTCCGGCTCACTGCCCTGCTTCATTGCTGCTCCTCATAACCTAGCATCGTCTGCTTTTGATTAGACTCCTGGTCTTCAATGTTGATTGCTCCTTCTGGATTTCTATCCGCTAGTTAGATCAGGGTCATTGAGACTGTGAATTCGTTGTCCGAATACCCAAGGCGACCCCGCCCCCCTTTTCCCGATCCCCAACATCACCAGAAGCAAATGAGCTTCTGCATTGCTCGTTGATTTTGTCCTACCAAGATTGCTCGATGGAATGCATTTAATAACTGCGTTGTAGATTTTTTATATCGGTCCAAAATGTTATTGCTTTGCTGTGCTGGCACAGCTTCATCTTGGTTCTATTTAGTATTCCTACTTGACAATTCAATATAGTTAGTATGGACTCTTTTGCTCCAGCATTCAATAACATTCAACAATAGTCCCTACATTAAACCTAGCACCATCTTACTAAGCATGGTATGCATTGCGTACAGGCGCATGATACCAATACGGCGATATCAGCAATTCGTGTTAGAGTTGGTGTCAAATATGTACACAAGTAGGGTTACAATTGGACTAGGAGTTGTAATAGGCAGGGTAGGCTAGACTTTTAGTCGGACTTGTATCCTAGGCCCTACATAAAGGAGGCGTCCCTATTGTAATCCATAACGACAAACAGTAGCAGCATAAGCTCGCAGGGGCAGTCGGCTTGTGGTTGTGACCCGGGTGGTCGGTATGCTACAGTTTGGGGAGGACGGCCCGTATCGTCCAGATATTGCGTGTTATTAAATTCCTATCAATTCGAAGACTTACTTCTTGTTTGTACTATTCTGTACACCTATACCCAGAATCAGTAGCAAACAAAGTATACGTAAACTTCTTCATTATAAACATCAAATTTTCCTTTACTGTCAGGATGCTCCTATTACAAAGTAGAGGGATGAAATGAACTTTGTTATCTGGCCTCGTTTTTTGTGCATGTCTTGGTCATTATAAAATGATAAGCCCAAGTCGCGTACTTATCCATTTTATCTTGTCGACAATCGAAATGCGTTGGTGCAGGACCAATTGCGTTCCTTGGGAATAAGAGAGCTTGGGGATGTCATGTTTCATCTTGGACAGCCAAAGCAAATGAAGAAGAAGGTTTGTTCACTGGCAGTTTGTATATATATATACTTTTCTTACCGAATGAATTCTTTTTAATGCTTTACTGTTCTTGTTCATATGTTTTGATGCTCTTTTTTTTTGTGCAAACATGTGGAATTGGTTTCATTTTCATGGACCCTCAACATATTTCTGAAATTAATTAGCTTATCTGTGCTTCTGGGTATCATACGTTGGACTTCTCTATGCTTTTAGGTATTGTATTATATATTGGAAACGATTTACTTACGAACCATTTGGCTTTTGTTTTTTTCTATTGTTCCAGAATCTAATCGACAGAGCTATAGCATTATTGTCTGATAAACCTGATCAGCGTACATGCGCTTTTTAAATGATCTTTTTGTACTGATGTATTTTCGTGGAGGGCCATGGGGAATGGTGAGTCATTCTATTTTGTTCTTGTAGTCTCCAAAATGAAGATATATGGAAAAGAAACAGTGGTGGAAATAATCGATAAAATTTATAGGTGAGTTATAATAATATTTTCCACATATGGGCCTGTGTTTAGATTTTTTTCTCGCGACGATTTTGTAAACCACTGATTTTTCTTACTTTTTACAGAAAAAAATACCCTAAAATGACTGTTTCAGCCTCTAAAAGCCAGATTGAGTCAGGACAAAATGTAGAGCATACAAACAAATCAGTTGATTCCGCTCAGTTGGTTGGCAAGGTCCAATGCCCTTGTGGTACCTCTATGACAAATGGTCCCATGATTAAGGTACAGCTTCACAAGTATGACTGTATCTGCTTGTTTGTCTCTCTTTTTTCAATCACATCTTGTCAATCTAATAAAATTTTAGTGCTTGTTTGTTGATCCAATCGATTGATTCGATCATGTGCTGAATCGTCGATCTTCTTTATTGTTCTTTTAAATTTTTGTATTGGGCAGGTCCTAAATTTGGTGCCAAAGGAACAGGATGGTGAGAAGTTTTCTGATGCTGTTGCTCGTGTGCGTCGTTGTGTTGGTGGTGGAACTGATGCAGGTAATGCAGACAGTGACAGCGATATTGAAGTTCTGGCTGATTCTGCCTCTGTCAGTCTCCGATGCCCTGTAAGTACTCTGACCATTAACATGAATACTTGAATCCTTAATGATATACCTCACCTGCTGCTACTTGCTCTAACATGGCCTTTAAGACTAACTTCATGTTCATTAGAATATTAGCGTTTAACATGTAACTTGCTCTATGATGCAGCCATGACATACTTGGCTTAAATTTACTCTTTATAGAATCATCAGTAACGTTATTGTGGATTTTAACCAAGATGCTTTTCTACAATACCATTTTGTCAATAAGATGATGTTTGACTGATAACTGATTATGTTTTGCACTCCTTAACACAAAGCTAAGCCATTTTTTCTGTCTGCAAAACATTTTTTCCTTATGTAAAAGACATTTATCTTGGCAGTTGACTGGTTCAAGGATTAAGATAGCTGGTAGGTTCAAACCCTGTGTCCACATGGGTTGTTTTGATTTAGAAGCTTTTGTGGAACTCAATCAACGTTTGCGGAAGGTTTGATTGTTTTTCTCACATCAGTTAATTCTTATTCTCTTTTCTTTCTCTAATCAAACAATGTTTCATTGCCTGCAGTGGCAATGCCCAATTTGCCAGAAAAATTACTCGCTGGCTGACCTCATCATTGATCCTTATTTCAATCGTATCACTTCACTGGTGAGTGGTGACTTATACTTTATAGTGGAAATGCTTTTTTCTACACGATTTCGTCATGCATCATTTGCTGATTTGTCGCAATTCGGTGGTCTAGGTCCAGAGCTATGATGATGCTGCATCTGAAATTGATGTCAAACCTGATGGTTCTTGGAGAATTAAGGGTGCGCCTGAACTGAAGGATCTTTCACAGTGGCATTCACCAGACGGCACTCTCTGTTCTGCCAGTGAAAGAGATGGAAGCATGGGCCAGGCCAACATGGATGGCCGCTCAGAAATATGCCATGATGGAAGTGCTGACAAGCGGACATCTCTTAGCCTTGGCGGTGCTGATGAAAGCTTAATCCATGCCCAAAATGCTTCTCAGAAAAGGATGAACACTGGAGACGAAATAGCAGCTTCAGATGGTATGGTAGCATTCACAACCGGTCCTTTTTAGATATGATGAGTTCAAATATCATTTGTCGCCATTTTTTAAGATTGCGCTGCCTTTGCAAATGTCAACACATTAGCATAGAAATATTGTGCCTTTTTCCCCCTTACATAATCATTCCCCGGAAGATGTGATGTCTTATTCCCTTTTGTGCAGCTTCAGTCCTCAGGAGTGGGAACGATGGTGGCTTGAGTGGAGAGATACCTGGCGGTCCTTGTTCACCACATTGGCCGCAACGTTCGGTTCGACCAAGATTGATACTCACAATCGACTCAGATTCTGATTAGTGTCTGTATAAGTAATGCCGTTGTCCTCCATTCCATGGAATGAGCCCTTGGGATTTCCAGGAGTGGTTGGTTATACCTGATGGTGGAGGATGAATGTATCTAATTATATCTAGTTGGGAAATTTACGGACAATAGATGAAGATGCTATTTTTGAAGGAAGGAGGTGTTGGGGATCCATACCCTTTGGCGGGGGGCCCTGGTGGTCGCCGGCGACGGCAGCCTCGTCCTCGGCGGCCCTGCGCGCCTCTTGAACGCGGTCGTCGATCTCGGGGTCCGTGTAGCCCTGCTCCTCGAGCGCGTCCCGGAGGACGAAAAGGCGCAGCTCCACCTGGCGCTTGCGGTCGTGCTCAAGGATGTCCTTGTTGGGCCTGCGCATCCCCGCCGGCGCGGCGTCCTGGGGCTTGGGGGGCCCGCCGGCCCGGGGCACGGAGGAACATACTAATATACTTTATCATGCACTTCCTACTAATATACTTTATCATGCAATTATTGAAACCCATCATCTTGATGGTTCTTATGTCCTAAATAATCACTGCATCCTCACCTCTATACTCCTCCGAGTAATCCAGAAGCATAGTAAGGTTTTTTGCATCAGTTTCAACTACCACATTGCCAGCACCCATTTCTTGAGCTACCTGGAGACCAAATAAAGTAGCAGCAGCTTCAGCATGCGAGGCACACATGATGTTTTCAAGCTTCCCTGCTGCCATGAACAGCACCTGCCCGCTTTCATCTCAGGCCACAGCTCCCCACCCTCCATCATTCAAATTGACCTTGAAAGAAGCATCCGTGTTGATTTTTATGAATCTGGCTTCTGGAGGTTCCCACGTCACCTGAGCCATGCTCCTAATATGAGGGACTCCACCTCCCCTTAAGATAGTGCAGTCCTCCTCTTTGTCATTAATGGTATGAAGAATCTGCCCTAATGACAAAGCAGAATCACCATGAACCAGCTTGTTCCTAGCAAACCACCAACACCACAGCAGAACACAAATAGACATCTGTTCTTTGATCTCAAGTTTCCACACTTCTTCGATCATTTGAGCCGGGCTATTGCAGCCAAGTAAAGAGACTCTAACATGCTCAAGATTCCTTTCCCTCCAGACCTTCTTGACTTCTTTGCATTTCAAAAAAGGGTTAAAAGCATACATGCCACTACAGAGTCTTCTTTGAACAGAAATGCCACCGCAGAGATCGAAATATTTGACACGCCATTATAAAGTCTGGGTCCACCCGCCTGCCGCCGGCTGCCGCCGCTTAGGGAGAGAGACGGGGGAGAGAGGAGAGAGAGAGAGAGAGAGAGAGAGTGAGAGAGCTGGGAGGAGGAAGAAGATGGAGTGGAGAGGCTGACATGTGGGTCCCACACGTCAGTACATATTTTGCTTGGTATTTGTTTCAGTATTTCTCTAGAAATTCCCTAAATTGTCCAAAATGGCATGTATGCACGAATCTAGACTTTATAATGGAGTCTCAGATATTTCGATCTATGCGGTGGCATTTCTGTTCAAAGAAGACTCTGTAGTGGCATGTATGCTTTTAACCCAAAAAAAAAAAAAGATGGCCACCATCCTCATCCAATCTATGGCACATGGGGCATCTCGTATCCACCTCAATGCCCCTCCGACGCACCATCGTCCTCAAAGGGAGAGAGTTATGAATCAGTCTCCACAGGAAGTGCTTAATTTTTGGTAGAAGTGGCATCTTCCAAAGTTTTGACCATTTGAAGCCACTCCACCCACTACTGGAGGTTACCACACCATCAAGACCTGCCACTTTAAGGCCCAGTTCTTTTCAGCTTAACGACTTATCTACGTTTTGAAAACACCTATGCTTTGAGTTTTTGAGTCTGTTTTTTCGCTGTTTTGAAGGTGAGTTCTCACGCTTTAAAAAGCAAGTCAAACGAGATGCATTCGAATCTCGAGACTACCTCGAGAAGCTTTCAAAGTTCAGTCATTTCAGCCGTTCAGCCGTTCAGATCAGCTCAAAAGAACAGGGCCTAAATCTTCCAAACAAGTGATAAGCAAATTTTACCGTAAAAACGCCTTTGGTTTCGGGCTGCCAGGCAACAAAGTCCTCATTTTGGCCCCTTAATGGTATACATTTTATTAGCTGGGCTTCCTCTGGATTAAAAATGCTATCCACAAGATCAATATCCCAGCAACTTCTCTCCTGGTCAATAAGATCACATACTCTGTTCAAGATACAGCCCCTCCTAGCTGACATCACTTTCTTGCAATCAGGTCTTAGGATCCAAGGGTCGCTCCATATATTGATCACAGAGCCATCGCCTACTCTCCAAATAATACCCTTCTTAAGCAGTTGGATCCCTTTCAAGATACTGCTCCAGCTATACGACATGTCTTTCCTTATAATAATACCCTCCTTAAGCAGTAGGGCTTGACTACTTGAGGCGTCTGCCGTCTGCGCGACTGCACCCGAACTCCTCATCCACTAATTCAATACTGTGGCCAGCATATTTAATTTTAAATCAAATATAAAGTTTTTCCTTTATGTTTTATAACATCTATCGGAAAAAGAAGCTACCACGTTCGTCCACATCATCCAAATTATTTCAGCCGTTCGATCAACGGTGGGACCAAATTATAACGGCCAAGATCAATCAAAGAAATTCTCACATAAATCAAGAAAAAAGATCTATGCATTTGATTTTGTGGGACCGGATTATAACGACTTAGATTATAAAAGAAGAATATTAGAAATTCAGATTAAATACTAAAGATGATATAATATGGTTATTTTATCCGTTCAATCAACTGTGGGACCAAATTATAACGAGATAGCTTAATCAAAGAAAGAAAGATCTATGCGGCTTAGATTAAAAGAAAATATTAGAAATTCATATTAAATACTAAAGTTGATACAATATATTAGAGATAAACTCTAAATCCGATTTGATATGTTAGAGATAGATTATGAGTTAGAGATAAACACTATATACATAAACAAATCTAGCCGCGCAAACGCGCGGGCCACCTCACTCGTATATCTATAAAATGAGAAAGGCTAGCGTGCACCCCAGAGCACGGATCTCTCCATGCTCCCAACGCGTTTTTAAAATCCGAGATGCCTAACAACTGATCCGAACTGTTGATCTTGTTCGTCTCACTGAAATGTACCCAGTGATCAAGTTTCGTATTTTTTTAAATTTATTTACTATTTGTTTCCTATTTTCAAAAATCAGCTTTTTTGGATACACCACGACCAATTGGAAGGTTGATTTTTAAAAATAGTAAATAAATTCAAAAAATACGAAACTTGGTCACCGGCTACATTTCAGTAAGACGAACAAGATCAACTGTTCGAATCAGTTGTTAGTCATCTCGGATTTCGAAAACGCGTTGGGAGCACGGAGAGATCCGTGCTCTGCGTGTACGCTATAGCCTTTCTCCTATAAAATGGAATCTTTTTCTAATCTTATATACATCTATATTTTGCAAAATTAGTCAGTTCGTCACGTTTGAGTTGAGACCTCGCCTCGTCAGAGGCGTAGTTCGTATGGTCAACCGGACCAACTAGCCTAGCCTGGCCTAGCTCGGTGCATCGGCCACCTCTACACTTAGGCCCTGTTCTTTTGAGCTGATCTGAACGGCTGATCGGCTGAACGGTTGAAATGACTGAATTTTGAGAGCTTCTTGAGGTAGTCTCGAGATTCGGATACATTTCGTTTGACTTGCTTTTTAAAGCGTTAGAACGCACCTTCAAAACAGCGAAAAAATAGACTAAAAAAACTTAAAACATATGTGTTTTCAAAACGTAGATAAGTCGTTAAGCTGTTAAGCCGTTAAGCTGTCCCATTACCGAATTTAAGCTACCTGCACAATTCGCTCGCTTTGTTTTATATAGCTTCCATATAAATTGTAAGAATAATGCCTATATAGTCTGGTAGCACGTATCTTTTACACGCATAAGATCATTCTATTTATTTTCAAGGCTTTTAAAACATTTTTAATAATTCGTTTGATCTCTCCAGACTTTTTGTCGGGTGTCTACAACTTTTTAAAAATATAATCCACGTCAGGTTAATCGAACAAACCATCAAAACTACAGTAGAAACTGACCGATAGTTTTTGGCTCCAGGCCTCCCGTGGTTTATGGACAAAAAATAGGCTGTTTTTAAAAAATTTGATTGAGCCAATGCCATGCGTAGGGCCGCGCAAATCAAGTATGACCTTGTCTTTTAGCTTAATCTAGTTAAACTTTGTGTGTAAGCAAATAATAAATTACCTATAAAACATGCAATCATCTCTACCATTGCACATGCTCTAAGGCAGAGATGTGAAAAAATAGTAACCAAACATCTCTATCAAATGGAATTGAAAGAACTTTTCAATTTTAAAGCAATTGGAGTTGGAAACGCTTAGAGCATGGCTAGGAGAAGCTCTAAATGCAGCTGTAAATTTGCAGCACGTATAGAGTGTCTGGTAGGTGAGGGAATCTTTTTAGAGTGTAGTGTAAAGTCTGAAGGATGTTTAAAGAAAGTCAGTAAATTCTGAGATGGAATTTGCAAAGAACTTTTAAAGTCTTTGCTAGCTTTGCTCTTAGAGCATCCCCAGGAGCCCCTATAAATCAGCCGCTACTTCAAATATTTTTGAACAAGTCCGACGGGGAAGCGGGCAGGCAGAGAGTAGCAGCGCAGGAAGCGGGAGAAATCGCGATTACTGTAGCGATGCCGGTCGTTTTAGCTCCCCTGCTGGGGATGCTCTTACGAATTTTAGGAGGCGATTAATGCTAGTAGCAGTTCATTGCTGGCCCTGGGTCTAGGCAACTAGAAATTAATGTTGAACAGCATCTATTATCAATCATCAATCAACTTTATATATTATATTACATTATATATTATATTATATAACATTATATAACAATAATATCAAAGCGTTTCCAGGCCGCCTCCAGGATAGGCCACGTTGCGCTTCTTCTTGCGCTTAGCGTCACCGAAAAAAACCAGCCCGCTCGATCGTCTCGCAAATCGATCCGACCGTCCATACATCATTTATATATATAAAACGATTTCTTCTGGCCGATTCTCAACACGGCGGGTGAATTGGCGATTCGCCCGGCGCTTAGCGCTTCGGTCGGCAGACCGCATTGAATCGGTCTGGCGCCTTCTTGGCTATTTTTCCAATAGCGAATCAACGCTCCGTAGCAGCGCGTGTGTTGCTAACTTGCTGTGCTTTTTTTCTTCCCATGCGCTGCTACGTTCCTGTGCTTTTTTTTTCTTCTCATGCTAATTACGCTACAGCCCAGCTTTCGAGTCTCCGAGCTCCCGTGCACTTTTTTTTTGCCTTTGTCGTCTCCTTTTTTTAGGCCGCAGAAAAATCAAATAAATTTGTAAGTTCTCAAAAATTAAACCATGGTTGCAAAAAAAACATCTACAAAAGATTAGTGCTGCTCATAATTTTTTAAGTCCAAATTTACAAAAAAAAATGGCTCTTTGTTATTAGGGGCATATTTTTTTTCGATTATCACTTTTCGGCTTTATTTATTGTAGGTCACAAAAAAACGTAAAAATTGAAAGTTTCCGAACCATGTCAACACAAAGAACGTCCAAAACTTTTCAAGCCAGGTTTCCACAAAGAACATCCAAAGTTAAATTTTTTCAAAAAATAAATGTTTTCATAATGCAGCCTTATAACTAAGGATTTTATTTTTGATGGGGGTACAATACTTTTCTATGGTTTAGGTTTACAATAAAAAACGAAGGGTTTCGTACATAAAACCCTAAACCATATAATACTTTTGAATAACGAAATAAAAAACCCTAAACTATTCATTGTAGCTTTTATACTTAGCTTAAAAAATCTACAGAATCGGACCATTGTAGAATTGAACCGCCATGTTGTCTTAGGATTTCATGCAAAGATTTAAATATTACACAAGAAACATAACAAATAATGGAGATGAAGGATAAAAAAACTTCAAAAAAATATAATTATAGTTAAAGGTCAGCGCTCCATGGAATGAAAAATGAAAAACAGGGCTTAAGAATGGAGCCATAACTATAATTGCATGGCAAGGTCCATCCAAATATTTAAGCGTTAAAAATAAATAGGTTTCACATAATTGATTACATCATTCTATCCTTTGAAATTTTGCTAAAAAAACTCTGAATTATTAACCTCTACACTTTAATGGGCTATTGATTTGAACCTGATCGAAATAAAACGTTAATTATTTCTTTAGACCAATTCTTTATCACTGAGACCAATTGGTCGGCGCGCCATGGGCGCACTTACCTCGCTAGTTGATCATATATAGGTCTTACTATTAAGATAATTGTGTGTCTTTTTGGCGTGTTGCTGAAATTTACAACAATCCTATAAAAAAAATTCATATATATTTTTTAACGAGAGCAAGCATCTCCAATGATGCTAAACTAGACTATAAAAATCCACGAGAGAAAAGGTGGGAAAGGATAGAGAGTAACTTTTAGTTAAAAATTAATCTATAATGAATTATAAGATGCATGTACACTATTACATATGACACATATATTTCTATCTAATATTATTTATTCTATTGAAGCAGAGTTAAACAAATCTACCACATTAATCATAAAATACTCAAAATTCCCAAAATTCCCATATTAATCAGAGAGAAAAAGAAATATCTACACCATCACTTATAGTGAGACCACATTAATTATAAAGGCTTGGATTAAAAGAAAAGGTCCTTATCAACTACGATAAATAAATAATATAAATATGAGTCTATTTCAACTACAAAGCTAGAAAGTGAGTCCATATCAAACTCAATAAAAGCACAAAATTCAGAATTAAAAAACAATTCACATCAATTACAAAACTAGCCGCGTAAATACACGTGGCACCATGCTCATTAATTTTAAAGACTATGTTAGTAGTTAGTCTATTGAAGAGGTTGTCTTTTTCTATCTATGAATATATAAGACATGTTCATTTCAATTATAGTGATAACTACTCCACCATATTAGAGATGCAATAAGCATTTTAGCATTTTACCCAGTAGAGCTGAAATAAGTTGCCTACTTAATTGTAATTAAATTTTGAGTAATCATTTTTAGCTAGAACATATTTTGCTAAATATGTTGTTGATTGGTCGACAACATGTCACTATTCCCGAACCTGCGATAAAAACGTGCAGCACGTGCTCACTTGTTAACCAGGATGACCCCGCCAAAAAGGCCGGGCCTGGCACGAAAATGGAACAGAACGCTAAGGCCCTCTGCTGTTTCACGGCCCAAAGTCCAACTCTTCTCTCTTTTCCTTTTTGACCTCCTTATTAGACCTGATTATCTGATATATGTATGGAATTAAGGATTTCACTTCAAACAATTTCTGATGTTCCAAACGAAAGCATAAAAGAATGGGGTCGCCTCCAGCCCAGGCGACTGCGCTCGCTCGCGCGGGCCGGGCCCACCCGTCGGTGGCCGCGGCGGCGAGCCCAGTCGCCTGGGATTAAGCAAAACCGTAAAAGAATATAGAAACGTCACAAATAATCTCATATTAATTAATGGGAAGGACTACCTGACGGGATCCCGTCTCAACTACCGCCCGACGGGATTACATGGCGACAAAAAAAAAAACTTACGCGGGCGCACGCTACTATCTTTAAGGTCTGTACGTACATAGCTGTCCATCTTTTTTTCTCGCCACTTGTGACGCCCGAACGAACAGCCCACTAGAACTACACCTGTATGTTGACTCTGTGTAGTTCGTTGTGTTTTTAGGCACTTTTTATTTCTAATTTCGTATCTCTTTCATATAAATTCTGGTTTTCATGAAATAAAATTTAGAATTCATTTAAAATCTAGATCTAGCTCCCTCTAAATTGTGATTTTACCGGAAAAACACTCACTCAAACGTGTACGACCAAAAACAAGGCTATACGGTGGTGTCCCGTCCAGATCACGATTCAACGTATAAGTAAATGATAAAAAAATGTATTTTCCTTTCTGGTGCGTGTTATCGTGTATCAGTGGTATCAGGTTGGTGGTATCGATGAGTTTTATGATATCATTGATGTATCGAAAAAAGTACAATAAAAGTATCATATATCAAAAACAAAAGTGTCAAGTATAATGTCTAGTATCGATGGTATCAGGTTGATGGTATCATCACGTTTCATGGTATCATCGAAGGTATCGGAGAAAAAAGGTATTATAAGAATGTCATATATCACAAACAAAAGTATCGAGTCTGGGTGTCGAGTATCGATGGTATTAGGTTTGTGGTATGATTGAGGTATCGAAAAAAAGTTATCATAAAGGGTATTGTATATCGCAAACAAAATTATCAAGTCTGAGTTTTGAGTATTGGTGGTATCGTCGAGTTTATGGTGTCATTGGTATCGGAAAAATGTTATCATAAGGGTATATTCGTATCAAAAAAAAGGTATCATAAAGGGTATTGTCATATTGGTATCGGAAACAACAGTATTGGCTCTGGGTGTCGAGTATGGGTAATATCAGGTTGATGGTATCGTCGAGTTTCATGCTATCATTGAGGTATCAGAAAAAAGTATCATAAAGGGTATCAGTGTGGTATTGGGTTGGTGGTATCATCGAGTTTCATGGTATTATTGAGGTATCAGAAAAAGGTATCATATGGGTGTCATATATCACAAACAAAAAAATTGTCTCTATGGTGTCGAGTATCAGTGATATCGGGTTAGTGATATTATTGAGTTTCATGGTATCATTGAGTTATCAGAAAAAAGTATCATAAAGGTATCATATATATCATAAACAAAAGTAGTATAATGTAGCATTATGGTACCATATTAGTAGTATCATAAGGGTATTAGGTTGATAGTATCATTGAGTATCATGTTATCATTGAGGTATCGGTGGTATCGTAGGGGCATCGGTTTGAGTATCACACAAAGGGTATCACATTTCATGAACAAAAAATATCGGTATTGGGTGGTAGGTATTGTCGAGTTTTGGTATCACAAACAAAAAAGTATCGGTATCGAGTGGTACCAGGTCAGTGGTATCGTTGAGTTTTATAGTATCATTGAATTATCGAAAAAAAAAAAGTATCATATATCACAAAAAAGAAAGTATCAGGTCTGGAGGTGTCTAGTACAAGTGGTATCGGGTTGGTGGTATCGTCGTATGATGATAACTACTAACTAGTAATACATAATAAAATAAATAAAAATAAAAAATATTTAAAACGGGTTGATTAGAATTTTAAATGAATCATGAAACTTGTTCTATGCAATTTGGACTCTAGATAAAAAAGATATAAAAATAAAAATTTAATTTGGAAGAAAAAGAATTGCACAACCTGCAGGATGCTAGCTACGCACCAAGCTAGCTGCTAGCTGCGCCGAGGGAATCGCGTGCGCACGACGGTACTGGTACATATACTAGATCCTACGGCCAAGGGTTGTCCCGTCCGTGCGCTCGCCGGACGGGATCCCGTTCCAAAGTATTTCACTAATTAATTGTAGAACATAAAAAACATGGCCTAAAAAAACTCTAGTGACAATTTGGAGTTCAGACGCTGTACTGCTATAAAAATATTAGGGTGAATTCCTTCCTTATTGAGCAAGATCGAACATTAAAAATCAGTTCTTTTCTATTGCCGTTCCTCGAATTCATAGTGCAAACATATGCTTGTAGAATAAATTTGCATCAGCCCATTCGGTGGCAGACACATAATGAAAATATAGGTGGGATAAAGCTAACATCTTTTTTTTTTCTACTGTTGACCAAATACATCGTAAACAAATTAAACTATATGAGCACAATAATATTATATGAACTAAACACTAGTTCATGATCACATCCATTGAATATTCAAATTACCAACAAAAGGACATGAAACTTTGCCCCATCGATCTACCCCACCTATAGGCCAAAAAAACAAAAAACATTGCTCTGTTTTCTAACCTAGATATAATAGGCTCTCAAATTTTAGATAGGTTGTTTTTGCAGTGGAAGATGGAGTTCTTAAGTAGCAACATTTCATGGACTCTAGCTATTTCGATGCAGGGTTGTATCGGTACCGGGTGGGCGACATCCTGCAGGTGTCTGGCTTCCACAACGCGGCGCCGCAGTTCCGGTTCATGCACCGCCGCAACGTCGTCCTCAGCGTCGACGTCGACAAGACCTCCGAGGACGACCTCCTCCGCGCCGTCACCGCCGCCAAGAGCCTCCTCGCGCCGCTCGGCTGCCTCCTCTCCGACTACACCGCCTACGCCGACGCCTCCTCCATCCCCGGCCACTACGTCCTCTTCTGGGAGCTCACCCCGCCGCCGCGCCTCGACGACGACGCCGCCGCCGCCATGGCCGCCTGCTGCGCAGCCGTCGAGGCCGGCCTCGACGCCGTCTACCGCCGGTGCCGCCGCCGCGACCGCTCCGTCGGCGCGCTGGAGATCCGCGTCGTCGCCCCCGGCGCCTTCGACGCGCTCATGGACCTCTGCGTCTCGCACGGCTCGTCGGTGAACCAGTACAAGATGCCGCGCTGCGTCAAGCACCCCGACGCCATCGCCGTCCTCGAGGCCCGCGTCGTCGCCCGCTTCTTCAGCGACGCCGTACCGCACTGGGAGCCCTTCAATGTCGCCGCCGGCGGCGCCGGCGCCGCCACCTGATCCCACGGCGGCGGGCACGTGTGCATGCATGCACGCGCACGTGTGCCAGCATATGTAGCACACGTACGTACGTGTGAGAGGCGAGGTGAGTAATGCTGCCACGTGTTACTACTTACTAGTCTATCTATTATTAAATCTATTATCTATTATATATCTTAAATATACAACTATGCGTTTAGGTGCTTCCTGGGTGCCAGGTGGCGCATTTTCCTCCCCCGCGTGGGCCACGTCACCCCGAAATTGCGCAGCCGTCCGATTCCGCCCGACCAGCTAGGATGATTATCCAGCTAGACTATTTTGCAAAAACCCCCCCTACACTTTTCGTTTATCAACCCGCGCTCCGCGTAACCCTACCGATCCCCACGGACCCCACCCGTCTCTCCGCTCAGGCGCCCCCGCCGTCTCTCATTCTTCACGCTCCTCCTTCGGTTCCTCTCCCTCGGTCCGTCGCCTTCCACGTCGCGCCTCGCCGTCGTCGGTGGTTCGTTCTCATTGCCGTCGCCGTGTTTCGCCGGTCTTCGTCTCTTCTCGACGCGGACCCTTGGGGTCCCTCCTTCGCTCGACATCGTCCCCGCCGTCGGAGTTAGCCGACCCGCCGGTCGGCGCCACCGCCGTCTCCTTGGGCGTGGACCGTCGCTCTCCCTCTTCTTCTCTGCTCCCCTAGACCAACGGCGCTCTCTCAGATCTGTGTGCTATGGCCCCCGTCGGCGGATCCCCCCCTCGGTTCTGCTGTTCCTCCCTCCGTCGTCAGCCTCGGCAGCACTTGCCTTCTTCTCCGCGCCACGCCGTTCTGCCCCTTCTCCGATTCGGTGCCATCGCAGCTGACCATGAACACGGCGTCCCACCTTTTTCCAGTTGTAAGGATCTATGGTATTATGTGCATTTATCACTTTTGCTATACAAATTTCGGTCTATTCCATCGTCTCCATGTGTTGGTGGTCATATTCAGTGTAATTCTTCATCTATTTTAGGTTAATTTTGTGGACTCATACATATTTTTTTGTGTGCTCATTCACACGGAGGATGCAATTGATGTATACGTGCGTGTGCGCGTGTTGGATTGTTCGACCAGACGCGGCCGACCCGAGCCCCCATGGCGGTATGTCCACCCCCCTCTGTTGCGCCAGGTACAGACTAAACACATTGGATGCCTCACTGATTCAACAAAACAAATTAATAGCCTGTTGATTGTCGCAAGTCTAGAGTAAATTGATAGCAAAAAATCTATGCTCCTCTCTGAACATCATCATTATAGTATGTTTATACACCTCATTCGTCTTTTTGTATTTTCATTGTATGTATAGCAGACATACAATTTGCGAATTCACATGGATTTATGAGTAGCTTATTGCTTTTTCTCTTTATCTAACTTTAGTTACTTACGAATTACAAGTCAGGTGTTCACTGAGTTGGTTGGAAGTCCATATTACGTTGCTCCTGACGTATTGTACAGACGTTATGGACCAGAATCTGATGTGTGGTCAGCTGGGGTGATACTTTATGTACTGCTAAGTGGGGTGCCACCGTTTTGGGCAGGTGACTTAACATTAACAATCTCAGGTGTTATAAATTTGAGTCCGTTTTCTTTCTGGAATTGCTAAAATGATTAATGTTAATCTTTACCAGAGACGCAGCAACGAATATTTGATGCAGTTCTGAAGGGGCACATTGATTTTTGATCAGACCCGTGGCCTAAGATATCTGACAGTGCAAAGGATCTTATAAGAAAGATGCTCTGCCATTGCCCTTCAGAGCGTTTCAAAGCTCATGAGGTGCTAAGTATAGTTGATATATTTCTTCTCTAGAGGTAGCTGTGCTAATTTTTTGTTGCTTCTTCTCATAATGCTCTTTTTTATAATGTTTGCTTCGTCCTATATCATGATAGGGTAACATTTGCTTTGTAGTACCGATTATGATCGTCGAATAAAGAGAGGTTTCACATGGGTTGAAGAGCTGGAACAAGAGTTTGGCTACATGAAGTCACAGTGTCTTTATTTTCTTATTTTAGGTCATTATTAGATGTTCTCAGATGTGTTCGTTTCACTTCAATTATGCATGCGTTTATTTCACCGTGATTTTAGTTTTCCTTTGTTTAGTTCTGATGGATCAGTCTACATAGGCAGACCTGACTTTGCTATTGTTTGGTTTCAGCATATTGTGGCTTCATATAAATTCTAACAGGTTTTGTGTTTGGCGGGTGTTTTTTGTGCTAAATTCAACGTATGCACATTGAGCGCCCCCTGCTTATCCTATAATTAAAGGATATATAATATTCTTTGTGTGGTTTCCTAATCATTGTTAGTTATATTTATGTGTTTTGTCTGTATTAATTCCGTAGGCAATCCTGTTAATTGGACAGTAACTTTGATATACAAGAGTACTGCGAAGCATAATTTAATGTAATGAAACTGGAAAGAATGAGGGCTACAGTTGCATGGCGTCGATGCGACAACGATGAAGCATCATGCTGACCTGAAGACGAGACTGTTCGATCGGATTGTCTTCAATTTTCCTCTTGCTGGGTTCTATGGAAAAGAGTACGATGAGCTTATGATATCGTATGTGCATTCTCTTGCGCTGGTTTTTTTTCCCTAAGTTATCCTTGCTTAATTTATGAAATGGGAAAGTTTGCTATCTCTTTGCACGGAGAGACCGAAAATCTTCCTTTTCGTATAAAAGGATGAAAAAAAAAATTTATCTTTTTTTTAGCAAAGGCAATTTATTTATATCTCATGTGGATTGTTTCTCATTTATCTCAGCGTGGTCTCCTTTAGTGTAAAGTTAATTTTGTACGTATAGTTTTAGCCACATCTGTTCGTGAATTATGCCTTCCAATGGTTTTGTTTAGATTGATATGATTGAATATGAAGAATATTTAAATTTACCTTGCAGTGATAATAGAGTAAGTCTGTCATTTTAGTCAACCCAGGAACCTTTAATTACAAAATTTAGTGTTTTAATTAATGTATCTGATTGTTCTTTATTTATGATTATTTTCAGGTTGTTTATAGCTGTATATATGGAAAGGTGCATAATTTCTATGAAGGTACATCATTAATGTCTATTGAAAGCACTGTGTACTGAGCATGTTTACGATCTGGTTTCTACCTGACAAAAAATGCATGCCACACTGACTAATATTATACATGCCTATACAAAACTTTTGTTGTACTGCACATAGCACATATAAGTTGTAACTTGAGATATTATTAGGTTTGGTTTAGGATGATGGCCTAATAAAGAAAGCATATAGTGCTTTTTTTCTATCGTTGCCTGAGGGCAGAGGTGTGTTCTGCGATTAGTGATTGTTCTTTCGCCTAACTTGGCCAGCCTAATTTATTTGGATTTTTCTCTCAATTATTTCCCTCTGATATCTATATTGTCCAGATAATGGATTTTGTATAATAAATCTGTTCGTATTGAATGCATGTTTGCTTTTCCCTTTCTGTGCAATCACCTCGGCGCGCCACAGGTGCGCAAACTGTAATTTTTACCAGTCAATGTTATAGCTTTCTTAGGCTCCCATGTCTTTGCATCTCAATTTCTATACACTCCAACGGTGAAAGAACTAATATGCGCTGTGCTGTTGTAGAACTCTATTTTCATAAGGTAATTTAAGCAAACCAGTTTCCACGTAATTATTGTTTTCCGTGGTTATTTGCTTAGGTTAATGTCCTACCTGGCTCTTCCTATTCCGTTTTTCTTTATTTACAAATTTCTAGGAGCTCCTGTAAATTGTGTTCTTACACTTTCAATATATCTTTTTTTTGTGTAGAACCGCGATTTCAACATATTGAGCTATTGATATTTTTCCCTGTTTACTAAACTCAGTCATATTGACGTCATGCCTTCGTTCTTTGGTTGAATAAGCTAGCTTTACAAACTTTACTGTTTTCATAGATTGTATTCATACCTGCAAAGATTCTCTACATTTTGTTACTTACTACATTTCAGTGTAAACTCAGTGTCGGCGGGCCACAGGCCCGCCAACCCCACTAGTATAAGTACAAAGCCGACCACTCCGTCATTTGGGCTCGCCACGTGGGCCCGCCTCCCTTGAGCGCCGTCCGACCGTCCGATCACTTGAAGCGAAGTTACATCCACCGTCCGTTTTGCTTTAATGTATAAAAGGATTTTTTCAGGCTAGATATCAGGCACGTGGGACGTTTGTCCGGTTGGTTAGCTCAGCGGGTTGTAATCCTGCAAGGCTCGGGTTCGAATCCCGCCTCAGCCTCTTTTTCATTGATCCCCTCTCTCTCAATTCTTTCTAAAATTCATGTTTTTGGGGTTTAAAGTTTTAAAATTGAATATCAAGGAATTTAAAATTTGGAAATAAATTTAAGGGATTTTGGAAGATATCAAAATTCCCGTTTGAATTTGGGTTGGGAGTTTGAAAATTTTAAAAAAGAGTTTGGAAAACTGTAAGATTCACAAAAAAGAACTAAGCAAATTGTACAGCACAAAAAACCATGGAAACCAAATTTATAATTTTTTTGAAAGCAAAAAAACTAAAAGCCGATATAACAAATTCTAAAATAAAAAATATGTATAAAAGTTTGCTATTTCCCAAATTCATTTAATTTAAAAACCATGAAAAATAAATTTATAATTTTTTTACCAAAATTCAAAAAAACTGAAAGAGAATACAGCAAATTCTATAATAAAAAATATCTATAAAGGTTTGCTACTCCCCAAATTCTTTTAATTTTGAATTTTTAGGCTTAGAATTTTTTTTGTGAAATTTTAAAAAACTAAAAGCGAGTATAACAAATTGTGAGCGCCAGCCAAAGTGTGCAGCCAAAATTTTATAGTAAGGGTTCATAAATGTATTTAAGCATTGCAGATGTTTAATTTTCTGATATTGATTAGTAAAAAATAGAAATAAAAAACCTTCAAAATATAGAACTATAGTTAAGGAGCACGTACTGATGAAGATGCCCGCCAAAAAATGGTTATTTTCAAAACATTTAGGATTTAAAAATGATTGTATTACAAGCTAACTATTTTGAAAACATTTAGGATTTAAAGATGGTTGTATTATGAAATAATTCATTCTTTTTAAATTTCAACTTTTATGGGCACTGTAAAAAATCTTGGAGAAAAAAACCTTCGCAAAAGGCACCGTAATATCATGATAGTAACCACGAAAAAATTTCGGTAGCAACAACTATTCTCAAAAAAGAAATAAAAAAATGAAACAACAAACAAAAGATGTAATGTTTTTTTTTAGTTTTTTTATCATACATCTTTATTTACTTAGATATAAAAGGGACAGAGGAAAGCTGCTCGGTCACTTCTGATCATTTCGATGTGACCCCTTGCCCTGCGCATCAATCAATCTTCTGTATATATATAAATAAATAGTACAAAGCCGAGCTACGCTATTTTTTTGCTGGACACGTTGATGGCCTGCCTGATGTGTACTGTTTTTTGCTGGACATGTACATAGTTCGCCTGTTCTGCAAACACAATCGTTTTGCGTCACCACGTAGGCCGTTTTGGCCTGTCACCTCACTCGGTGCCCACTTCGCTCAGCGCGCCAGGGGCGCGAAAAAAAGATAATGTCCAATTAAAACCTGTTTTATGAAATGTTCTCTTTTTTAATATAGCACCTTTATCATAGGGACAAGCCACAGGTTCTCTTTTTCGTAGATTGTTTGCTATTTTTAAATTTGATAGGATTTTATGAAATGTTTTATCATTCTGCTTTTTTAGCGTTTTCTGAAGCTTCTGTCATTTCTTCGCAGGTTCTTCCAAAAGAGCCTCCAAAGCCAAAGGGTTAGAAAATCAGAGTAATCCATAATATCATATGATTTTCATAGGTGTTAAAATATACATTATATTGGAGACAGGAAACATAGGAGTCTGTTTTGTGCGTGGCCTTTCCTGTGCATGGGTGCTGTTGGTAGCTTCTTAATGCATTGGGAACAAATATTTTTTCATAGGAGTACCAGTGTACTAGAGGAACTGCTCTATTTCCTATAAAAAAGCGTGGAATTCCTACTTGGATATAGAGTTATTCTTGCCACTGCAACCCTACATTGGTTAGCTAATTAGCAATTTCTTAGTAAATTTTAGGACCGTCTCGCTAGATTGTATCTAGAATTTTTGTATGTGCTTTTAATGTGAGATTTTAAGAGGACCTAAAAGATTGGAATATGAGAGTTAGCTTGGATTGAATCTATTCTTCATAGTCAACTTGCTTGGATTTAAAACTTTGTTGTTGTTGTTGTTGTTGTTGTGCTTTTGATCTATTCTTCATAGTCAAGAATTCGAACCTATCACCAAATTAGAGGTTCTATCTTCCTATTTGTTTAGTTTTTACATTAATATTACAACATTTGGTTTTATATATTTATGTTTTTGTGCTAAATTATTTGTAGACTGTCGGTTGAATTTGATGGGATATCTGCATGTATTTGTTTTCATGTTTGATTGATTTTGTTGAACGTTTGCAAACATACGGTTGACCTGTTTTATTTGGTTTAATGATCATTGTTATATTATGTTGTAGTAATCTTTGCATTTGCTAAAAACATAACTTAGTGTAATGCAAACTCGGCGGGCCATGGGCCCGCCTACTCAGCTAGTTAAAAGTACAAAGCCGACCACTCCCTTCTCCACCCCGCCACGTGTCACGATTTTTGCCCGCCGCGCCACGCCACCAAATACTCCAACCATCCGATGTTGATCCACCGGCTCGAGGAGGCGGTGCCTTGATGGCTTCGCTTAGCCACGTCGCCCCTCTTCTCGCTTTGCGTCGAGGCGACGCCGGCTTCTCTCCACGCCGCCGCTTCTCATCCGGCCTCATTGCCCGGCTCGAAGGCCCAACCCGCCGGCTGCCGCTGTCTGCTCGCCGCCCGGCTTACGTCGTCTCTCTCGCTTTTCGGCAGACATCCTTGCATAGATGGCGGGCGACGTGGATGTGGAGTCCGGGTTCGGGTAGCTACACTCGACGGCCGTCGCCCCGACTTGGCCGCCTCGCCGCCGCCGCTTTCCTCGAATCCATCGCCATCTCTTCCAGCGCTTATTGTCCTCACGTCCGTGTTGGTCCCGCCACGCGGCCTCACTCGATGTTTGGTCTCCGTGATCTCTCTCTGCTGCCGCCACGGGAGGACGGATCCGAATGTTGGATGTGATCGTGGCTAACCGCCAGATCCGTTTTAGGAGCCCGAGCTCCAACCACCCAACGTCCTAATAGGCGACAACCAACTAATGGTTCATGCAGTGCCTGCAGCAATATTAATAGAGGGAGCAAGATCCGGTTAATCATGCTAATCAGGCCTCATGGGGACTTGATTCGATAAACCAATGGTTTAGGGTTTAGGGGTTTGTTAAAATTGCTTAAATAAATTTTGAATGTAAAATATACATAAAATTCCTAAAAATACTATTAATCATTCTAAGCATTTTGACTTAAATAAAATTTAAAAATTCAAATTTTTAATGTGTATTTTAATGAATTTTAGTCATTTTCATTGATTTTGAAAAAAAATTCGTCGCAAACCGCGGTTAACCGCGAGAAACCGCCGGTTAACCGCCAAAAACCGTGGCTAACCGCGATCAAAACCGAAAAACCGTGGTTTTGAATTTATGGCAAAAACCGTACGGAACCGCCGTAAACCACGGTTAACCGGCTCCGCGCCACTCACGGTTCGGAGAAGCACCGCGGTTTTATTATCCCTGCCGGCACCTCGTACTAGCCAACGCAACTACGAGAAGCGACTCCCCGATACTCTCTCTCTCAGTCCCAATCCGATTCTCTGGGAGCGCTGAAGCCCTGGGAAGGCTCGCCGCCGGGGACGTCACTGCTACCGTCTCCCTGCGACCGCTACCGCTACGGCTTCTCTGCATCGGCTCTCCACCACGCAGGCTTCTACGGCCTAATTTTGATCCTACCCGATGGTGTCGTCAAGCAATAGTGAGAATCCCTAATCTCGGTGTTTAATTCTTGGGCTAAGATCTTGTTTACGTGCTTCCGCATTACGTTCAAGATCAGAGGCAAATTCTTTAAAATCGGGTGAAAATTCCTATTTTCCCTCTAACCCGAAACCCTAAAAGCTTGTTATCGGCCATCCCGAATGACTTTTGCAAATAATTTCGGATGGAAGAGGATTAGAAAAGGCCCAATTTCACGAGAAAAATACCGGATTGGAAAACCCCCAAATTTTATGAACCCTAATTTTTCGATTCGGGCAAAATTCAAGCAAATCTCATGGTATATTTGGGCGTACCGCTGTTAGTTGCCGCCGGCGTCCTCCTGGGCGTCGCCGGCCGCCTCCGCCGACGCCGTGGGCTGCTCCGTCTCGCCTTCCCTCCGCCGCGTCACCTCCACGCGCCGCTGCATCTCGCACGCGGCGCCGCGGAGCGGCTCGGCAGAGGCATGCGCGGCGCCGGAGCACCACGCGCTGCCGCCGGCGAGGGGCTCCGCCGCGCCGCCGTCTCGGTTTCGGTGTCGCTGCTCAGGCCGCCGCCGTCGCCGTTCTCTCAGCTCCCGTGAAAAATGGATCGGGGCGGTGGCATCTGAGTTGGGTTTTCCCCGAGCTAGCACCAAGTTCAGCCGCTGTGCAATCCCGCGCGTCCAATGTTTTGGATGGTTCGGATTCATTCTGTCCATGCGCTGCAAACTCTAATGGGCCGCACGTATGTGGCAACTGTGTGCATGAAATTTGAATGGGCCGACAGTGTGCTAGTTACGGCCTAATTTCAAACAGTGCATCTGTTTTGTTTTTAGTTATGTTTCACTATTGATTATGTTAATTGCCAACTTATGCACTGTTCAATCTTGTTTTTCGGCCTGTTAAATGCTAATGAGTTATGTTATTTCCTGGAATATTATTGTATACTTTGATGATATCTCTGATTAAATGGAACCAACGAAAAATTTAATTAGAGAATATTAATTATTATTTTGGATGGCTTGTTTCATGATTTCTGACCAACGTTGATTTTATAATTACATGCCATATTTTTAGACAATTATTATTCTTTTCATTTCTGCCCAACGGTGATATGATCTTGAATAATTTTTGTCTCATAATGTTTATTATGGCTTTAAATTCTTTATAAATTTCCTAACTGTGCTGTATTTGAAATTCAATTCAGCTAGTGACTCTTCAATTGCTGCCAACATCAGCAATATCCCTCCTCTCACGGGGAATAATTTTTCCACGTGGAAGGAGCGGATAGAAATTGTATTAGGTTGCATGGATTTAGACTATGCAATGCGTGTTAATGCTCCTGTCCCTCCTGAAAAGGAAAAGGCAAAGGAGAAATATGATGAACTTAAGAAAGCCTATGATGAAGAGTCAAAAATATGGGAGCGGTCCAACCGCCTCAGCCTGATGATCATGAAGGGCACTATCTCTGATGCAATTAGGGGCGCAATGCCCGATGATAAAGATGCTAAGAGCTATCTAAAGAAAGTGGAGGAACAGTTTAAAGGTTCCTCCAAAGCTAATGCAAGTGCCTTGATCCAGAAGCTCATCTCTACTAAGTACAAGTACAATGGTAATGGGGGCATTAGAGAGCACATTCTTAAGATGTCGGACATGTCCGCCAAACTAAAGGCTCTCGAGATGTCTATTCCTGATGAGTTTTTGGTTCATTTCATCATGACTTCACTCCCCTCAGAGTACACCTCCTTTAAGGTGAATTATAATACTCAGAAAGAAAAGTGGACAATGAATGATCTCATTGCCCACTGTGTACAAGAGGAGGAGAGGTTAAAAGCTGAGGGCCGTGATTATGTCAATCATGTTGGGAACAACAATAAGAGGAAGGCCCATGGTGATAACTCTAAGGGAAAGAAGAAAACTAATGTTGGCAGCCCGTCGAAGGGCCATAATAATGGCCCCAAACAACAAAAGTCTACACCTCCCACTAATGAGCGCAAGGTCGTTAGTCCAACTACCTGCAAATTCTGTGAGGAGGAAGGACATTTTCAGAAGGATTGTGTTGAGTTCTTGAAGTGGCTCTCCAAGAAGGGTAATGATTCCATTACTTTTATAGATGAGTCACTTTATGTTAGTTTTCCCTCTAATGCGTGGTGGATTGACTCTGGTGCAACTGTGCACATTTGTAATTCACTACAGGGATTCCATACCGTGAGAACCCTAAAAGGCGATGAGAGAAATATCAAGGTTGCTGATGGGAAGAATGCAGAAGTCAAGGCCATTGGAACTTTAAAGTTGAATTTAGACAGTGGCTTTGTACTTTATTTAAATAATGTCGTTTATGCTCCTTCTATTAGGAGAAACTTGATTTCTGTTTCATTATTGGATGATGAGGGTTTCCAGTTCATTTTTGGAAACAATAAATGTACGCTTACATTTGATTCTATTAATGTTGGTCATGCCATCCGGCAAGACAAGCTTTATTTCTTATCTCTCGCTGATTCATGTATGGATGTATGCAATGATGTCGATGATAATGTGATCAATGAGACCTCATCGAAGTTGTGGCACTGTCGTTTGGGCCACATTTCGAGGGGGAGAATCGAGCGTCTCATAAAGGACGACATCTTACATTCCTTAGATTTCTCCGACGCAGATCATTGCATAGACTGTATTAAGGGGAAATACGTTAAGAAAATCAAGAAAGGTGCTACACGAAGTTCTGGGCTTTTAGAATTAATTCACACTGACATTTGTGGCCCTTTTCCTGTAACATCTATTGATGGATTTGAGTCTTTTATTACGTTCACTGATGATTACTCTCGTTATGGGTATATTTTCCCCATTCGTGATAGATCTGAATCATTAGACAAATTTAAGATATTAAGGCTGAAGTAGAAAATCAGCTCAATTTAAAGATAAAGGTAGTAAGATCTGATCGAGGGGGAGAGTACTATGGGAGACATGCTCCTCTGGGGCAAATCCTAGGTCCCTTCGCTAAATTTCTTCAAGAAAATGGAATCGTAGCCCAATATTCCATGCCTGGTGAACCTCATCAAAATGGTGTGGCTGAAAGAAGGAATCGTACTCTTATGGACATGATACATAGTATGATCAGCCATTCCAGTTTACCAGTCACTTTGTGGATGGAAGCCTTAAAAACAGCCGTTCATATACTTAATCGGGTCCCCAGTAAATCAGGCCCAAAAACTCCTTATGAATTATGGACTGGGAGACGACCGAGCTTAAACTATTTACGGGTTTGGGGCTGTCCTGCTGAGGCTAAGATATTCAATCCACAAATTGGAAAATTAGACCCTAAAACTATTAGTTGCCATTTTGTGGGATATCCCGATAGGTCTAAGGGACATCGTTTTTATTGTCGAGATCGTACCACTAAGTTTGTGGAGACGACACATGCTGTGTTCTTAGAAAATGGCCAAACCAGTGGGAGCTCGGAGTTGAGGAAAATAGACCTTGAGGAGGTGCGGGATCTCTCTTCCACACCGATGATTTATGAGCCTATTTTTCCATCGATCCAGGTGACTGCGGCTCCAGTCGAAAACACTGCAGTTGTACCACCTGTTGAGGATTTAGATGTTCATTATGATGAACCTCAACAGCTTCCTATAGCTAATGTTGAACACTTAAGGAGATCACAGCGAGACAGAAGATCTGCCATTAGTGGTGACTATGTCGTCTATATGGTAGATGATCCCACCTCCTATAAGGAGGCAATGATGAGTGAACATTCATCTAAGTGGCTTGACGCTATGAAAGATGAACTAAAATCAATGAGCACAAATGACGTATGGGACTTAGTAGAGATTCCTGACAGGGTCAAAACAATAGGCTGTAAATGGGTCTACAAGGTCAAACATGACTCCAAGGGAAATATCGAAAGGTTTAAAGCTAGACTCGTTGCTAAGGGCTTCTCACAAAGAGAGGGCATTGACTATAATGATACTTTTTCGCCTGTCTCAACTAAAGATTCTTTTAGAATTGTCATGGCGCTTGTAGCTCATTATGATTTAGACTTGCATCAAATGGATGTTAAAACTGCATTCCTAAATGGTGACTTGCAAGAGAATGTTTACATGGCTCAACCGGAAGGTTTTGTCGTGGAAGGCAAGGAACATATGGGGTGCAAACTTAAGAAATCAATTTATGGTTTAAAGCAAGCGTCAAGGCAATGGTATCTAAAGTTTGATGAAATTGTTAGAAAATTTGGCTTTAAGGAAAACGAAGTGGACAATTGTATTTACATTAAGTTTAAGGGAAGTAAGTACACCATCTTGGTGCTTTATGTGGATGACATCTTATTGGCTAGCAGCGATAAGGATATGTTGTTTGAGACCAAGAGATTTTTGTCCTTAAATTTTGATATGAAGGATCTTGGTGAAGCAAGTTATGTTTTGGGCATTGAGATTTACCGAGATCGGTCCAAAGGAAAGTTAGGTCTATCACAAAAGGCATATATAGACAGAGTACTAAAAAGGTATAATATGGAGAAGTGCTCTGCTTCGCCTGCTCCTATAGTCAAGGGTGATAAGTTTGGGACATTCCAATGTCCAAAAAATCAATATGAAATTGATCAAATGAAGTCAACACCATACGCTTCAGCTGTCGGAAGCATTATGTATGCACAAGTATGTACTCGCCCTGACTTAGCTTTTGTTACCGGGATGCTCGGCAGATATCAGTCAAATCCAGGTCTGGACCACTGGAAGGCCGTTAAGAAAGTCTTGCGTTATATGTAAGGCACTAAGGATTACATGCTTACATATAAAAGGTCTGAGAGCCTCGAAGTTGTGGGCTATTCGGACGCTGACTTTGCGGGGTGTGTGGATACTAAGAAATCCACGTCAGGTTATATCTTCACCCTCGCTGGAGGAGCTATATCGTGGAAAAGCTCCAAACAATCACTTACGACATCTTCAACGATGCAAGCTGAGTTCGTAGCATGTTATGAGGCCACAGGGCAGGCTGTATGGTTAAAGAATTTTATTCCCGGTCTTAGAGTGGTAGATGATTTCTAAGCCACTCACATTATATCGCGATAATCGGCCGCAGCTTTTCTATTCGAGTAACAACAAGTCTAGTGGTGCTGCCAAACACATAGACATTAAGTACTATGTTGTGAAAGATAGAATCCAGGATCAAACCATTAATGTTAAGCATATTAGTACCGAATCTATGTTAGCGGATCCACTCACCAAAGGCTTACCACCCAGCGTTTTTCGTAATCATGTTGCCGGCATGTGTATTTTGGGTAGCCTATGATTCTGGATATTTGAGGGCCAATATGCAAACCATCTTCCGTAAGAATAAAGTTTTTCCCGATCGAAATAGAATGGTGCAGTATGAGTATTGTTGTTTCATTAGCTGAAAAAAATAGCTTTTGCGATGTATGCTCTATTGTATTATTTTATTAAGAGAGGACTTATGATGTTAGCCTGTACGATCAAGTGGGAGAATGTTGGATGTGATCGTGACTAACCGCCAGATCCGTTTTTAGGGGAGCCCGAGCTCCAACCACCCAAATACCTAATCGGTAGCAAGACAACAATAATGGTCATACTGGTGTGCAAATATAATATTAATAGGGGAGCCAGACTCGTCTTAGTCAGCGAATTCTGAAGCGACTCTCGATACTCTCTCTCTCGGTCCTATCCGATTCTTCCTGGAAATGAAGCGTTGGGAAGGCCATTGCCGGGACGCCATCGCTATCGTCTCTCTGCGACCGCTACGCTTCTCTGCGTCGGCTTCCACCACGCAGCGCTTTACGGCTAATTTTCGATCCTACCGATGGCGTCGTCAAGCAACAGTGAGAATCCCTAATCTCGGTGTTTAATTCTTGGGCCAAGATCTTGTTTACGTGCTTCCGCATTACGTTCTAAGTTCTAACACGAAAACCCTAGATCTGTAGGGTGGGCTGGTACGGCCTCCCCTCTCCTTCCTATGCCGCTGCCGCGACCGGCGCTGCGCTGGCGCTTCCTCCACCGATGGCTGCGCTTGCTTCCCGTCACCGCTGTCGTCTCCGTCTCAGTCTCAGAGCTTCGCCGGCGCCCACCGGGCCACATCCGACCGCGGCCTACGAGAGCACCATGCCACCCTCACTGGGCTAGCTCCTGCCGCCGTTAGATCCGGTTGGAGGAGGCGCGCCTTCTTCGGCTAGAGGAGCAGCCGGAGCACGACGACTTCGACGCGTGGGAGTGCCTCTGCTTCGCGTGCAAGCTCTGTGCGCACCGCACCGCCCCACCCCGCACCTCTCTTCCGCCTCGACCTCTCCCTTCTCAACGACTCCTCCGCTCGCTCCTAGCTTGGCTTAGAATCATCTCCTCCGATTGAATTTCTTTAGCCACTCCAATCTGTCCGTGGATGCACTGCAATCTGTTTGGATGCGTAGCTGCCCTGGACTTACATTCTCGCGTTAGATTGTAGTGTGGCTCTATGGGATCTACTGAGTTCAGGCTTTCGTATGTAATTCACAGGTACTGATTGCTCCATATGCTCTCCATCTTAGTAGTAAAATGTCACATTGTTTTCTGTCATGGCAGCATACAGTAAAATACAAGTAATCAGCCCCAATATTATTTTTGATTTGCCTCTTTTTTAGTGTTTAGATGAAATAGCTTGCATCACACAGGTAATTGGCTTTTCAGAAACAAACTACACAAACAAACTTCAATGTTGCCTGTCAGACCTAACATTTTGCATACAAGCTTAGAATAGAGCCCCGCGCATCTGTCTACCTCTTTGGTCACTGTCATCGACTAGGTGCCCACCTGAATCCCATCCTCCATATCCTCATAGATTTGAAATGGATAGACAGATCATATGTATCGTTCCAGATGAATTTGCTTGCCAGGTGAAAGGATTTATATGTTCAGAATCCCTGTTGTGCTTCTCTAGACATCCTACTGTGTGTTTGTGTAGCATATGGAATTGCCACTTGCAGGTTATCTTATTACCACCTGAACTACTTTATGTTTCTCTTTGCCATTTTAAAATCAAAAGGCAAACAGGCTAATGGTTTAACGGATGGCAATACTGGAATGCCACATGGTGTGAAATGTGATCTTAGCTCGGATTCAAAGGGAGGTTTATTTGCTGACCAGTTTGAGAATTTGGCAAACTATCGAGCCCATTATGAGTGGACTGGTCCAGTGATATGTGAGCAATCTAAAGGGACTCTACATGCCTTTGTTGCTGCAGCTGGCACTGGTCACACAATTGCTGGAGTCTCATGATATCTTAAGGTATGCATTCACATCTGAACTTATTAACTTAATGAATCTGTATAGTTCATGCAAAAACATGCCTGGATTTGAATGTACAAAATGTCGATGCCAAGATGAAAATTAGTCCTCAATTTATGTTGTTGCCAGTCTATGGATACAACACAGGTTATCTCTCCTTTTTTGATATGAATTATGATATTTGCCATTCTATTTTGGTGCATGATAATATCTCCTTTTTATACGAACTTTTGTGATGATATCTTCCCATTATTCTTTTGTCTTATTTTAAGATAAACCATGCATATCTTAAGTGATATACACTCAGTAGCATGAAAACTATTACCACCTATAGTCTATAGCGCATTCCTGCGCTTCCTGTTCAGTTACTACTACACCTGCGAAATATTATGTTTGTTCTTAAAATGCTTTGTAGTTTTGCTAATATGTCATCTGTTACTTTATTAGTTTCTATACATTATAGTGTTTGACTCTGGAATTTTTAATCTAAACTTATTTAGGCTATGGAAATGTGAGAGAAAATGACCTGTCTAATAAAGTCATTGTTTTGCATGGCCGAATCGAGGTACGCCTTTTTTTGTGTAGTATTTGACATTTCACCTCCATTTTCGTGTACTCAAAACCTTCTGAGATTTACAGCCATTAACCACCATCTTTAGTGCTTCTAATTCCATATCTATTTACCTGTTTGCACATTAGTCCTTTATAAGTTTGTTGAGTTAAATTGATTGAGCCCATGGTTACTAACTGACATATTTTAGGCCTCCTGCTAGGTTATAAATATCAAGCATTTTTTTTTGTTGGATTCAGACTTGATACAACTATTTTGTGATTGAATGGATGTAACTGACCATTAGGTTTATTTTCATTAGCATATTTGAGTTTTTTTATTTATAGTTGACAATAACATTTATGTCCCTAGGTTTCTTCTCTTCATTAAGCTGCAATCAAACATGATTCCTCTTGCATAGTTATTGTAGCTTTGTACAAGCCTACTGAGGCTAATGGGCTTTTGTTGTAAATTATAGTTTTTGGAGGTGTTTTGCCATGTGGTTCTAAATTTCATTACATAAATTGAGGGAAACAGTTATTGTAACTTTGTCATGTAATTCCATTGTTATTTGGTTTTGGTTAGAGGAGTAGGACACATCATTGGTCATAGGTTCATGGCTGATGAGAGGATCTTTTACCTTCTGGCAGTACACGATGAATTTTGTGTGGTAATACTAGGTATGTTCATGTTTTTTGATGGATTATTTTTTTAAAAAAGTACTCATGCGTGGATTGTTTCAAGAGGAATTGGCACGGCGCGCCATCTGAACTAGTAACAATAACAATATATACTAACTCTACATACCGCAACGAAGCTGGGCTTGTCCTCTAACAATCCTCTACCAGGCTGCCCCCTGGTGCGTCCACGTCGACGCCTTCCTCGCGAGCCTGCTCCCGCGTGGCCACGTCGCCGGAACATCGGCGACCGTCCGATCGTGGCATGGGCTTCATCCGGCTCCCCAATTCGCCAACCCTAGCCGCTTTCCCATTTCTTCCTGCGATGCCGCTCCCCTCGTCTGTGTCGCCACCTCTCTCCTCCTCTTCCCCAGTGCCGCCCCGCGCCGCCCCTCCTCGTCTCTTCACACCCACTCGCCTCTGCTGCCACCTCTCCGCCCCAGCTGTCTCTGCCGCCATCTTGCCGCGCCATCATTGCCGCCTTCTAAGCCAGCAAGATGGCTGCTGCTGCCACCGAAATCGCCTTGGGCTGGTCGGATCTAGCGATGGCCAGAATCGCCTTGGGCTGGCCGGATCTAGCGATGGCCGGATCCGGCGACGGCGAGACCCGCGGCGGCCTCGAACCGTACCCACCCGCCCCTATTCTTCGGCCATGCCGCTACCTCTTGGCCCGTCGGACACAGCACTGCCTCCCTTCCTCACTATTGTTGTCGGCTCCCCCCTGATTTCCAATCCTCTTCGATCCATTTTGCAACCATTATCCACCAAAATCCGTGTACAGCTGGCCGCTGCCTCCTTCACAATCAGTCGTTGTTTTCCCCTCATCTCGCGTTGGGCTCTTATTAACTGTGGTTAATCCCTGCAGGTGTATAGCTTCAACTTGGCCAGCGGTCAGCTGCTCTTTGTCCCGCCTCCCTACAACAGTAGCAATACAGGTTCCCGCTATCGTTTTTTTATACCTGTGTTTCTCTGGATAAATTGAAATAATTGTGTTGGCATGCTATAGAGGTGAAGGAAGGACTCAAAAATGAGGTTACAGTGCCTGATAGCTAAGCTGCAACAAGCTAATGCACTTTGGTCTTATGATATATGTATGTTTCATGGATTTATTTGTATTAGTGAAGGAAGCATACTTGTAGGTACAGAAAGAAGAGCTGAAACCTACGTACTAGCTGCTGAAAAATCTCTCTACAGACTAAAAAACATGTAATATGCCTTACACTCTGAACAATATAGGCTTTAAATGTGTCTAAGAAGTAAGAAATGCTACTTTGGTATCGGATCTATTTGCTGGTATAGGCTACAATGTCGTCATGACTATGTTGTACATCTCAATGTTCTTTAGGGCAGGTTTAATCAGCACACTCCTTTTGAGTTTAACTAAATGCCATCAACATGCTATGTTGCGACTTATTGTTTCAGCTTAACCAAGTTTAACATCCTTTGATGAATCATCTTGTCAAATGTAAGTGTTCCAACAACTAATATAAATCTTGAAGCACTCTGATTATCTAAAGTTTATGATTTTTTCCAGTCGTTCCCTACCCAACTAATCTGGACCTTTGCTCATTCTCTACAGGTGCAACTCCAGTTTTGTGTTTGACAGGTTTGTTCTGTTTTTTAAAAAACTTCCTATACATGGTACTTCTTGCATCATATTGGCTTTGTTTATATTGCTTGCCATGTTATGATTTGGTTCTTGCCATTCCTATGTAGGTACCATTTTCTTGATGTTTCATGAAAGCAAATGCATGCAGGGAAATACAACCATGGTAGATTACTGCCGGTCAGCCACACGCCAACCACTAGATGAGCAGAGACATCGACTTCCGCCTGTGTTTTCTAAGTGTTATTCATCTTCAATTGCTTTATTTTTTTATGTTCGATATTTGACAGGTATTACAGAAATTGTTGATCAAATGAATTTACCAAGGTATCTCAGATTGGATTCTTGATAGGCCTTATGCGGATTTAGTTCCTTTCTTGTTGGTTTGCTTATTGTACTCTGTTCTTGCTGAAAAGCTTCTTATGACATTGATCGTTATATGTAATGCCTAAATGCTATTATTAGTATAGCACTATAGCCAGGCTCATTTTTTATTCATAATGGTAAAACAATCTAAGACTATCATCTAGGACCATGGGTAGAGCAGAGGTGGTTGATGTGGTTGGCTCTGTAGATGTGTTTGTACTGAAGCAATATGTTGTCCGAATTTTCTGACAGAATAGACGATTTAGTTGGTGCTTTATGATTGTTGGGCATTAGCAAACATGCTGGTTGGTTCATTTTTACCATGGTAGGACTTGATTGCATGCTTATTTAGTTTATAGAGTTGAAAACATTTGTTGGCAGAGCAGCTTTCACCAATGCGTCTGAAAGCCGCTTTAGAGGTACTAAAAACTAAGTGATTTTCACTCACCATGCTTGTTTTCTCTTTCAGAGCCATTTTGTCTACTTATTTTTTTGTCATGCACAAGCACATAGGCTGATAGGCATGGTTACACCTAATGGACATTTCTTTTTAGGGCTTTAACCCTAAGCATTAAGCAATGCAATAATTGGTTGTATGAGGAATGCTACTGTTTTTTAACTCTGTAGTTGAACTCAATTTAATCATTTTAGTGGTTCCCATTGAACGGTTTGTTCATTTTTTTGTTGGGTGTGATCCCGGTTTTAAAATGTTTGTTCACAGTTGACAAATATAGACAGCTATATTCATTTGCATTATCGTGCCATGGACGCCAAATCGGATGGTTCGAGGATTTGCTTTCTAGGTTGATAGATGTACTCCTTTTAAGAATTGAGTGAAAATAAAATGCACAAGTTAATTTTACAGTACAATAATAGCATAAAACTATAATGTTTTCAAGAATTTCTGCCTTTTAATCATTATTAGATGTAAAAGGGCTAGCTCGTATATGTTTTTCACAGTTTATTAGGTCATACACCTTAACAATTGTGCTATTTATCCTGGCTTTGTTGCTTTCATAGCACATCCTTTTTAATTTTACAGCTTGACTTTTAGGATAGATATAGGCCCTTTTATATAGCACATCATTATTATTTTCGACTTTTAACCCTTCCTTTGGTACTAAATAAGTATTCACAATGATTCCAGCTATTTAAATGACTATACATTCCCTTGCAACACCCTCATATCTTGGTTCACTATTGTTTAAGCACCTTTGCGAATAAATGCATAGGGAGGCTGCTTGTTGAGATTTTCTGACATTTGTTTTGTGCAACCAATACTTTTATATGATGCTTAATCATATGTTTACTTGTGGATATGTGACGTTGCTGTCCAGGAAAGGTTTCAAGGTCTTGGTGTTGCATTCTATGGAGCAGATTGCTATGTTTTATGCACAGTATTCATGGTTTCTAACTCTGCTTACAGTGCAAACAAGCCAATATCTTGGTGAGCTATCGGTTTCCTTTCTTTTTTCCCGCTTATTAACTATGACGCATATGTTTACTGTCCATGGGCCATTCTATGCTTGCATTATTATGCTACAAAAAATAAGGACTAGATACCAAACAACAATTGCAGAACATATACTGTCATAGCATGTCATATACTTGTAATAAAACTCAAGGGAGATGGCCTTTTTCCTCTCATTTTTTTTGCTGGTGAAAACTTGATTCACCTCCTACCTTACCAAGGATGAAAGGTGCAAATTACATATTGATTTGCTCATTTAAATGCCTTCTTCACTCAAATCAATTTTATTAATCGCATTTCGGGCTTGCTCCTCCTATTATCACAAACACGGGTTTGGATGGGTTGCTTTACATTGTATATGCTATTTTACATCATAGACCCATGAGGCCATGATGCTACTATTGTAAAATAAACTATTAATAGTGCTTTAGGCCTTGTGTTATTGTGAGATGAATTATGCCATGTCAGGTTTTGACAATTTTGTGTTTCCGTTTTGTTGCTAAAGTATCAGGCCCTCTGGTGATCTGATCTTGACAGATGATGGGCACCACCTTGTCGTTTTCTACCATGCAATGGACAAGGCTTCAAGAATATTCGTAATTCCCATTATGTTTCGGCCATATAATGCATGAAACGTGTAATCTTGGCATTGAAACTTTTTTTATAGGGCTTCACTCTTTATAGTATTTTTTTTACTCATGAGGATTCCAGATTGTTTTGTATATGTAGTATGTGTAGTAAATTCTTGCTTATGCTAATCTATGTTGTATGAACATAGCGGCAAACTTTCAAGGCATATAGTATTTTTTTGGGAAAAGGAATAGGTTTTTACCAGTAAGATTGATTATGTTTTGATGATTTTTTAGAATAGTGTTAAATAATCTACACAAACATGTGACAGCGCGCTGAGGGCGCGCAGACCTCGTTAGAATAGATTTCGCGCAAACAGGCCGCTCCGTGGTGCGTCCACGTCGACGGCTTCGTCCCGGTTAGGCCACGTCGGCCGGAAAAGCGGCGGCCGTTCGATCGCATTCGCTGATTAAATCTAGCCGTCCATTCAATGATTATATATAAAAGAATATTAGTTGGCCGCGGCCTCCACAAGGCTGGTCGTTCGCTCAGCTGGTTATAAGCGCTGGATCTCACTCCGCTGCTCCGGGTTCGACTCCCGCATACTCCCTTTGTTTCTTTTTTTGCCCCCGCGTGTGCCTTCCTCTTCTTCTCCTTCCCATCCTCCTCCTCCAGCCAGCGCCCTTGCCCTTGCCCATCCTCCTTGCCCCTCTGCTCCTTGCCCACGCAACCCTATCCCCTTCGCGTCCTCCGGCCGACGCCACCAACCGCATCCTCCCGCCGGCGCCCCGCCAGTCCGCCGCCGAGCTCGTCCTCCCGCCGGCGCCCCGACGCCGCCAAGCGCATCCTCCCGCCGGCGCCCCGTGCGTCCGCCACCGAGCGTGTCCTCCCGTCGGCGCCCCGCCCCTCCGTCGCCGACCTCGTCCTCCCGCCGGCGCCCCGCCAGTCCGCCGCCGAGCTCGTCCTCCCGCCGGCGCCCCGACGCCGCCAAGCGCATCCTCCCGCCGGCGCCCCGTGCGTCCGCCACCGAGCGTGTCCTCCCGTCGGCGCCCCGCCCCTCCGTCTCCGACCTCGTCCTCCCGCCGGCGCCCCGCCAGTCCACCGCCGGCCACGGGCGGATCCAGTAGTAAGTACTCAGGTCCAATAGTCCATCCACGTGCAAGCATTTACTTGATGCCTGATATTTAATTGATAACAATGGGACAGTTAAATTACTCGATGTTTTTGCCTGAAAGTGATGTTTTTCATATGTAGCATTTGTGATTGATTAAACATGGTATATTAGCAGGTCATGAATTCTGGAGCCAGGCCACCTTTTATTTACAAATAAAAAACCTTTTGCGTGTTTCTGATTGGAGTCTTAATGCTTGCAGTTTTTAATCAGAAAAACTTGTGTGATGCGAGGATAAAGAATATATAGGTTGACATGGATGCATACAGTAAAGCAAAAGAGCTGATCCTGAATTTTATCGAGATGCTTCAAGCCTTCAGTATGGAAAGGTACTGCGATCACATTCAACAGATGCTTTATAGCCTTGCATAGGTCCTTGTACAAGAGATACCTTTACTGAATACTGATTTTTTGGTGTCTTTGTATTGCATAAGTGTCTAAAGTTCAAGAAGAAAACATAGACAGAATGGTCAATGAACTAAAGGAAAGGGATGAGAAGCGGAAATCGTTCAGCAGGACCTACTCAAAGTCTAGGGCAAGAGAGTTGCATTTCTTAAGATTGACACCATGCACATTACCTTAGGTCAGGCTTCTTTTCACTTTTTGTTAAACCTGTAGAATCTTCATATTTAATATTATCATTCTTTTCATGTCACGAATCACCCAGATTGGTTTTCAGCACATAACACAATTGTGACTGATTTCCATGTTATTGTGCAAACTGATTCAGTCCTATGACAGAGACCATAAGTGAGGCCTTTCTCCTCTTTTTATTATACATGCAGATTTGGTTGAAAAAAAATATTATACATACAGATAATGCTTTCTACCTTTATTATGTTAATCCTTTTGTGTCAGGCATATATGAGGTTGGTTAGGAATCGTTATTCTGCTTTAGGCTTCAGGAGAAAAATGCAACATGGAATCTGATGAGAAGGTGCAGAGACAAGCGTTGCTGAGCACACCAGTCAAGAGCATATATGAACATTTATCAATTTCAGTTGCCCTAATGGTAAGTATGGATCACAAAAGGCACTTCTTGTTAGAATACAGTTTGCCTTTGTGGATATTCCTTATATGTAATGCCAGTAATGGATAAGCAAGCAAGTATTGATCCCTTTTTCCTTATTATGCTTGATCTTGCTCATTTTTGCAGAACATAAGAAAATTGTCTTATGTTTACCAAGCTAATTTCTCTAGAGTGAACTTATTTATTCCGTTTCATATTCAGTATTTCAAGAACAATCCGTTTTGCCATAAGCATGTAGCAACATAAGTGCAGTAGCATCCCTTGGTTTTCAAAGTCCTGTTTTGCTACCATCTTCATCTTTCTGTTCTTGAAAACTGATTTTATTGTCCTTTGGGAACATGTTGATTAAGCTTGGATGTTAAAGCTTGATGTGCATTAGTCACTTTTGTTATCTCTGATTCGATCTGTTGGACATTTATTTTAAAAGCACTTATATCTACTGTTAAGCATATTCTACTGTGTTGTCTTGCTGAAATTTTAGTAGAGCGTTAATATGTGAGCTAATCCTCATTTAATAGATTGGAAATAATCTATTTAGCATTTGTATATTCTGTGAATTTACTATAGTATACTCTGTAATCATATTTCTTTAATGTCATGGAGGATTTTATTAGCAGCCTGACTAATAAAATATGAGAGCAATCCTTCAATTCTTTTCGGTTAAGTTCCTACTGTCCTATTCTAGCATGAGAAGAAAAGACTCCTTAGGTAAAAAAAAAAAAACTTGCCATTCTGCTTTTGTAGTTCTATTTGTGTGTGTTTCCATGAGGAGATTGAACGTCATAGCAAGTTTGAGATAAAATGGTCATTTTTTATATTTGGTATTTATGTTTGTGTATGTCTATGAGGTAAATAAACATTGTTTCAAGCTGCTAACTGTTCTATAGGCCTTCATAAGTTTGACTCTGCTTTCTTGCATATGGCATCAGACAATATATTTGTATATTTATTATGCTTTGATTTTTTGTGCCCATACCTGGGTATTATGTTTTCTGATTAGTTAATTAATCTGCAATTTTTTTTGTGTGCTTTTCACTGCACCATATAGAGGAGATCCTTCTTATATGTGTCATGCACTCTTTCATTTGTTTCTAATAAGGGATCCTGCTGATTGGTTTTTTGTTTTGCAGGATAGAGCTCCATTAGCTTTGTTGATTGTTTTTTGTTCTACAGGAAATGGCTCCATTAGGTCTTTTTTGTTTAGTGTACAGTCCTCTTTGAATCTAGACAATGCAGCTCACCTCATTTGTCTAATTTTCGTACATTGTTAATATCTATAGTATTGTGCTTTATATAACCTTTTAAGTGCAGATAACCTTTCCCTATCACTAGGAATGAAATGCCTAAGTTACTGGTAACTACCTAAACCATATATTCTACTGAATCTTTATTATCATCCTGTTTAATGCAGCCTATCAATCCCTTGCTTACTCATTCATCATAATTAACATTGTCAATTCAGACAACGATTATTCTTTCATTTGCCTTAACATTTCAGAAACAATGTCAATTTATCTCTGCTGTGCAATCTAAATTCCAAACTACACTACCAAATTCTAATGCTGTACTCCCAGATACAGCTGCTTTACTAAACCAGAGAATATATCCCCCTTCTTTTTGATTTGCTCTTATGATTACATCTATAGGTGTGGCTATGGAACGGGAGAATTCACTGTATCCATTGCTAAGGGAAGTCATTATTGGTATAGACCCTTATTGGTACAGAATTACAGTGATGTTGGAGACCGGCTCGGCCTCGATCCACTTGGTGAAGGTATCGATAGCTACGAACAAGTATGTTTTGCCACCGAGACCTTTGAGGAACGGTCCTAGGAGATTCATGCCCCAAACTGCGAACGGCCACGCTAGTGGAATTGTTTGCAGCTCATATACGGGCTGGCGCGTCATCCGCGCATGATACTGGCAAGCTTCGCAGCGCTTAACCAAGACTTCTGCGTCGCTCATCGCAGTGGGTCAATAGTAGCCCATGCGGAATGTTTTGCTGACGAGAGTTCTGTGTGAGGCTGTGTGCCGCAGATGCCCTCGTGAATGTCGGCTAGAAGGTAATTACCTTCTTCTTGGGTGACGCACTTACAAAGCACGCCATTAGCACCCCTTCGGTACAGCAAGCCCCGTGCAGGCGGTAAGCTCGGGCTCGCCGTTTTAGCTGGGAACGCTCAGCAACATCCTCGGGCAATGTCCCCTGCTCCAAGAACTGGATGAATGACGTCATCCAGAATGTGCTTTGCTCGAGGAATGAGGCAGTACCGGATATCTCGGTTTGGGGGGTAGCAGATGTCCCCTTGGCCTCCTCTCCGGAGGGAATGGAGGGCGTTAAAAGGTGCTACACTATCACCCCCCGGCGGGGCCGGTTCTTGCGAGGATTCGAGTTTGGCGAGCTTGTCGGCTTCGCCATTCTCTTCCCTGGGAATGTAGCTGATTTCGAAACTTGTGAAACGCTTCTCCAGTTTTCTCACTTCTGCCAGGTACCACGCCATCGAGTCGTCAGTTGCCTGAAACTCCTTCCTGACCTGGCGGACGACAAGCTGCGAATCCCCTTTCGCAACAAGTTGTTTGATATCGAGCGCAGTGCATGCTCTTAGGCCCGCATTAGGGGTTTCATACTCGCGGCGTTGTTGGTAGCGCAAAGTGTATTTGTATGACGGCCGAGTCGCTCTCTGTTGGGGAGATGAACGAGCCCGATCCCGATTGCCCGGATGGTGTGAACTGGTCAAGAACAGAGTCCATCGACCTTCTTCCCGTCTTGACACGGAGAGCTTGACTTTTACTCATCCGCCCGTCAACTCTGCGAACGAATCGGTCGGGGCTCGTGCCTTGATCATTTGTCCGGGATCTGAATCGGATGTCGAATTCACCCAGCTCGACTCCCCACTTCGCGACCCGACCGGTGGCCTCCGGGTTTCGGAGAATGTCCTTGATCGGGTAAGTAGTCGGAACAATGATCTGGTGGGCTTGAAAATAGTGACGCAACTTGCGCGAGGCCATCAGCAAGGCGTAGCACAGCTTCTGAAGGTCGGGATAACGCTCTTTTGGTCCGGTAAGCACTTCGCTCACATAGTAGACGGGTTGCTGCTTCCCTTCTTGTTCCACTACTAGCACCGCGCTTGCGGCGTTTAGTGTTACCGAGAGGTACAACAGGAGGGTTTCTCCGAGCTTGGAGTGGTGAGTACAGGTGGTGATGCAAGGTACTGCTTGAGCTGCAGAAACGCGGCTTCAGCCTCCTCAGTCCACTCGAAACTATCGTGCTTACGTAGCAGCTTGCAAAAGGGGGCGCTTCGATCTTCAAGGCGGGAGATGAAACGGCTTAAGGCTGCCATTTTGCCCGTGAGGGACTAGATGTCCTTTACACAGGTCGGCGACTTCATCTTCTCGACGCCTCGATCTTTTCGGGGCTCGCACCGATGCTCGCCCCGCCGAATATGTAGCCTAGGAGCGTACCGGACTTGACGCCAAAAACGTATTTCTCGGGGTTTAACTTAACCCGGTGCTGTCTCAGGCTGTCAAAGGTTTCTCGTAGGTCGGACACGTGGTCACGGGCGTCCTTACTCTTGACTACGATATCGTCTACGTAGACTTCTACGTTGCGCTCTATTTGATCAGGGAGAGTTTTTTTGCATGAGACGCTGGAACGTGGCGTCAGCATTTCTGAGACCGAAGGACATGGTCGTGTAACAAAATGTGCCGAAAGGCGTTACAAAGGCGGTTTTCTCCTCGTCCTCTTTACACAACGCGATCTGATGATAACAGGAATAAGCATCCAGAAAACTCATCAACGCTGAATCTGCCGTAGCGTCAACTAGCTGATCTATGCGTGGAAGGGGAAGTTATCCTTGGGGCAGTCGGAATTAAGGTCGCGGTGGTCGACACACATGCGCCGCTTGCCGCCTTTCTTTTGGACGACGACTGGGTTCGCAAGCCAATCGAGTCTTGAACTTCAGCGTATGAAACACCTTTCAAGCACTTGCCGAAATGGTCTTGGATGATCTTGGCCTTCCATCGGGGACACGCCTTTGACATCGCTTTATCGGTTTCTTGTCGGTAGGAAGCTAGCTTCGTGCTCGATCACCTCTGGGACACCGGGCATATCGACGGCTCCCATGCAAACGCGTCATTGTTAGCCGGAGGAAGGTAATGAGCTCGAGTTCCTATTGAGTCTCGAGGTTGTCCTCGTGGACCACCTTGTAGGGGTCTGACTCCGTGAGGACGACGGTTTTGGTGGGCTTCTGCGGCTGCAGTGCCACCTTTGGGCGCACTGTGGAGTGCTCCTTGCTGCTGGAACCACGGGTAGGGAGCTGCCCTACCATGGCTAGCGCGGTCTCGTCGCAGCTTGTGGTTGCCCCGGACGGTGATGACTCTCTTGGGCGCCGGCATCTTCAGGCAATGGTAGGCGTGATGGGAGGCCACTATGAACTTGGAAAGTGCAGGGCGCCCCAAGATGGCGTTGTAGGGGAGCTTGGTTTCCACCACCTCAAAGGTGATGTACTCTGTCCGAAAGTTGGTGGAGGAGCCAAACGTGGCGGGTAGCACGACCGCCCCACGGGCGGCGGACGATCCCGGACGATCCGTGGAAGGGACGATGATGTCCTTGATCTTGGAGCACGGACCGCATGAGGCTTAGAAGCGCGCCGTAATGATGTCGATGAGCTCCGCCGTCCACGAGGACGCGGTCAACCTGGTGTTGCCAATGGTGGGCAGAGAAACGGCGTGCGGGGCGGCGGCATGGGCACTGGCCGGTCGGGCTCGGCGGCGGCGATGAACTTAGCGGTCGCCGGCCGCTTCTTCTTTCTCTCTCGGCCTTGCCGGGCCGTCACCGACCTTGGCCTTTTTCTTGGCGCGGCCCCTCTTGCGCTCGACCTCCTCGGAGGCGTTGACGTAGAGGGCCGCGGTGCGGAAGAGCTCACTCGCGGTATTGGCCGGGTGGAGCTCGAGGTCCTCGGTGTAACGCCGGTCCCTAACGCCGTCTCTGAAGGCCTTGATGATGGCCTCATCGGAGATGCAGGGAATTGTGTTGCGGGCTCTGACAAACCGGCACACAAAGTTCTGGAGACTTTCGTCGTCTCGCTGCACCATGAGCTTGAGGTCCTGGGGGCGCCCAGAGCGGGCGTAACACCCCTGGAAGCTTGTGCGGAGGGCATCCTGTAGCTGGGACCAGCTACGGATAGAACCAGGCCGCTGATTGAACAGCCAAGTCCGGGCCATGCCCTCGAGCACGGTGGGAAAGTAGTTGACCATGACGGCCTCGTCTCCCCTCATAGCTCGGACGGCGGTGGAGTAGATGGAGAGGAACTCCTCGGGATTCTTGCTCCCATCGAACTTCTAGATTGGCCCGGGTTTGAACCTTGGCGGCCACGGCGCTTCACGGAGAGCGCGGGAGAAGGCGGGGCATCCCGGTACAGCCGTCGGGGGAGAGGCGTCCCGGCGTGGGCCTAGGCGGGAAAACACTCCGCCCGGGGCGCGTGACGAACCTCCGGCGGAGGAGGCCGTCTGAGTCTGGTGCGAGCGACTGCGATGACGGCGGGAACGCTCCTGAGCGCCGTCCTGGCCGGAGCGGTTTTGAGCGCCGCGACGGTCAGACTCGTTCCCGCGCCAGATGTCCGGGCGGCCGTCGCCAGTCTGCTGCTCGTGCTGATCGATGCCGCAGGTGATGAAGCCGACGTCCTCGGCAATGGCAGGACACAGGTCCGCCATGGTGAATCCTTGGGGTCCCTCTTCGGGTCGCGGACGACCGTGGTGATGGCGCGCGCCCTCTGCTGGCTGCGTAGACGCGGGTTCATCATGGTCTCTATGAGGGGATCGATCGGCTGGCTGCCCGGTGGGGTGCGCTGGCGACGATGCTCCTCACAAATCCCATCCATAACGCGACGGACGGCGTCGTTGAAGAACTTGGAGGCTGCGGTGCGGCGGCGCAGTTGCTCCTGGGCCTCCCCGTTCTCGGCGTCGCCGTCGACCGCAGCCGCGAAGACGCAGCGGGACGTGCGCGAGGCCGGGGGAAACGTCCCGGTGTTGCCAGCAGAGGTGGTGGAGTCACCAAGCAGCTCAACTCCATGGGAGTCTCGCTGACGTGGGTGATAGAGGGGTCCGGCTCAGGAAGCGACTCCTCGGGGCGAAAGTCTACCCTTAGGGCGAGAGAGATATCCACCTCCATCTCGTCAGCCCCGGCTTCGGCGAGGTACTCCTCCCGCCAGCCATCGTACGATGGGGCCAGGTCGTCCAGATCGTCGCACTCATCGAACTCGAGGTTTAGGACCTCGTCGCTGCTCGGAATCTCAGGCATGTCCGAGGGAACGGAGTGCTGAGGGCTGCTCATGTGCCCCACGGTGGGCGCCATCTATCGGTGTCTGGGAAACGCGCTCTTGAAGAGCAGCGGGACCACGGACCGGCAGACGAGTTTGTAGTTGGTGTGAGGCCCAACGACCGCCCTTCTCAACAGCCCGGGTTTGTACTGGACACGTGTTTGTCTTAACATGCAGATACAGGGGAGAAAAACTCTTTAGGGAGAAAGCACTTTCCCTTTATTCCCAATATAGCATTGATCGAATCGGTTACCTCGCGCTTGGTTAGGGCGTCGCAGAAGCGTAATAACCGTCCGTTGTTCGCCAAAGAGGGCAAACGACAAAACCGGCCGCCAGCGTGTTCTTTCCGGTGCGGGTCCGGGAGACATGATTCGTTTCGCCAAGGTCGGATGAAGTGCAGTGGGATATGCGGATATGTCGCTAATCGTCCACTTAACAAAGTGATCGTCATGGAGTTTCTCCCGGGCTAAGGGTAGCCCGGAAGGTGCGCCACGCCCTTGGTAGAGACCCAGAACAACGCGGTTGACCCGATCAAGCTCGGGGCAGACCCTAGCGGGCCAGGCGCCTTCTTTAGTACTCCCTAGGGGTGGCCTTTCGAACCTTCTGTACGCGTGGTGGGTTGGTACGGAATCAACCCAAGGCCCATCTCGAGGTGGGCCGCTTATCAATCACCAACATAATCCATGCCTTGAATTTGTCTTGCTTGTCCCAAAAACTTCGCAAAAATAAGACGACTGTGCCAAATCTAGTGGCACTAATTCCATCGAATCAACTCACTATCAATCTTCTCTTTCATTTTAGCGTGAGGCCTGAAAAGAAAGGATAATGTAATTACATAGAGCCTAAAAAAGATATATTAAGCACAAATAAAAAATAAGGATGAGTCCATGACTCGACAAGTATACATTAAACATGGAAAATAACTCAACACTGCCGAAGAAACATAATTTTAAAACACAAATGTTAGACCATCTACCATCTGTCTCAGTAACTTCCATTGTTTATAATGAATGCGATGCAATATGTGTTTGCCTCCGTGAGCTCGTACCAATAAAACTAAAGTGGCACCTGTTAGTGCACACTCTTGCTCGTCCTGTTCAGGCAGGTTCAATTACTCCACTCCCATGAAGCACCTACCAAAGTAAAACTTTTCCGTTACAGATACGTGGGATACCTACCCGAGGTAGGTCCTGTCATATGCAATGCGATAATGTCATAATGCAATAATCTCTCCAACAATATAAATTATGAATATTGAACTTGTATGGCATCCATTATACGAGCATCACAAGCAAATACCATTTACCACATGTCAAACACTTGATGAACATATACTTGCCTTTCTAACCATGGGAGCTAGTACGATGTGTGGTTGATGCCGAATTCACACCACCACTTACAAGAGAAATGATGAAATTCAATACAATACCCCACAATCAAGACAACAAATAAAGCATATTGCACATACATGTGCTCTCCCAGAATACCAAAAACCTTGGAAACCAACATATCACAATCTCGACAAAGTATTAAAACTATCGTAACTCCTATACCACTTGTTCATTTTCCACGTTCTTGTACTCAAAACGAAGATAAAGATGATACACACAACTTTTGTAATTCTCAATTGTTTTGTTTGACGCCTTTGACTTTTCAACATGCCTTTGACCATTTGTCTTATTCAAATTATTTTTGTAAATATCATTTATTTTGTTGTGATTTGTTTTATCAATAGACGTACTTTAAATGTCTTTTTTGCATCTTTGCGCTAAATTTTTGAATAAGACGAATGGTCAAAGACGTGCCAAAAAGTCAAAAGCTCCAAACAAAAAAACGGAGGGTGTAATAACAATGAGTACCATATCACAACTGAACTAGATCAAAACCCCCTACGAAACTGCTGCAACCCAAAATCCACCATATCCTCAATTCCCACCCATGACCACCACCAATCCACTAAACGAGCAACTATTCAAGGACATATCACAGAAGAATATTGAATTTTGTGATTAAAACCATAATTGCAAGGAACCAGGGTACTAATACGTAGAATTGATGGTGCTAATTACCTCTAATTAGACGGCTAAAATCGTTACCAGCGAAAGCAAACGATATACATGTGAAGAATTAGAGACAAAATATTAGAGACGCACACGTTTGATAACGTAGTTCGGCACCTGTCTAATCTATGGAGTAATGATTGTGGACGCTCCTCCCCCAATCAAATCCGACGCGGGGGACGTCCTTCGCGTGAAGGACCGAGCAGAGTCCAAGGCGCGCACGGTCGTACGCGTGTCTCTTGCCTGTTGTACGATCCAGCGAAGCTCCGCGCGCGCTCGTCTCCACGATCTGCTCCTGCTCCTCGGCTCCACGTTTATTTGGCTAGGCTGGTTGCTAGGCTCGGATCGGCAAAATTGATCCTTAGCGTGAGATCAGGAACGTGAAAAAAATTTCCAAAGCACCCCCGATCTAGAAAACCCAACGATATCCATCACTTCGCTGTTTTCTCTGATCAATCCCGATCAAAAAGAAGCAAACATCCTCGTGGTTTCAGATGTTTCAGATTGTAATTTGCAGGTCATCTATGTGCTTCTCAATCTGTTTGTTCCATATCATACATGTGCTTCTCAATTTTCAGAGAGGATGAATTTTTCAGACTGAAATTATAAAGCGTGTGATCAGATTGCAAAAGTCTTGGCACTTAAATTATAAAGCTTAAACTTCAGTCTTGCCACTGAAACTCAACTTGAAGTCTTGCCACTGAAATTATAAAGCTTCTGTTCATATTTTAAATTTTTGGATAGAAGTGCAAAAGCTGAAACTACTCTAACTGCTCATATAAGCTTGTCTCGATTCATAGAAGATGAACAATGTAATAGCTGAACACAATAACAACCAGCCATTGTTAAAGCACAAATAAAATTCTGGAATTGAAATAATATGTTGATTAAGAAAAACTGAAACAATAAACATAAGACAATCTCAGGTTTTGTAAGTTGTGTCAAAGCAAATAGCATCACTAAAATACTCATAGTCTAACAATGATCTGCCATCAGCCCAAAATATGTTGGTGATTTGATCTTCATCATCAAGTTGCATGGCATAAAAGAAGGATGGATCTTTTTTTTTTGTGCTCTTGAAGATATTGCATTAATGCTCCGGCATCCCCTAATGACATATCTTGCTCCCGCTTTGTTCTTAAATAGTTTTTATAGTTATTTGGAAGAAAAGTTAAATGACGCTTTCCACCAACTTGTTTAGATAAAAGCTCGTAAATCTCTTTTGGTTTTATCCCGGAGGCATCAGCCAAATCTCTCATTGCCTTTTGTGCCTTGCTAATATTTTTGTGAGACCTCAACAATCTTGTGTTTTGATGGGGTTGTGCAGACATGGTTATGCTCAGAGGCAAAAGAAGTCACCTCATAAGTTCCTTTATTGCACATCTGAACTCTCATATGTGCATTGCACTCAACTCTAGACTCCATTTGCTCAACTTTTGATGGGTTTTTAGTTGAATCTATTGACATTTGTGTACCTTCTCTTGAACAAGTAAAACATTTCATTATACAAATATTTGCACTATTCTTCTGATCTTCATTCTTCCTGACACTAAAACAAAAATGAAACGCATAATTGTTGTAGAATTTGTAAGCATCATCTACGGTGGTAAATTCTATTCCAAATATCAGTGTTGCTTTATTTTTTGTATGACCATCTGTGAGGATGGAACTTCCATCTCCAAAATCATCTAAAGATAATACATTAATTAAATATTAATCCCAAGTTTTTGAAGATGGTCATGACGTCTCGTCGGTCATCACCTCCCATTGCGTTGGACGGTGGAACTGCTTCTGCTCTAGTGTAAGGTAGCGTCCACTGATCCATCGCACCGATGCCAGTTTTTGAACCGGATTAACTTTGAGACACAAGTGGTAGAGAGAGAGAGAGAGAGATATATATATATATATATATATATATATATATATATATATATATATATATATATATATATATATAAATAACAGGGCTCCCTGAGGTCCGGGCTCCCCGCCTGATCACCCTTCGATTCACTTTAAAGATTGTGCTACTAAACAGGCATTTTTTTTCATCAAACCCGTTTAACAAACAGAATCCATTATCATTTAATGACTGCGTTAATTAGGGAATTAATTCCTTAATACCCAATTGTAAACCTCGCCTGTCCTGCACATTTTCATTCCAGCGCGCCGCCTCCCCTACTGGCTCCGCATCGTCCGCGCCGCCACCAGCATCGTTCGCGCCGCCACCGTCGCCATCGGCACTGGATCTGCGCCGCCCCGGACGCCGCCGGCTCCACCTACCCCGGCGTTGTCCGCCACCGACCCTGGCTCCGCATCGTCCGCGCCGCCCCTAGCATCGTCAACGCCGCCACCGACGCCATCGGCCCGGATTTGCGCCGCCCCGGACCGCCGCCTGCTCCACATACCCCGACGGCCACCGTCGCCAGCGGGAGGGGGACCGCGCCGCCTTCACCGCCGCCCCGGGAGCCGATCAGCGCCCCAGCGTCCAACGCTGCATCCCCGACCAGCATCGGAAGCCCTCCGGCGTCCGCTTCCCCACTGCCCCATTCATTCCGGCGTCAGCAACCTGCTATCCTGGTGCTTCGTTTTTCCATCCTCCACCATCAACTAGGAGCTCCCCCAATTCCATGATCTACAGGCAGTCGAACCACCGAGTTTTTGGGAATGTTACATGTAACTCGCTTTTTATTTGTTATTTATCAAATAAACCACCGAGTTTTTGGGTATGTTACATGTAACTCGATCGAGACGCTGCTCCCAATCTAAATCGCCGTCGCCACGCAATTTGGTGCCATGGCCGCCGCATTTCGCCTTTCTCCCGATGGTTTGAATCCTCAAGGTAAAAATCCCCACTATGTAAATCCCTTTCTACTTTGGATTGTTTTTGGGAGATCTGACTGCTCTCTGTCTATTTGAGGCCGTATGCCCACCGTTTCTGTTTGTAAAATCGAATCTTTTTCACGAATGAACTTAAGCATCCTATTATTGTTGATGCTAGCTCGTGAGTTAATCTTTGGTTGCTAGTTCAGGTCATCGCATGGTTTACTAGTTCTGAATGTATGGTAGGTTCATATTGAAAGGTGGTATGTTCAGGTTATTGCATCTTTTGCTGGTCTAACGGTACACAGTTCGTTTAGATTGGAAGGTGGTATGTTCAGGTTGATAGGTTCTAGTTCATTGTTCACTTTTCAGAATATTGAGTATATTGCCGGAAGGATTTTAGATGGTAGTATGTTTAGTGATTTGAGAGTAGGAAGGCAGGTCATTGCTGCATGTAAGATGTTCGTGGTAATGCGCATTAGAGATTGTCTTCCTGTTCTTAACCAATCACCAAGGACAGTGCATCGACCTTAATTTTTGTAGATATTTTTTTTTCTTCAGGTGCTTGGTGATGGCAGGTGGACATACCCATTTTTTTCTTCATGTGCTTGGTAATGGCCGATGGACATACCCATTCTTGTACTAGGAGGCATTGCCAACAATAAACCTGAAGAGATCAAACAACATATGCATGTATGGTGCATGAAATGGAAGAACAAGTGGTTTTTTATATAATGGGATTGATTGGTTTTAGTTTGCTATTTAGCTTTGATTTTCACATGCATGTGTTGATTGGTTCGATTTTAAGCGAGGTTGTTTTGAACTTTTGCTGATTAGTTTGTGTTTGGCTTTGCAGATCAGCCCATACATACTCTGAATGTTTCCAAAGCATCTCTGAAGTCCACATAACTAAGTTCTCTAATTGATTCTACTATTGTGATTAATCTATTATGTGTGTGGGATATGAATGCATCAGGTGTTTGCTTCAGATCAAGTCCAAGGGATGACTTAGCTGCTGCATGTTCTACTGTTTTGTCATTTGATGGTCTCAGATCAAGAGATGACTGAGATGAACAATGGAAAACTTTTAGGCGTGCCATTATTTGAATCATGGTGTTCATGAAGTAATGAATTTGTACATACTTTTTACCTGTAATCATCAAAGTGAAAATGAGTCTAAATGTAATTTGATCAAAGAAAATTGGAGTGAATCTTCATATTTTGCCAAAGCGTATGTCCTCCCAATTTTACTTTTTTGGACATACTCATTTTTATAGAAATCAAAGCGTTTAAGGACATACTCGTATATTATTTAGAATGTCAAAGTGTATGGGTATATCTACATTGCTCGTACAAGATCCCAATTTTATATTATTGTCCTACGAACAGCGCATGGGTATATTAAGCTAACAATATGTACTCGATTTTATTACCATACTCATATTTTTATCAAAAAAATCCGATTGCATGGGTATACTGATGCTAAAAAACTGATTACATGGGTATATTTTCTTATAAAAGGAGTATGGGTATGTTTTAAAACAATATGCGTATACCCGTATTTCAATGCAATCTTCTTTCATCGTGGCTATTAAAAAGTAATCGGTGATTACTGTTAATTAACGATTTGTATTTTAATCAATGCCGTGACAAGTAATTAGTCAATATACCTCATTATTACGGGCCATTCAAAAATCTAATTCGAACAGGCTAGAGTGTGCTTTTAATAGCATTTCATACCTACCATATCAAGCCAACTAACGGGCATACCCATTAACAATGACACCCAAAATGTGTTTCATCATCTCGATGCAATCCGATGATTAAGAAGCGGGGAGCCCAGGCCTCGGGGAGTCCCAATTCCGCTTCCTATATATATATAGGAAATGCCGCTGGCCACCGTGTGAGAGGAGAATCCGATCCCCAGCCGCCGGCCACCGCGTGTGCAGCGCCAAGGTAATCCAATCCCTGTCAGCCGCATTCATCTTAACGGGGCGAAGAAATCCAAGTCTTGAGGCCACGGGAGGAGAAAGCAGCCTTGAGGTCACAGTAGAATAGTGCTTCATCGGAGGCGGATTGAAGGTCCGAGACAGAGATGGAGAGGATTGATCTTGATTCTTCGGTGCTGCCGTTGGCTTCGAGCTAGGAGGTGACCGCGACGGCATGGATCGAGCTCCACTTGAACCATCGAGCCTTGGTGACCGCCTCGTAGAACCGGAGCTTGATTTCTGTGAATCAGGCACTGGTTTCGTGAGCAAGATCATCAAATTATGCAGAGAAAGTTTGATGTTCTTGGTATAATTAGGCCCATAGATCGCAAAGTTTGCTAATCAACAGGAACAGGCCTCAGCCGATGAGGTATGAGTATGTTTTTTTTGTGTGTGTGTTGTACTCGTAAGTCTAATATGTCATGTATTGTATATATCGCTTAATTAAAAAGTTCGTGTTTGTTCCTGGCTGCAAATCTTAATTTGTTTCACAGAGAAAGCATGCCAGTATGTGGTCCACGTAATTTTTCCTACTCTGAATTTTCACCGTATGAGGGCACCCAACTCGATATATGAGGGTACATACCCAAGTAATTCAAAACGTATCTAGTGATTCTCATACCCAAAAACGAGTATGTACGTACTCTCGTACCCTTCGATGTATAATTATACGATATGATACTTCCAAACAAAAAAAGAGTATATACATCGGATATCTAAAAATTGTGTATACTTACGTACGGATGCTTTCAAAAAAAATTATCACATACCTATATACTTGGATGTTTTAAAAATAACGAGTATGTACATGTACAATTGGATACTTCCAAATAAAAAAATGAGAATATGCATTGGATACCTAAAAATGATGTATAATTGTACACACGGATGCTCCTCGAAAAAAATGAGTAATGCGCTTAATAGAGTATGTACTCTCGAACACTTTGTTTTTATAACATACCCACACATTCATATTTCCAAATAAAAGTTACGGGTATATTACGCAGAAAAAATACGAGTATGTACTCTCAGACACTTCCTTTTTATAACATACCCACGGATTCATGTTTCCAAATAAAAGTTACAGGTATATACGTTGAAATGTTTTTAATGTATAATTTTTTACCACGTAATACATGAATGGCAATTAACGTGTGCATACATAGCAATTAAACCTAACGTGTACAATACAGCGGCACTTCGACACCGGCGAGGTGGGGATACAGTTGGTGATCTAGCGACACTTTTGACATATGTACGTTAGAACATTTGAGCTTTTTTTAAAACATTGTTTTTACGGGATGGATGAATCATCGTAGAACATGTTGTGCTTATGAGTATTTTAGCTTATTACATCAATTCTTTTGGTATATATGTTTCAATCCTTCCTTTTCATGTTCGAACAATTCAGAATCGATATGCATCAACACTAGACGATCATAATGTATCGTTCCTTTGTCATGTTCAATCATTTTTCTGACATGTTCCAATACTTCTTTTGCCATGTTCCAACACTGGCCGACCATGCATGCCTCATTATATTCCATCATCATAACATCATGTTGCAACAACCATAATCAAACGTGTCACCACATTGTGTACGCTGCACTAAGTAATGTATGTATGTTTGAAAACAAATTAGGTACATTTGAAACAAGCGTCCCGATGTCTGACCTGCAGTTGCTCCTATTTTCTTCCTAGGGTAAAACCACCTATGGAGGCTCTTGTTGTATGTATAATACCTAAACGTCGCCCAAAACATGGTGCAATCAAAACGCTAGTCTCAACGGTGAAACAAAAGATAGAGGAAAGACAAAGGTGAGGTGCGGTCGCTTCACAGATCCCAGCAAATCCGGCCGGCCGGCTACTCGCCGGAGAAGCATCGAGCAGCATCATCGCCTTCACCTCGTCCTCACTCATGGCTACAAGGAAGAACACCTTGCCCTCTCTATATATACGGCCTTATTACCTAGTACCATCACTGAATGCACTTGTTACGTGATCCTCGTCAAGATCTCTGGATTCGGCATGCATTTTTCTTCTTCTTCTTCCTTTTTTTTAAAAATGCATTTTTCTTTTTCTTTTTTTTGTTTGGTTGATAGCTGTCGGTTCAACATTTAGCCGAGTCATGCTATGGGGATAGACAAAGCTCTCGATCTTGATTTGCAAAGCCATGGCACCACCAAAGTCACATCTTGCTTGGAAGATTTACAGCTGTTCCAGTCATCCAGGGAAGACTGGGTGTAGTGACTATTGCAACATGTCTCTTGCCAGTTGTCTCGTACTAGTGAACGCGGGGGCGGTCCGACGGGCGTCGGACGTGCCTCCCGTCCAATGACCAGCGCTGGCTGTTGGATCCGCGTTAGATCTTGAGAAAAGTTTTGTTTTTTTGTTTCGCCATGTAGAAAAGTTCAAAAAAAATTAATAAAAATCATAAATATTCTCTAATGCATGTCTATTTCCACCCAAATTTTTTATATTGCTATACAACATTTATACATCTAGATTTTTCTTTAAAAAACATTTATATAAATGAATATTGGTTATATAGATTCGAATATTTATATTTTTTAATGATTTTTAATGAATATTGGCCCGTCGGACCGCCCCCGCGTTCCTAGCTCGTACTATGGGGATAGGAGAAAAGGAGAAAACTCATGAAGATTCCCCCCCTTCTCTGCGCTTCTCCCCACCGAGCTCCACTCCACCCTCATCGGATCTCCTCTTCCTACTCCGATCCGGCCATGTCCCGCCGCCCCCTCCTCCGCCCCCGTGCCGGCCCCGTCGGCCGCCTGGACCGCGTTACCCAGGATCGGTACCGCGCGGGAGACCTCGGCGCCCAGGACGCGCTCCGCCTGTTCGACGGATTGCTCCAGCAGGAAGGCCGCGCCTCGGTTCGCGCCGTCAGCTGCCTCCTCACCGCCGTCGCCCGGGACGCCCCCGCGCTCGCCGTCTCCCTCTCAACCGCGTCGCCCGAGCAGGCCGCAGCAAGGTGGCTCCGGACATATGCACCTACGGCATCCTCGTCCGCTCTTGCTGCAGCGCCGGCCGCTTGGACCTCGGCTTCGCCGCATTCGGCCTCGTCATTAAATCCGGATGCAGGGCGCACACCATCGCCTTCAATCAGCTGCTCAGTGGCCTCTGCGCCGAGAGGAGGGCGGGCGAGGCCATGGACATACTGGTCCGAAGAATGCCTGAGCTCGGCTGCACACCTGATGTCGTCTCCTACTCCATTCTGCTCAAGGGCCTCTGCGACCAGAAGAGGTGTCAAGAGGCGCTCGAGCTGCTCAACATGATGACTGAACACGGCGCCAGCTGCCCAGCAAATGTGGTGTCCTACAACACTGTGATCGATGGCTTTTGCAAACAGGGCGAGGTCGACAAAGCTTCCAGCCTATTTAGTGAGATGTTGGATCAGGGGGTTTCACCAGATGTTGTGACTTACACCTCAATCATTGATGGCCTGTGCAAAGCTCAAGCAATGGACAGGGCCGAGGGTATCCTTCAACAGATGATTGGCAAAGGTGTTATGCCCAATAGCTTCACATACAGTATTCTCCTCAATGGATACTGCTCTTCCGGACAGTGGAAAGAGGCAGTTGGAATTTTTAAGAAAATGTACAGAGATGGCCCTGAGCCAGATGTTGTCGCTTACAACTCGCTGATAGGCTGTCTTTCCAAGAGGGGGAGGTGCAAAGAAGCCAGAAAGATTTTTGATTCCATGGTCAAAAAAGGCCACAACCCCGATGTTACCGCCTACAGCAGCTTGATCCATGGGTATGCGGATGTAGGAGCTCTTAATGGTATGCACGAACTCCTATATTTGATGGTACAGGATGGTATTCGACCTAATCTGCATACCTTTAACATATTGATACATGCATATGCTAAACATGGGATGGTTGGTGAGGCAACACATATATTTACAAAAATGCGGAAGCATGGATTGAACCCAGATATAGTCACGTATGGAACTGTGATTGACGGACTTTGTAAAATTGGGAGAGTGGATGATGCTATGTCACACTTCAATCAGATGATATACGAAGGACTGTCTCCTGATCTGTGGTTTTTACCTCGTGGCCTGTGTACCTGTGCCAAATGGGAGAGGGCTGAGGAATTATTTTTTGAAATGGTGAATAAAGGCATCCATCCGGATGTCAATCTATTCAGTGCAGTGTTAGACATCCTATGCAAAGACGGAATGGTTGTGGAGGCCCAAAATCTCTTTGATTGGATGGTACACACAGGTACAAAGCCTAATGTTATTTCGTATAGTACATTAATACATGGGTACTGCTTGTCTGGTAAGATGGATGAAGCGGTTAAATTAGTTGAAAGTATGGTCTCAGTTGGCTTGAAACCTAATGCGGTCACATATAATACTTTGCTTGATTGCTACTCTAAAGATGGCAGGACAGATGATGCATTAGCACTTTTCAGAACAATGCTGACCAAAGGAGTCAAGCCTAATGTTATTACTTACAACGTAATACTGCATAGTTTATTTCAGATCGGGAGAACTGCTGCAGCAAAGGAGCTCTATATCACGATGTTGAAGAGTGAAACATGCTTGGGCATTAGCACATACAATGTGATTCTAGCAGGGCTTTGCCAAAATAAATGTGTTGATGAAGCACTCAGCATGTTCCAGAACCTATGCTCAAGTGGTTTCCATGTTGAGCTTAGGACTTTTAATATTATGGTGCCCTGCTGAATGTTGGCAGAAAGGATGAAGCCATGGAGTTATTCCGTGCCATCTCATCGAGTGGTTTAGTGCCAGATGTTGTGAGTTATACCTTGATAATTGGAAATCTCATAGTAGAAGGGTTGCTAGAAGAGGCCGATGGTATGTTTTTAGCCATGGAGAAGAGCGGCTGTGCACCAGACTCACGTATATTAAATACTATGGTTAGGAAGTTCCTGCAGAGAGATGACATATGCAGGGCCGGGGCCTACCTCTTGAAAATTGATGATAATAACTTCTCAATTGAAGCTTCCACTGCTTCCGTGCTATTACCAATTCTCTCAGAGCGGAAATACCGGGAACATGTGAAGTTGCTACCTGAAAAATATCATTTGCTTTTGAAATCTAGCACTTGATGAATTATTTCTGATTGGACAAGCTCAAAAGGTTAACTCTAGAAGGTAAGGTCATCGCCATGACCAGTAAATTTTTTACTGTTGAAAATTATTAGAAAAATCATATAGAGGTACCTATTTGATTAGCTAAAAAAAGGAAATAACTTGCGTATGTATGCTTAAATGCTCCAATGAGAAACTCGGCTAAAATTCCTCATATGACATAAATCTGTTCCTTTTTTTTTGCCACAAGTGAGCTCTAGTAGCAATTTACATTGAAATTATAGGTAAGTTGCATAGTTGTTGTTTCTGAAATTGCGGTCAAGTTTCTTTTATTGGTGATGCTGGTATACTTTTAGCATCATTGTTTTCCGGCAGATATAAGTCAGTGGTTGCATCTATCATTGGCGACGAGTTCAGTTGTGGATTTGGGTAGAAAATAGTTTGTTTAGAGCTGTGGCCTTACAATGACATCCTGTTCTCTGGAAATTCTGGCTTGAGGGTATACATCATTGTTGGTCCTTATTCATTTTCTTCAAGAATTGATAATATCAATGCTTTCAGAGTCAATGGCAGGAAAGCTAATAATATGTGCTTCATCCATAGTTTTAAGGAGACTAATGTGTGCTTCATCCATATCTTGCATGCTCAAAAAGAATAACGTTATTTACAGAAAAGGAATAAAGAAGAATCAAGTAGTTTGCTCTAATGAACATACGATGTTTTTCACTGATGTTCCTATGCACCCGAGTTGCTCTGTTCAATCCTGCTGTTTTAATTTCTGAACAGACAATTTTGGTTCCAAAGTAGCTTGCGAAGTTAGTTTCCAGGTTTTGGCATTTGGCATTCGATCGGTGAATTCAATATAGTTGGAGTCAATAAAATGACTGTTTAAAATTGTGAGAAAATCCATAGATAGCTGCCAGTTTGGTTGGGCCGAAACTGGAAACAACTTGTCTATGCAAGTTCATATGCTGCAGTGAGACTCATAAAAAATTCTTCATAAGAAATAAAATCCTTCACATTTTTTTCCCACTAAACAACTTCAATGACAGTTATACAATGAAAGTCTTAGATGCTCGTATATAGTTGCTTGATTGCTGTTTCTTAAACTGTTGTCAAATTTTTGGCGGCTAGCATTCTAGCAATTGATGAATTATATTAAGTAATTATTTTCTGTCTGTTTATATAAAATTAAGTATGCTCCCGTGTGGAAAGCATGGAACAGATGTGTACTTTCTTCCCTCTATTAATATTCCGCTGACCTCGATATTTATCTTTATGAATATGAAAATACATGCAAATGTGATGCACTACAGTGCCTATAAAACACTCACCAGTGCTTAATGCCTGCAGGCTGCAGCTATTAACAGCATTACTGTTGACGTTCAAAACCTCAAGTAAATTTTGAGATGGAATTATCAGAACATTCATACAATGATGCCTGTTTGGTTGCTGCAAAACAGAAAAGATCATTGTATGCCAAAAAATTCCTAGCTTTGTTTTTGGCACAAATAAAATTTTGTATTGCTTTTACATAGAAGTTCTCAAATGATTGTGTAACCGAATGATCCTACTTTCTGGAAGTGTGATTAGAATTTTCCTTTTTTCCCCAATCTTGGCACTGTTTTTCAGAGTTTTTTACATGGATACTATTTCTTTGTAATGTGTGAAATCCCATAATTGGTAACAGCAGAGATGGGCTTTTAGAGTAACAGAAAATGTGCAAATATTTGCTTCATTCATAGCTTGGGAGGAGCCTATGTCTTCCCTACAAGTTGTCACAGAGAGGAGAGGAAATGATTCATATCTAATTCTTCTCGATTAGCTGCAAACTGTGATACAGCAAAGAGAGGAAAGGAGGTATATCTAATTCTCGCATAATAAATTTTTATTGGGGGCTAAGTTCTTTTAAATAGACTTCTGCAGATTAGAACTGAATCCAATGACTTGAAGATCCTGAAGAGATTTAATAGTCACAAAGACTATTTATTTATTTAACCTAACTGAATTATAATGGAAGAATTTAGAGATCATAAGCATCTAAAGTTCTAAACTAACAACAACTAACCAAATCGGCTCTTTTTCTTTGTCCTACATAATTTTTGTGTCGAGAGATTGGAAATCAGGGCATCCATTATAAGGGTGTATTTTGAAAAAAAAAAAGGGGTTGTATCATGGTTAATATGCAGCACATGATTATTATAAAATTATTAGTGGTTGGTTTCTTATCAGGACCTTGGTTTGCTGTAAGTATGTGCCTTGTCAATTTCAGACAGCATTGGAGTATATCCCAACAATTTTTCTCTCTATCCTCCAAAATTGTTGTGCTGTGAGATTGGGGATTTCAGGATATCCATGATAAGGTGTGTTTTTGTTTAAAAAGGGTTTGTGTCATGATTAACATGACCTCTTTTTTCCATGTATTATAATTATTTGTGCAATATAATATTTTTATCCATCTTTTACCATACTGTAGCGTGTCTTCAAAGTGTAGAAGTCTACATGCCGATTTCATTGAAGCAACACCTTTTGCAAAATGTCATCTAGCGAGACAAAGAAAAGACACTGTGAACCTTTTTTTTTTAAGATTAGGTGGGCCTTAGCCCTTGAGTTTGATTTTATTGGTTCAACTATTACTGAGCACAAGCCCTGTACAGTGGAGTCCTTGGCTGAGATCTGATATACATGTTTTCATTGAACCTGCGTGTTGTATACAGTGGTCAACACATATTTCTGTGTTGATTTCAGGTGGTCAATTGTTCTATTTAACAAATTACAGGTGGTCAATTGTTCTTTGTGGTCAATTGTTATTTCTATTTAACATATTTCAGGTAATCGGATACAACATGTTACAAATTGACGTTGATCTATTTAACATATTTCAGGTAATCGGATATCACCTGAAATCAACACAAAGAAATATCCAATTAAAGTGTTAAATAAAGCATTTTACGGTGTATCCGATTACCGCTGTATAAAGATAAATGCGTCGAGAAATTGCGTTGAAAATATTGTAAAATGTTATAATTTGTAATATTACAATGCATTGATCTTTTTCGGTGGTAATCAGATAGAATGGTGCATACTTGGAAAATGATGTGTATATCTCACCTGTATTTCGTACAATTCACTAGAACATTGACTAATACTCTGGTCAATATGACCCCCTACATATGGACCTTTAATTGTGGACATTATTTCACCTTAAGAATTTTTATGGTGGTGTATTTTTCATGATGTAAACAATACTAGCAATTATGCATCACATTTTTTTGTGATTTTTTGTAAAAAAAAAATGAAGCTCGTTTGACCATCGAAGGAGGTAGTCAACTATGGCCCTTGAGACAAATCTTTCTCGACGGCCGCAAAATCAAAGCCGCTGAGACCATGACCTCAAGTGTGAGGTGAGCCGAGCTGTCTCGACGGCTTCCTGCCATCAACACTTGAAAGTACCTTAGTTGATAGTGTATCGAGTCCACTAGGCGCGTCACGAGCCGAGCTATCTTGGCCCTTGGCCATCGAGATTGCTTCGGTCGGGCTGCTCCATCCACGTGGCAACCAAGGAGAGGGTGCGGCTATCACAACGGCTAGAGGCCGTCGATAGTGAACCAGGCCAGCCAGGCGCACGGCAAGCCTAGCTATCTCAACGATTCCGGGCCATCAAGATTGGCTCTGGCCGGGCCGCTTCTGCCACATGGCTGCCAGGGAGAGATCTGCCTCCTGACAATCTTTCTTGACGGCAATGGGCCGTCGAGAGCGCCAATTAAGAGGCCAGGACGTTTAGGACTTAGGCATTTCGTGCCTAAGTCTCATCCCGCTGTTGCGCCGCCGCCGCCGTATCGGTGGTCCACCCAGCGTCGTCGCCTTGCCGCCCCTTCCAGCCATGCCATCGGGCTGCGCCCTCGCCACCGCCACGCCGCGTCGTCGTCCTCCATCGCACTGCTGCCGCCTCCCACTGCCCTTCTTCCTCCGCGCCACGCATTGCCGCCTTCCCGTCGCCTCCTCGCCATGACGCCCCACCGCTCTTGCCTGCCATCATGACCCTTACCTCGGAGGTACGCGAAACATCTTTGCGCCATTTTTTTAAAAATATTGTTGCTTAGTCTTGACGGCTTAACACCGTCGAAAATGTTATTAGGCATGGAATTAGCACTAATCAATAATTACTTAGGAAAAATAGGAAAATAATACGAAGAATTGCAAATAATATATGTTTGCTAGGCTAATGCTATGGTTTGCTCTATAATGCTAGATGTAATTTAAATGGAAATTTGAGAATAATATATACGAAATCTAGCGTATATCATGTTGGAAACGAGTGTCACCTAGCCGTATGTCCCCCGTTCGAGAACAACATGAAAGATCGGAGATGTCGCTTCGAGGGGGGTGAATAGGCGTTTAAAACTTTTCCCTTTGCGCAACGGAACAGTCAGGCCGGACTGTCCGGTTGGACGAAGGGAAAATGAACTTGGCTCAAATCCTAGCCAAAACCAAGTAAAACCTGCACACCACAAACAAGGAAACCCGAGCAATACCACAGAAAAGCTTAACTAGCACCTTGAAAACAAACACAAGCACAAGCATGCTCAAGCAAACTAGATCTACAAGTGTGTGAGAGAGAGAGAGCAAACCAACGGAGACACCAAGATTTGATTCCCGACGTTCAGATCCTTGAGGGGATCCTACGTCTTCGTTGAAGTAAGCTCGGTCACACTTGAGCTCGGGTCACCAAGACCCTAATCCTCCCGACGTTGCACCAAGTACTCACCGGCTTCACTAGTGAATTCTTTCCTTGCGGAGGCGGAATCGGCCTTCACAAACCTCCGATGGCCAACCACATCTAGATTGGTAGCTCTCCAGCGACTCCTACATCGTCTAGGAGTCCTTAACCTCGAAGAGTAACAAATCCCACAAGAATCGCACGGTTTACAGCCGTCGAGACAGCTTCTCGCCCACGCATCACGCCAGCCGGGGTCCACCTATCCACAGCTGACTTGAAGCCATTGATACAGGTAATCTCAACGGCCAGGGCATCGTGACAGGTTGTCTCTCTCGACCTTGCTTGCCTGAGGTCCGAATCTCAAGGACCAGCCGTCGAGATTGAACTTTTTCGATGGTTTTGGGGTTGTCACTGTCAAGATTTGGCGTGATCCGCGTGGTGAAAAATCATTTTTGTTCTCATAGAACATATCTTTCTTTTGTATGGAGTGGATTGATTACTATAAAATATGATGTTTTTATCAGCTTTTTGGCATGTTGTTGTTGGAAATATTAGGAATTTTCTCAAGCTCTTAATCCACAAAATTAGGTAAATCATAATATTGAATATTTCAAGTTCATAACCAAAGGTACTAGATAATAATGAATTATCTATCTCATACACAAAGGCTAATGAACAAGAAACAAGCCAAATAAAGGCACGGTATAAACAAATATACCCTTGAGCCGGAGCCGCAGACCACTACTGTAGCGAGCACGGTAGGCCAAGCGGAGGAATGACTTGCACATTCTCAGCCGCCATGACGGTTGATGTAGTCGATCACAAGTTGATGCAGAGATGCCTTTGATGCAGTGGAGAGGTCGGCGATCGAACGTCGATCTTGTGTAGATGAAGTGAACCAATGAGGAAACTTGAGCGATCGCGCGAGAACGCTTCCAAAAACCTTATCGGCCTTCTATCCCGGCGGGATCTCGAGAAGGACGAGGTTCCGGAGGCTCGCTCCCTCCGCTCCTTGTGCGCGCAAGGAAACAGAGGCGGAATGCAAAACGGCGGCTACATGGATGGAAGTATGGAATGTGCGGAGAGAGAGCTCTTGAGGCGGCGCTTTTCATAGGGCGAGGAGCTCATGCTTTATAGGCGCCAGAAGAGAAGGTTCGTCGAACACGGACGCCATCAAGCACTAGTAACGGACGTCATTACACCTGGCCATTAAGTCGTCCGTTACGTAACGGACGTCATTACACCAGCCATTAAGTCGGAAGAGGTCGCCCGTGCTCAGGGTGAGGTCGCCCGGCTCGGGGAGAGCTCGCCCATGCCCGAGGAGAGGTCGCCCATGCTCAGGGTGAGGTCGCCCTGCTCGGGGAGAGCTCGCCCATGCTCAGGGTGAGCTCGCCCATGCTCAGCACGTCACGCTCACGCCCACGCCTTTCTCTTTTCTCTCTTTTTTCTTAATTGGGAGAACCACAATCCAACTATTTAAGTTGAGATATTCTCCTCCCAATTTCCCGAACGGTTTAGTATTAAATGGGCCTCTTGGAATTTCTATTTAAATAATTAAATGGGCCAACCCCATAATTATTCTAACAGTTGTAATTGTTCTTTTCAAATGTTCCAAGATCATGTTTCATAATTTTTCATCACATTAACATTACATTTTAATAGGCATATAATCAAATGTTCGAGCAACACGTTGTATTTTTCATTAGTACCATGCCTATGTTTTAAACAAACGTTCGAGCCGTAATTGCTCCCTACAAATAATATCTAGTATTGTTATTTTTTAAAGAAGTGAAATTTTAGTGTACAACAGTACGCTCAAAGCTACAGGTCAGCACAACGGATAATACCTAGTGTTTGATCTGAAATGTGTGCTTGTTTATAGGTAGAGTAAGAAATCAGCATTATTTTAATTTTCTTAAGTTGCAGAGTTGAGATCAAAGAAGCCTAACTCTCAATGGTTCCTGCCTGATCCAGTGCAGTACTTAGTTCTAAATCCAGTTTAAAGCACACAAGTGTCACATTCGCAATCAAAATTATAGAGCATTAGCTAAATCTGTGATGGAACAATTTGAGCCAGACATATAAAATATGGGCTCCATCTCATTATGAACAGGAGGAGCATAAAAGTTAGTAATTTCTCATCTGCCAATATTCATGTTCATCCTTCTCTCGTTTCATCCCCAATTTACTCAGGCATCGGAATATATTGTAGCCTTTATTTGGATGGCAACAGGTTGCCATTCTTCAGTTACAGCAGTTATAAAGATTCTGGGGATGTGAGGTCAGCAGTAACTATCTTCAACTCCATCAATAGCACGCAATGTCCAAATGGATTGGCTAGTGGCTTGAATACGCGAAATAATCATGGAAAGGAGGATAAAATAGACTTAGCACTCCTACTACATGATCCACGAACCCATCCGAGCTACCCTCGCTCATTGTCATATATCACCATCTGATCCTGCATTGTAATGTCTACAACACAAAAATTGAATGCAGTTATTAAACAAATGCATGGTATCCTAATTTCAGAAACTGGGTATACTGCATTGCAGAACATTGTACCTCCAATTATGTTGAAAGTCATTTTAGCTGATCCCTCGAGGATGCCCAAGCTTGCATTCCCATTTTTGTATCACAACCATGAACAGACAGACATTTGACCCATCATTTACAGAAAAAGAAAGTTGTCCACTGCAGGTACTAAGTTGAGTTATCAAATAATTACAGTGACAATGAGGTAGTTTTCAGGAGGGATCTCCAAGACGGCATTCTTGGCAAAGCTCAAGAACAGTGACTTGAATTCCTTCACGTCAGACATGGATTTAAACGCCTTCTGCCCTTTCCAGCAAAGAGAAAGACTGGGGTCTGAGACCTGTTTAAGTGACTTGCTGAGGCCAGCTTTGAGCTACAAGGTACACATCCCATTAGTTCCTATTTCTTAAAACTGATGGCGATTAGAATGTGCTGTGTTCAAAATTTACCGCAGACACGGTCGCTTGGTACGGCTGAGATGCAAAGTAGGTATAGGTGCTACCACTATCAAATACCACCTCCATTGGCTTTACGCCTAAGGAACGTCTATCGAAGTACAAAGTTCCTGAGCCAGGCGAGTAGTAATTCCTGGGAAAAATTGTATACTATGTGAAACAAAATGGAAAGAAGCCAAATCTTTATTATCACAAACAAGCCACATCGACAGCAAATGTTTAATCATTGAATTTCCATCCTTCATTCAATTAGCTCACACAGAAACACAATAAGTTAATCTTAGCTCACACAGAAACACAATAAGTTAATCTTTCTTCATGGAAATTATCATTCTTTTCACCTGGAGTATCTGGCTACTCAGAAATAGATTAATTTTCCATGATGAGCGGCCAAGGATAGAGGATTACAACAGAGTATTTAAATAAGAGTTTGCTTTATTTATCCGTAGAGCAAAGAAGTATTTTGTTCGCATTCACGCATGGCTAGATAATTTGTATTTATTTCTGACTTATTTTTCTATTTTTTTTAATAAATCTGTAAAATTTTGTGCATATTTATTGAAATTCAACTACAGTAAGTCCCTAACCTGAATAATATAATGCAAGAGCAATGGAAACTCCATGGATAACAATGTTTACGTAGATGTGCTCTTTGCCATGGGGACCCAAGTAACACGTGAAGTGGGAACGATATCATCCCCAAAGAAGAGGAATCCCCCTCCATTCGAGCTGAGGCAATAGCCAAGGACATTTTTGGTGACCCCTTGCTTCTTGAGCTGTGAAATTAGACTAATTGATCCCCTCCCAAGCGCGAGCAAGCCATCTGTAGCTGCTGACACGGCGCCATTTTTTCCCACTTGCTGACACGGTGCCATTTTAACCCAAAGAAGCTTGTAATTTACGCACGCACAAATTTCGGATGCACTGAGATCAATCAAAGCTCACAAATACGTACATCCAACAACGTACGTGAAAGTGGCTTCAGAAAAGCTCTGGAAAAGGGCCTAAAAGAGGATCAAATTGCAGCATTCGATGGAAAGAACTCTGCACTGCACAGTGCACAGCTGCACCCAATAAAAACATTCTTTTTCCTCCGATAAAATACAGCTGCAGAATCAAACTAAAATTTTAGTTTAGAACCAAGAGCTACGCTCTGGTCAGTGTAAGCATTGAGCAAAAAAAAATTCAGAAAATCCGAGTGCCAACAATGAACTTACGAACACACACGCATACGCAAATTAATTCATCAGGTTCTTTGCAAAGTGAAAACAAAACAGCGTAATTATTCTTGGAGAGGCGACTTGGCCAGAAGATGAGCTGCACTCTCATTTCTGAAGAAACCAACAAAACCTCTCCAAACAAACTCGCAGAGAAGATCGCGAAAATCTTTGCATCTATTCAAATGAAGAGCTCGAAGCAAACAGCAAAACCTAACGGGTTCTTGTTCTTCGCTTCCAGCTTGCATATATCAGGGGGAGGAGGTCGCATACGTATACGTATACCGGTATGTCGTGGAGCTGGAGCAGGGTGGTGGAGGCGGAGGACGGCGTCGAGTTCACCGGCATGTCGGTGCGGGCCAAAGCGAGTGGGAGGGGGAGGAGGAGGAGGAGGAGGGAGATCGCCGGAGCCCAGCTGGCACTGGCAGTGACCATGGCGGCGGATCACCGGAGGGGGGAAGAGTGAAATCAACTCTGTTTCCTCTCGCGAGTTTGGGAGGCTGATCACGGATGATGAGAGGGGAGAAACACGGGGTATACGAGGTGGTATATAATGCAGGGTTTTCGTTACCGGTAAATAAATTTGAGAAACGTTAGAAAACGGATGTCCGTTCCTAACCTTTGCGACGGAGGAGGCATTCTGCGTGATGGTTGCCACGGGCTGGGTGGAGCTGCCGTCGGAGCTCGTCGATGCCGCCGGCCGCCACCACGTTGTGGCCCTCCTACACCCGCGCCATCTCCCGCGACAGCCGGTCCTCGTCGGCGACCGTCCGCCGCCGCATCTCGTCGATCTAGGCCAGCTACGCAGGGGTGAGCTCGCCGACATCGCCCTTTTGATTCTGCTCTGTCTCCTCTTCCCTGGCGCTCAGCAGCGGTGGGGGGCTGCGGCCGTGCCCCCGCCGCAGCCATCCTAGATCCTCCTCCGGTTGACGATGTATTCCAGCATGTTGTCCCATCCGATTGTTGGGAGTGCGCTCGTAAGTTTGTGTTTGAAGCTTGGTCTCATGGACAATGCACATCACATGTTCGACGGAGTGCGTGAGCCAGATGTGGTTCTCTGGAACTAGCATGCATCTTTGTGAGTGTGAAGTCTGAGCATAGTTTTAAGAGATGACTAGAATCATGGGTCCTTTTATGATGTTTTGTGTGGATGATTTGGATGTCTTATGAGCTAGATCCATGTGCATAGGAAACCACAAGTTTCTGTATTAACCCGAACCTAGCTGAAACTAACAAGCACAAGAAGAACATAGATGAACCAAGATAAAACTAACAGGCACGACATGAACCAACTTGAACCTATCTGAAACTAACAGGCATGTGAAGCTATGTGGACCCAACCTGAACCTAACAGGCACTAGCTAAACCAACCTGAACCTATCTGACATAAGCTGAACCTAACCTGAACCAACATGAACTGTTGACCAAGCTGGAGCTTCCCTGGAACTTAAGGGACAGTTTGAACCAACCTGAACCTAGCTGAACCAACATGAACCTAAGCTGAAACTAACAGGCATAGCCTGAACCAACTTGAAATTTCTAGCGAAACAAGCTGAACCAACATGAACCTAGGTGAATCTAAGCTGAACCAACCTGAACCTAACAGGCTCGACCTGAACCAACATGAACCAAGATGAATTTCTTAGTGAAACAAGCTGAACCAACATGAATTCTTAATAAAACAAGCTGAACTAACCTGAACCAAGATGAATTCTTGACCAATCTGGAGCTTCCATAGGACTAAGGGACAATCTGAACCAACATGAACCTAGCTAAAACTAACGGGCACAACATGAACCAATATGAAATTCCTAGTGAAACAAGCTGAACCTAACCAAAAACCAAGATTGCTTCAGGATGTTTCAGCTAGTTTCATAGGAAATTTATGTTGGTTCAGGTAAAAAAATAGCTAGGTTCATATGAAATTCAGGTTGGTTCAGATAGTTTCATAGAAAATTCATGTTGGTTCAGGATTTTTCTGCTAAAAAAAGCATATAGCTTCATAGGAAATTCAACTTGGTTCAGGTTGTTTCATGTAGTTTAATAGAAAATCCAGGTTGGATCAGAATGTTTTAGCTAGTTTCATAGGAAATTCATATTTGGTTCAGGACATTTCAGGTTAGGAAGCAGCTAGGTTCAGGGGGAAATTCATGTTGGTTCAGATAGTTTCATAAAAAATTCATGTTGGTTCAAGATTTTTGTGCTAAAAAAAGCAGATAGTTTCATAAAAAATTCAGCTTGGTTCAGGTTGTTTTAGCTTGAATGCATCATCTAACTTTCGAAGCTTCACCGGCTAGTTGCTACTGCCTTGTTGCATGCACATGCATATTTAGCGGGGCACTAATAAAAATCACAGGGCACTAATATAGTTTATAGTTGCCTACAATAGTGAAATGTGAATGCATGTTTGGTTGGTCACCATGCAACACACTCACTCAGGCGATCCGAGTTCGATCCGCAATGGCTGCGACACTGGCAATAAAAAATCGCGGGGCACTAATAGTGCGGCGTTGTGCGGGGCAGTGCTCTGGATGCTCGTCCGTAAAAAAAAGATTGGACGGAGGACCATGGGGTAGCGGCTCCCAATAAAATTTACCGGGAGTCAGTGGTAAACATGGTTTATCGGATTTACCGGGTTTATCGGAACCAAATTCAATTTTTTTTAAAGCAATTTGAACAAATTTGATTGGAAATACATATAATCATGTGATCATCTTAAATTGCATATGCTAACAACAAAATTAGACACTATAACAAGTCTATAGCACATTATATTGACGCGGTACACCGAGCGTAGTAATGTCATCACAAATACATAGTTCATTGACATGTTTGAGCAAAATAAGAGCCACAGTCCCAAATGATACATGTTTGAAGCACAAAGCAACAACAAATGTGTGCCAAATAAACAATCCCATTACAAAATATGACCGATCAAACTTTAACGCAAGCACATACACCAATTTTGAAAGCCACACTTCTTGCTCTTCCTTGGAGGCTTGCAACACTACAAATATTTACATTTGAATAGTTAAAATTCACCAATAAACTAAATGACAATGCAATGTTAACATATGAATTGATTTAGGACTAGATATTCAACTTACATTTTTTCGAGATCATTCATCAAACAGGCTCTTGACGGGCTTCCTCTTTCTACTCGATCTTGGACGAAGAGGGGTTGGTTCCTTAAGCCTACCACCTACAGTGTCAAATATAAGTCTGTAACTTTGTATGCACACATGCTATATGATGGAAAAAAATTGCAATTGCCTAAAGAACTTGTAGGACTTGATTTAAACTCACCGTCATCTTCATCTGCATTGCTGTCCCCTGATTCAGCATAATTTGGGTTTCCTTGTGGAGAATTTGATTCATCCTCTTCCTCCGAAGGCCAATCTTTCTCCAAAGTGCCAACATTCATTTTCATATTTTTACCACCCTTTCTCTGAATTGCATACTCTCTCTTAAGAGAAGCAGTTTCTTGTCTCTCTACTTCTAACTCCTCAAGTAACAATGTGCTAGGTGTGGAGGACTCGGGATCTGAATCATAATCATCGAGAGTAGGAACAGTTTCACTCATAGGGTTGCCGAACCAATCCATAATTGGATTGTCTTTGTCTTCATCAAAGAGAGCAATATCCATCATGATGCTACATGGATCATACTCCATTTCTTGAGATGCTTGAAATTCGGCTTCAAATTGTTGGATCATCGACTTCAAATTGTAATGTACTTTCACCACCTTGTATAGTTTGGGATAGCCTAACCGATTTCTCAATTTCGTGTGAACTAGAGCAAATGTGCTCCAATTTCTCTCACACCCACTTGAAGACAAACATTGAGAAACAATGTGCATCGCAAGCTTTTGTAGTTCCTTGTATTGTCCTCCGTATGAAGCCCACCAATCAGCTGCAATAATTTTATAGTTTTAGTTTCAAAAGTAGTCGAACTTGTAATGGCATCACATAAATTATAGTACCTGGGTTGACACGACCACTAATTGTCGAGCATTTAGCCTCCTCTCCTCCAAATAACCCTTTATTTTTGTTGAAGTGCGAAATTTGATCAATCGCAATCGCCGCATTTGAAGGTGAACTTGCAATCTTCCTAAGTGCCATTGTTACAGCAAACTTGGCACTTGGTTTTTGTGCAATTTTAGACCTATATAGTGCTTCAAAATCAAGTGCAGCAGCTGGAAAGTAGAAAATTTCAATGATATTAGGACTTATTACTATGCACGAATAAGAAATGGTGGAATATTAGTTCATACCTGCAAGCATGAGAGTGTTATTGAGGAGATAACGAAGCCTCTTGTCAATTACTTCCATTATTCTCTCTAGGAGGTCTTGGTTGTCTCTTAGGTTAGAGCTTATCTCATCTATTGGCCATAACATCCTCTGCAAAAATCCAGATATAGTTCCATTCTTTGTCAAGCAATCATACGTGAAACTATGATCTTCTTCAGTACTCCAATCACTAGAGGCCCACTCATTAGATACCATCCATGCCTTGAATTTGTCTTGTTTGTCCCAAAAACTTTGCAAAAATAAGAAGACTGTGCCAAATCTAGTGGGATTAATTCCATCGAATCAACTCACCACCAATTTTCTCTTTCATTTTAGCATGGGGCCTGAAAAGAAATGATAATGTAATTACATAGAGCCAAAAAAAGATATATTAAGCACAAATTTCTCAATTGTACACATGTTACCTATTATGTTTATAAAGGACTTTGCAGATTTGCTTTGCATTGCTCACTACCTCCACAACCTCATCAATCGCTGGAGGTGACGACGAGGTGGTCGGCGATGTGACGTCGGTGGGCAGCAAATAAATCTCATCATGATTAACCAAGCGATTAATTTCATATGAAAGGTTTGTGGCGAAATCAAAGTACATTGGATAGAATAGTACCTTGATTAAGCAAGTGCTTAAGTAATCGAGCGACTTTAACGTGTTTGGCAACAATGCGACATAAGCGACCTAGTTAAACATGATTAGTTAGAGTCCAACTTAAATACGATTGCTTCAGGGTATAATCCAATTTTGTTAGCAACTTGGCGCGTCCATCTCTAATATGTTGTGGAAACATATTGTGGAAACATAACTGGAGTATCCATAATTAACGTGATAGGTTTAGATAGATGGAGTGGCAAAGGTAGGTAATTTAAGTGAAGTTTAAGTGATCCAGCTTGACGGCGTGTTCTTCACTTAACCACGGTGAATCACACCCCTATCAGATTTCTATCTTCCTAGCCGATCAGCCCGGGTTCCGTTCGATTCGAGCGTCGAACACGGCAAGGAGCGACGCGTAGCGATTACCCAGGTTCGGACCCCTTGCGGGTAATAGTCCTACTCCTGCCGAGCCTTAGCTCTTTTCGTGTTGTGGTTGTGTAGGAATGGTTACAGAATTCTCCCTTTTCCCCTTCCCTTCTCTCTCCTCCCCTTTTATACAAGCCTCGAACTGGCAGAGAGAGCGGAGGGGGTAGGCAGTACAGTACGCTTAGTACACTGATAAGATGTGAAGGACGAGACAGGAGAGACGAAATGTGCTGCTACTGTGCCGAGCGGCGCTGCCCACGCGAGCTCCGCAAGTGGCCTCTGACTCGCGCGGACACGCCGGTGAGAGAACGAGCGGGACCCAGCTTGCTCCTCCTGACACGGGTGGCCAACCCTGACGACGGCAAGCTCTCTCTCTGCCTATCGGCACCCGATTTACAAGATCGGATTCCACCTGCGTAAACACGTACTAGTCCCAAGGATCATGGCTAGTACACACAGATATACAGAAATGGAACGGTGCCAACGATTTTGTTTATTACAACAGGGACATAGTCCAGTACAAACACATACAACGGCTCGCAGGCCGCAATTCAGAGTACACGGAGATACATGCCTAATACAACATCTAGGTACTTATCCATCCCACAGGCACGAGGGCTGTAGGAACGCGCAACCCTAGTCTTCATAGTCTTCATCAGAATACGCCTCCTCGACGTAGTCCGGGTCCTCCTTCTCGGAAGGCGGGCCATACTCAGATGGTCCAGCTGTTGAAATTTTAAAAAGAGGGGGAGAAAAGGAGGGTGAGTACAAATTGTACTCGCAAGTCCGGAATTATGCAAGTATGGGTTTAGTACAAGGAGTGCTTAGGATATTTTGCGGAAATGCATTTGTTTGCCTAGTGTTAACAAAGCAAGTTCGAAACTTTAAATCTCAACATTTTCTTTGGGCTCTTCATAAACGGTTCTCGCCACTTGGCCTTAGTGCCATAGCAAGAACGAAATTCTTTCTTCTTTTCTCAAAACTTGCTAGGTCCGGTTACCTCGCGACACTTTTCGATAGGCCGTTACCCATTTCGGAATATCACCGGTGGCTGCTAGCTCAAAATTCTTTCTTTTTTCTTTTCTCAAATTTGCTAGGTCCGGTTTTCCGTGTGACACTTTCAGATAGGCCGTCGCCCATTTCGGAATATCGCCGGTGGCTGCTAGCTCAAAATTCTTTCTTCTTTTCTTTTCTCAAATTTGCTAGGTCCGGTTTTCCGCGTGACACTTTCCGATAGGCCGTCGCCCATTTCGGAATATCACCGGTAGCTCCCAGCTCAAACAAAATCCTTTCTCAAATCCTTTGTTCAAAACCTTTTTTCAAAAATGGTTTTTAAATGAAGAATCTACCATATAATCAGTCCCTTCGCACGCTCATAACCGCGAGCACGGCTATCATGACAGTTTTAACTCTGCAGAGTGGGTACGCTTTACCCTCGAGAGGCTACGCACCAAGACGATGTTTCGCCACAAGACCATCAACCACGAGGGCCAACGATCGGGCCCGTCCCATACCGGGGCTCGAGGTCGCATCTTGTAATGGCTCATTCATAGGATCATAGGATGAGCAGGTCCTTAGACTAGGGAGAGTTTATATTTTAGCCCGATTTACAAAACCGGTGCCATACTGCACCAACTGACAAAATATCTCCCTAGTCGGAAAGATTTTGGGGTAAGAGGAAAATCATTTCCTATTAAGCATCACCCTTGATGCGCTATCTTTAAATCATCCTTTCCCAAACATTTCTCAACAACATCTCATTTCACACAAATGATTGAATCATTCCGCATAAATGACTTTTAAGCATTTTATCCTACCACAACAAGGTATTTAAATATAAGCAATCCATATTTTTAGCCTTAGGTTTAATCCTAACATATTTCTTACCTTTTCTATTTGGCATAATAACTAATTCTAGCAAATACGGCATTCATCTTTTAAACAAGCATGCATATTTTCAAGTCTAGTAAACATTTTCTAAATAACCGAAAATGGCTTCTCAATATGATCAAAGGGGGACTTGCCTTGGTCGGTTCCGGGAAAAGCGAAGGGGGCGTCGACGATCGGGTCTTCGGGACCTTGACCTTCTAAACGCGCACATGCACATGCAAGCAATGCAACACACATAAGAAATACATTTCATGACTTCTGTTGTTTTTAGAAATAATGCAGAAATCTTGATTTCCATGCATTTCTATTTGGGAAAAAAAACATGACTATAATTTATGCACATGAAATGATGCCATGCCCAAGTTACTTATCGATCCAAAATAAGTGCTAAATGGATGACATGCATATGCACAATTTTTCTATGGTCCAGAAATGGTTAAGGTATTTATACAAAGTTTTACAGAATTTTTAGCGTGCATAAATTATTTTTAACAAAACCTTTAGAATACCAAAAGGGGTTTAAACAGAAATTGAAAAATGAAAATAAAAGGGAAAGCCAAATGATGGGTTGGCTCGGCTGAAACGGCCTAGTCCGAGGCGGCTCAAGAACGTGGTGGCCGAGGCGCTACGCTGCTCGACCGGCGGGCCCCGCCGTCCCACTTTGTCGGCGCCCCACAATGAAAGCAGAGGGGAAAAACAGGGGAAGCTCACCGCGGCGGTGACACGGCCAACGGCGGCGACAGCTCCGGCCACCAGGGCTCGATTGGGTGCACGGAGAGCTAGACCCGAACAAGGCGAATGAAATGGTGGTCTTGCTAGCACCGAAAATTCACAGAGGCGACGGCGCGACGGGACACAACGGCAGAAACTTACGGTGAGAAAGGAGTACCGTGGCGGAGAGCTTATATAGAAGGCGCGGCAGAGCTTGTCAAAGGGGTGGTTGGCGGTTGGCATAGGGCTACGAGGGCTGCGAAGTCTCGGGCGCAGAGCGGCGGCGACTTCGGCGTGACGGCGAGGTCAAGTCCGGCGACGTGCCTCGGGGCGGCCGGTGACAAGACAAGGGAGGGCAGGGAGGCAGAGGGTACGGGAGAGACGACCGGGAAGAGATAGCATGGGGATTCGAGCCAGGGAGACTTCGGGACGCCACGCGCTCGAGACCGGCGACTCGGCGGACATAGTCGCGGCGCAGGGAAGAAGAAAGCAGGGGAGAAGAGAGAGAGAGACTGACAAGACGACCCCACTTGACCAGAGAGAGGAGAGAAGGAGTGAGGCTGACAAGGCGGCCTACCTGGCGGCGACTCCACGGCGCGCAAGCGCGAGGAAGGAGGTAGCGACGAGTTGGGCCTGGCGCGGCGACTACGCCCAACGGAGGAGGAGAGGTGAGGCGGGAAAAAGGAGAGGGAAAAAGAGGAGTGGGCCGGCTCGGCTCTGGCCCAGCAGGGGAGAAAAACGGAAAGGAGAGGGAGAAGAAAATAGGGAGGCAGGCCGAGACTTGGGCTGAGAGGGGAAAACTCCTTTTGAATTTTTCTGGTTTTCAAAAGCATTTCATTTTCACAAATCTTTTTTTACATCAATTCAGACTTAGGAAATATGGTTTCATTTCTCAAGATTATTAAATATATTTCCAAATGATTCCCTTAGGTATTTACTTAAGGAAATATTATTTTCTCTTTCCAAAAACTCCACAAGGGATAATGATTTTAAGAAAATATTAATTTAAACAAATTACCAAATTTTCCCCAAAAGACATAGACTTAAGAAGTTTTAAATTGTTTTCTAATTTAAATGCATTGCATGCAATGATGATGACATGATGCCATTTGAATAAATGATTTGCGATTTTAAAATCATGCAGTTTAAGGAATTATTAATGTGCCAAATTAGTTTTTTAAAAATTTGGGATGTTACAGTCATTCTCATATTAAGCCTCCAGAAATAATGAAAAAACATCGTAGGCCAAGGGCTGACCAACTTGATAGAACACCTCGCTTTCATCCTTTTGCTAAAGCAACGTCCAATGTCGAAGCTAATAAGAAGTCTTGAAGATTACGGGAGAGCCAACTAGCAAAAAAAAAAAAAGGAAACTATTTCAACCCAAATATGTTTGGTTCAGAGTAACTCCATGTAGCCCTCTAAAACAATATAGCAATTGACCGAGAAGCTTTCAAAAGATAATAATTTTTAGAGACTATTGAGAATCAATCTTTATCTTTATTTATATACAATCCCCTTACAGGACGCCTCCTCATGCGTCCGTTGCCCCTCCCTGCGCCAGCCCTCCCGCGAAGCCACATCGCCGAACGATCGTCGGTCGTCCGATCATCTCGGCGGCCAACATCCAGCCGTCCATTCTACTTTAACTTTTAAAAGAAAAAGGTCTGTTCATTTGAGAACAACGTGGGCGCGTCGGAGGTTTGGCTAGCTGCGTTGTCTTTCAGGCCGGCGAGCACGGTTCGAATCCGGCTCCGCCCATTTTTGCGCCATTGCCGATTTCTTTAGCCGCACCTTTAAAAAGAAGCTTGCCCGAATGAAAACAAAAGCGCGCGCTTGGAGCAGTTGGCTAGCTCAGCTCGCTGCGTGCCAGCCCACCGTGGTTCGAAACCCAGGCTCGCCTGCGCCGTAGTCTTTTCCCCGAATTGTTAAGCCTTTTTCCCCAGCTGTGTCCGATTTATTTTTTTAAAATATGTAAAAAATTGACAAACCTAGAAAAATTCTAAAAAATCTAAAAAACCAATGTACAACAAAACCAACACGATCAAAGTCCATAAAAGAATTTGAGCATTAAAATTTTTTGCTTCTACAAAATAAAGTTCAAACAAACATTTTAAGGACGAAATAAAAAACCCAGAAAAATAAAAAATAAAAATAAAAAACACCAAACGCAACAAAAAAAAAACACGATGGGCTGTAAACTTCAAAGACACAAAACGCAACAAGTCCATGAACGAATTTTAACATTAGGAATGTTGACTTCTATAAAATGGATTGAGAAATGATTGAAAATTTTTAGAAAAATAGTAAAAAATATATAATCTAAATGATTCTAGGAAAGTTCGAGGAAACTAAAAAAATCCTAAATGCAAAAAAAAATCATGGTGGGAATACGTAAATGAATTTGAAAAAGATTCCAGGAAAGTTCGAAAAAACTAAAAAAATTCTAGAATGCAACAAAAAATTCATGGTGCGAATACATAAATGAATTTGAGCAAAATGTCGGCTTTTATAAAATGAAATAACAAATAATTGTATTTCTTTTCAAAAAAATTACAAACAAGAAACAAGCATGCATTTAAACCTTATGACACTAATGCCACGACATTGCTAGTTGTTTTACACGAGAGGTTTTGAAGTTGCTCTACACGTGTTGTTCCCTACTCTAGTCGCTCCCCAATCCCAATGCTGTCGCCAGGACCAAATTAGATAGCGCGGTGTATGTCACCCAATAAATCCGGGCCGTCCGACCCGCGTCGCTTGTACTCCGTACAAGGTAACAGTAACACCCCGATTTGGCGGGACGTGGACTCGCCACCCGCCGCTGGGACAAGGTCGGAGGCCGACACTTGCCAGTTGCCACGAGCGCGCGCGAGCCCTCGTGGTCGTGGACCATAAGCGAACCGTCCACCACCACCACCAGTCCACCAGTTCCCCAAGCCAGGCGCAGCAAGCAACGGAGGGACCCCATGCGGAGGGACCCCATGCGGCCAAGCCCCAAGGTGGTGAAATGTTCTCATTTTCTCGTCAAAGCCAAGCTTTCGGTGAAAAGTAATTTATTATATGATACAGGAGTCGGTGGTATTGACGTGATGGGTAGTGTTCAAGCAGAGGTGAATTAACTACTGGCCATGTCATGTTCGGGGGAGCTTTTTCACACAAAAGTGGTTTATATCCACTACTTTAATTTCTAGTACGAAAATTGGTTGGAAACATTCTAAATTGGTCAAGTACGTTGGTTACAAAAACGACTGTTACTAGGATGGTAGGCGCGCCGGCGGCGCGCCGTACCGAAGCTCAGATTAACTGAAATCAGACTATCGAAGGCATCAAACATAGATGTACAGCCAGTTAAGCAAAACAAAAGTTAAAGCTAAAAAAAAGCAAAAAGTCACCTTGTGCTCTGCTAAATAATTGTCCCCAAACATTTAATGGAATGAATTTGCATCTGAACACTGTAAAAAGTTGACATAAAAAGCACAACAAAAATTCCACCTTGTGCTGCGATCAACAACTGCCCCCAAACATCCAATGGAATGAACTTTACATTGTTTGGCTGTAACAAATAAACCAAAAAACTTGGGAAAAGTATTTTTATTTTCGATAAAACAAACTTGGAAACTAATTTGTAAATTGTGAAACCAAATGCCATGCACCATCCATGATCTTGGCCAACATTGTTTAATTCGCAAGTAGCACCAATTCTGCATGTTGATAAGACAAAGAATTAACTTAAAAGATAAGACAACACAAAGGACTCTGAAATTAATAGTAGAATTATCAAATGATCCTAGGACTTGGTACTTGCAATTTCAAAGATTATGTAGCTAAATTTTAATAAACATGATGACCAAGTGATAATAATAGACTAAAGGATGAAAAAAAATTAAAAGTAAAAAAAACCATTGCTACATAAACTCTATTATTGTTTTAGGCCATGCAAAGCCAAAATATCCATCATTGAATGGCATTAGTTCATACTTATAGCAGAGAAGCTATAAATCAATTTAATATGTGAATGTCCCAGCTGATTAAATTGTACAAAAATTTCTAAAAGTAAAAAAAACTTTCAGGTAGCATAAAAAATTCTTCTATCTCAATTAAAAAAAGGTGAACACACACATACCAAAAAAAAAAAATCTGAAGAAAGCATGTCATTTCTTCGCAGGTGACAAGGTATTGCACATCAACTATAAGAAACACCGAAAGCAATGTGCCTGCCATCCTGCACAAACTATTGATGCTTAGAGCATCCCCATCTCACCCCCCAAATGCACCTCTATTTCAAATTTTTTTCAAATGCAGCAGGAGGGAATTTGATGCATGTGAGAGGAAATTTACACTGTAGCGATTACTGCAGCAGCTACTGTAGCGATTACTGTAGCAGTTACTGTAGCGATAGAGGGAAATTTGAAGGCCCTGCTGGGGATGCTCTTAACACATTAAAAAGTTACACTTTATTACCTTTTCACTGCAAAAATACTATAGACCAAAAGTAAACCAAGCAGAATTTTTTTCCTGAAAAGTTCTTATCCGACCAGAATTGCAAGAATAGTTCAACTCAACATGGGAACTTTAATCTGAGCACAGTTAGTCAGACACATATGAAGTCATAAACATATAATGTGAAGGCACAGTTAAAAAAACACTGAACTGTAGATATATTGTGACAAAAGAGACCATAAGATTGTCAAGAGATAGAAATAAACCTTCAACTTTCTTAATGTGCTTTACCTTCCGTTTCTTAATGCCGAATCTAATCCTAATATATAAGAGTACACAACTCTCTTGAGTCAATTGCACAGATGATGGTTTATGCGCCTTTCCAATTCCTGAAAATATCAAATAGTAGGATCGTAGTAACACAACATATGAAATCATCCAAACAGTGAAAAGGGAACAGATCAAAGTAGTACCATCAGTAGATCTTTCCAGAAGTTCAGAGAACCAGAAGCTCCGGCACTTCAAAAACCCTACCTAATTGTACTGAACCACTTGCATTTAGAAAAGGGAAAATGCTAACCTTGCATTCAGAAAAGGGCAAATGCTGAATAAATTGCTTGCAAGCACCTCTTTCCACCACAGAATGTGAGACAGCATGCGTTCATTGCTGAGATCCCCCCTTTGTTCACTTTCCTAGCTAAGGATCAAGTAGCAGTAACATTTAATTTGCATTAACAGAAAATGAAACACATTTCAGTCTCACCTTCGTAGCTCCCGCCGATAGAAATATTGGCACTAATTGTTGTATCATCATACGAAGAAAGCACCGAAACACCATGGAATTTCTACATTGATCTGCAAAGCGTTAGGAAAATATTTAAAGAGGTTATTTTTCTTGTTTTAAAAAGAGCAGTAATACTATACAGAAAATTTTTGGGCCTGATCTCATTTTGCAACCTAGAAGGTTTCAATTAATGTGTGGGCATGGTATTGGTACCAGTTCAAGTTAAGTCACTAAAATAAATGATACAAACATTATGCAATTACTATAACAAAAAGGGGACATACACTGTGAAGGAACGCCTTTCGTGCAATATCAGAAATAGTTAACTGGCTTTGGCTGATAAAGAGAACGCACGAAACAATACCATCAATGAATATCACAAGATTTTTAATCTAGGAGGTATTTTTGAAATATAAAAAAAACAAATTCATACAATAATTTGACCCCTTCACGTGCTGTTCTTGCAGCTGTGCCTGGAGTTGGTGTTCTGCTAAAATTCCAGATGAACCCAGGGATAAAAGTTTCTCCTTTAAAACAGCAGCTGTATCAAAAGAGCAGATCATATCATATCTAAAACATGCATGAACAGATAAAATACTATTACCCCCTCCATCCAAAAATAAAAGGCACACATGCATTTCAAGATTCAAACCTCTTAAGCTTTGATCAATAAATTATCCAACAATATGTGGATTCTATGATACACAAATAACATCATTGGATTCGCATTCGGAAGTATTTTCTAATGGGCATAATTTTGTTATTACGAACGATATATGACAAGATAAATGAAGCATAAAAATATAGTTTTGAAGATTGTGCCATGTCAAAACACGCCATATATTTTTGAACAAAGAGAGTAGTTTATAAATATATGTGCCAATCACACTGAAGAGAGTCCAAAGACAGGAAAAAATAGGATTAGTTGGACAGATGCGACAACAAAAGTTGGAAAGTTGAGAAATGTCATTCTATTTGTCAATGACATGTAGGTCCAGGTCCTACAATGTCATAGACACATTAGTGGAAAATTCCAAAACTGAAAATTCTGCGGTGGCATCTAAAAAATAGAATTAGGGTATCATAAATAGCCTGATTCTATGCTATTTTTTTCCAATGCAATCAAAGGAACACCAACAAAGATCTTATGCATTTTCCAACGAAAGGCATGCTATTTTAAGTAACAACAACAAAAAAGAACAAAGCACACATCCATATACTTACCAGTTGATCCCCTAGCTCCCTGAGGAACGGCAAAAAGTTGCCTCCTCCCTTCTCTTGTGTATGCAGCCTTGTTCTTTGCAGCTTCTGTCCCAGACATATCCTGCAAATAAAAGATATAATAAGTTTATGCAACTCTTGGCATTGAGCAATGAACTTATGGGGTTCAGTGAGTTGTGTCCTAACTGCAAAAATCACTGCAGCCAAATTGAACTTGGGGTGCACTGTCAAGTTTTTTATTCGAGGTAGAGGGTACACAGCTTCTCCACCTTGAAGAGTGAGTATCTTCGTGATATCCATTGTTTCAATAGCTGAACAGTTATAAAAAAGGTTGAATTCATTCCAATTAGAGAAAGAGAGATAGAGAGAGAGAGAGTCTGTGATCATCAAGTAGCACTATTCACAAATAAAACCATTGAGATTGCATCTGAACAGCATAAGAACAATAAAATGGCTTAGGAGGTTATCGTACTATCCAAGAATATAGATTCATGACCACCTAGGCACACCACTAATCATGCACTAGAAGAATTGAACCCTCAAGTGTAAGGGAAAAATGGTAGATTCGTACGAAAGGCAGAACCGCGGAATAGTTAAGAAATTACTCTTGTAAAGCGTTGGGAAAATATTTAATATGGAATCCCGCTACAAAAAAATCTGAACAAACCTATCCTTTGATAGAAAATTAAGGCACCAGGTAGCCACATGTCTTACTAAAAACAGGCATGTCGAGGGAGGAAAACCGAGATGGATCTGAGGTGTCGTTGGAAAGGGAAGCGAACGGTGGTCGCCAAAATCACCTGCAGGCATGGGGACGAAGGAGCAGAAGGTGAGGCAAGGCCGGCATGAGGAGGGAGGAAGCAGTACCAACGGAGAAGGGGACGCGGCGCCGGTCGGAGCAGGGGGGGTCGGCGGTCAGGGTTACGGAGAGGGAAGGTGGCGCTAGCAGAGAGGCGAAGCCTGTAGCCACAGCTGGTGCCGGTGAGGCCAGAGCAAGAGAAGACGGCACCGGAAGGAAGAACGAAGAACACGAATAGGGAAAACAGGATACCTTTCCACAGGTTGCCAATAGAGACTGAGAAGCGTTGCTACCAGAGCGCCATGGAGGCCTCTCCGGGGGAGATTTGATTATTTGCCACTCTCAACATTGACGCTCGCTAAAATGCGCCAATGTTAGGAGTGGCAAATCATCAATTTTTTCGCCTCTCCGGCGATTTTGACGGCTGCGTCCAGCTCCATGTGGCGGCGCGCGGTGTGGACGATAATGGAGTCGGCGTGGTGTGTGAGGTCGACGCCATCGACGCGCACGAGGAGGCGGAGCTAGAGATCACAAAACCGCCGGCTAACCGCGGTTAGCCGCCGGTTAACCGGGCTCCGCCAGCTCGCGGTTTGGGAAACCGCCAGGGTAAACCGGCCGCAATTCCACGAAATTCGTCAAATTCAAATTTGAAGTAAAATTACTATAAAATTTGTAAAAATAGTATTCGTTATTCTAAGCATTTTGGTTCAAACAAAATTTAAAAATCGTAAATATATCTCATTATTTCATGTGATTGTATATGTTAAATAGGTGACCCTAATGGCAAACAAATCTTAATGGCCATGTAGTCTTTTCAGATGATTAGTAACACAGTGCTGGCTGCCTGGCTGAGATTCCCCCATGCCTCGGTTTCATAATTATCAAGCCCGTGAACTGAATGCCCTCACTTTCCCCACTCCCCCACCCAGCTCTCTGTCCTTCTCTCGCTCTTCCTCCGCTTGAGCTCTTCCCGACCAGATCCGCTTGCACCACCGCCGAGGACGCCGGAGCGAGCCGTCGATCGCTGGAATCGTCGCCACAGCCGGCTAAGTCAAGACGTTTTAGCGGTAAACATGCAACTCGGCCGTGCGCCAGGAGGAGGTGGCGAGTGAGTCGTAGCGCCACAACAATGGCCATGCACCGGGTTAATCGCGTTAATCGGCCGGCTAACCAGGAATTTCCACCGGCTTTACCCGAGGTAACCGTGGTTTGCCGTTTTAATTTGCTGTGACCACTGACCAGTGCGTGGCTTGGTTGGTTTGTGTGGCATGGGCTTACTAGATGTCTAGATTAAGGTACTTAGGTTAGTACTTGGTAGTTGGTACTTGTTAGTGGTACACTGGTACTTAAGTTTTTTTTGCTTAGTAGTTAGGTAATTAGCCAATTAGGTAGTTAGGTAATTAGGTTAGGACCGTTAGACTTGTAGTCTAGTAGACTTGTAATTAGGTTAGCATGTTAGATTAATTAGTTAATAAGGACAGTAGTAGTATTGTACTAATGTAATTTGTAAATTTGTTATTATGCAATAATTTATTTTTGCAGGTATTAGGGAATGGCAGAGCGGGACCACGACAGTGTTTGGGAGCATGGCGATAAGCTAGGCAATGGATTTAGGTGCAAGTACTGTAGAACAGAGAAAAATGGAGGTGGTGCGGCAAGATTTAAGTATCACTTGGCGTGCCGAAGTGGAAAAGGTGTGGCGTCTTGTAAAGCAATACCGTCCGATGTGAAGACGTACTTTCAGAGGGAGCTTGATAGGTTCAGAAAGGCAAAGGAAGATAAAATAAAAGAGGAATTTAGAAGGCAAAGGGCCGCAGAAGGCTTAGGTGAGTTCAGGGCCATTTTAAGGGCAACTCAAGGGGTCATAATTATTTCAAATGAAGATCAATACTCCCAGTCCCAGCAATATCACCAGTAGTAGACTCGAAATAAAGGTAATGTGTGCACTTACCATTTGACAATTCACATCTTCCGCTCTTTATTTACTTCATTGCTCATTGCATTTGCAGATTGCATATTACTGCTAAGGGCTTCTGTATGGCTTCTATGATATTGCTACATTGCTACCATGAACATGAAATGATGAAATATGTATGGCCTCTATCTGAAATATCTACTGCTAAGGGCTTCATCGATTCGGTTCAGCTACTCTTGATTAATTGTCGAATCTCATGTAACACTTGCAATCGTTATTTTATAACAATTTTATATGCTGAACAATTTTATATGTCGAATCTCTGTAGAAGTGTCATAGTCCATCAGTCCATGTGTTGAGGACTTGAGGTTCATTCAGATTGAATATGCATCGATTATTTTTTAATTTGTCGTAGACCAATCAATGAACTTGGGGCCTAAGAGGATTTTCTAGCTTGTACACTTCCCCATTTCTTATGACTAGAAACCTAGTTTCTCCAATATTTCATGTATGAAGGATCTATAACATCAACTAGGAATTTAGGAATATGATTATTCGTCTTGATTATGCTCCTATATATCATGTATGTCTCTTAAATAATATAGCATAGCATATATCATGTATGTCTCTATTAATTTTATTTTTTTCTCATTTTTTCATTTGTCCAGCAATTTTTATTGCCAAAACCATGACTAGTCAAGAATAAAACCATGTTAACCGCTTAAAACCATGACTAGTCAGAACAAATTTTGCCGAACAGCGGTTCTGTATTTTGAGACCAAAACCGCGGTTAACCGTCGGTTAACCGCGGTCCGCGCCACTCGCGGTTCGGAGAAGACCGCCGGTTTTGTAATCCCTGGGTGGAGCAGGCGGCGCGGTGGGTAGCTGGAGCTAGGGTTTGGGTGATTGGGCTTGGGCATTTGGGCTGCAAAAGGAGGATTGCGTGTTTAGTCTATACGAACCGCGGGGCTGGACGGTGGGATCGCATGAAGGGGTAGATCGGACGGCCGAAAAAAATGGCACAGCAGGTCGGAGGTTGGGACTCAAACGGGGGGCTGCGAACTGAAAGCCGATGCCGGTGACCATGTGAGCAAACAACCCGCCTGGTTCTTTTTTTTTGTGGGAAAAATCCTTTTATATATATGGTAAGGATGAACGGCCGGATCTCGCCATCGCTAGCGATCGGACGGCCGGGACGATGGACATTGTAGAGGAGAGACACGTGGCGCACGGCGGGAGACAACCCTAGCGCATTGTATTATAAGATGATGCATGACACCTGGAAACACAGACCGTCAAGGTACTTGGCTCTTTTGATAAATTCGAAATAAATAAAAGAAACCTGGAAAAAGCAAAAAAAAATGATCGAGGTGTTAAATATACTTGTGTTCACCCCACATTCATCAAAGCCATGTATTAGCATTTCAATTAGCAAGTCGGCGTGCGCAACTCAGTATTCCCACCTTATTGATTGCCTTGTTCGTTGAGCTGATAAGGGCTTTGAAATAGGGATGGCAGTAATACCCATGGGTCCGAATCTGGGTTCAAGAATGTACCCGTGGGTATGAAAGTTTGGATCTAGCTTTGAGTCTGGATCTGGGTCTAGGTCTGAATATTCAGACCTAGACCCAAACTGTATCACTGACATGTGGGCCTAATTAAATGTGTGTGTTGCTAGTTTAAAGGTTGCTTGTTGTCTTGTGTTTAAACATTTTAGTTGTGACTGTCAGAGTAGCCTATATTTGTGTTAACTTATATTTGATTATTTTTGTTGTTTCCAGTTGGATGGCTATTTAATTTTTGTGCTTATATGCTCTTGAAATGCTACTAATTGCTATATATGTGACATAGTTGTAATGTATATTTGCTGCTGACTCTGAAATGGTATTTGGTGTTTTTATAAATTTTTTGATCTGGGTTAGGGTCCGGGTCTGTGTCTGACTTTGGACCCATTACTGTTTTTGGGTCTGGGTCTAGATCTGGGTCCATGTCGGGACCCAAAAATCAAGTCGGATCCCAGCTGTGCATTACCTGTACTAGTCCCTAGATCAAGTAGCTAGTACACACAGACTTACAGCATGTTGAATCATTACCATTGCGAATAATAAAATGTTTACATCAGAGTGCGACTTATTACAATAAAGTTGGCAAACATGCCTTACAATAAAACGAAAGCATAGTGCAAAAGTTCAAATAAGATAACGAGACGACAGCTTTAGATTTCCCCACAGGCATGCTGTAGTTAGCACCCTAGACGTCCTTAGAACTCCTCGTCATGAACTCCGTCAGCGAAGTCTCCGTCTTCATACTCTTCACCATCCAGCAAAGAGTGAGAATCGAACCGCTTTCGTCGGATTAATGACTCGCGTGGCAAAAACACGAGGGTGAGTATTATTTATAATACTCGCAAGCCAATTGACTATATGCAATGCTGGCTCTAGGCCCTAGGGTTCATTTTGCATGAAGCCAATTTTAAAGAAATTGTCCTAGAAGTTAAAGGCACTTTTTGAAAGAGAAACACATTTGAATTCTTTTCTTTTCAAAGGCCGGCACCGACCGGTTTTGCCCAACCCTGGCTATCTCGCGGTGCTAACTGTGGTTTCTCATATCCTCGCAAAGACCTCTGCGGGATAGCAAAATCCTTTGAACAACAAATAGAGGAGAGATCAAAACTACCATTGCGGTTAAGGCCACCGTCGTCCGCTTCTTGACCGTGAGCACGGCTTTCCAGAAAGTTTTAACTCTGCAGAGTTTGCACGCTTTACCCACGCCAGGTGTCTTCACCTAGGAATCACCCAAAGGAGAAGTAGCACCACAAAGCCTTTCTCCAACATTCCCCTAGCTAGGCATTCCCTCTAAGGATCCCACTTGGCCTTGATGTCGATCGGTTGGTGGTCAAGCCCTCTTGAGCCATGTAGTACGTGGTCGATCTCCATTTCCTACTTCTGCCAGTGGAATGCCTGAACTAAAGGTCCGAAGGCTACTCAGCTAGGCCCTACCCATATGTTGTACTTAGCTTTGGGACCACAAGGAATCGGTCCTTAGGGAAATGGGGTGGATCCCACACTGGGCCCTCGTTTTAAAAAGAGAAATCTCCACCAGGCAACCCTCCACCCCAATTCAAGTTTTACAAATGGATAAAAACCCCAGGTAGCACCTACTACCTTGCTAAGATCAGGTCCCCGAGATGATAGCACCTACTATCATCCTCAAAACAGAGTTTGCACCAACAAGTCCTTTCGGGGTAAAATAGTCAACACACCACAAAAACAAAGCTAGCAAGCAATGGCTAAGCATCATTTTAAATAAATCTACACAAGGTGGCTACAAGCATATTTTGATAATATCCTAGGGTTTGCAGGCACAGAATATTTTTAGGTGGCATAAGTAGGATTAACTAAACCTAGAATTTAAATAGCAGTGTGCAGGTAACATAGCAATACATTTAAAAATCTAATAAAAACAGTAGGCAATATTAGGTATCACAATAAATCAACATGAACTTGCCTTGGCCTGCTGGGTCAGCGGGGACCTCGGCAAAGTCAGCTGATTGATCAACTGAATTGGACCCTAACGAAAATAAATACGAACAGTCACAAATTGAAGATGCAGAAATTAATGTGCATGCTAATCATGTAAGAAAATTACAGTAGGTACTATTCTAAATATATAAAAATAAAAAATTAGTTTTGTAATTTTTCTCCACATTATTTAATCGGTAAAAATGCTACAACAGTTAAATTTGAGAAAATTACAGAGAAAACAATACTGCAAATCACAGTACCAAAATTTTACGAAAAATACTAGATTTTAATATGAACACAAAAAAAAAATTGGTTTCATCGAATTTGGAGCTATGTAGAATTTATAAAAACTGATTGAATTTTGAAGTTTCTCAGGAAAAATCAGAAAATGGAGAAATTGACTGGGCCGGCCCACTTCGTGTCTTCTTCCTCCTTGGGTAGCAGAGCAGGGGAGGCATGGACGGCTCGGCGGCGGCGATTTCCGGCGAGGGGCGGCGCTCCGGCCAGGGGGAAGGGGCGGCGGAGGTCGGCGGCGGCGCGGTGGTGCAAGGCGGCGACGGGCGACGGCACGCGGCGGCACGGCGGCGTGCTCAAGGCGGCGGCGGCGGCGGAGGGCGCGGCGGCGCGGCACTCCGGCGACGGCGCGGCGAGATGGAGGGGTTGGGGAGGAGCGCGGGGATGAGGGGAATGCGAAGGTGCAGTCGGTTCGGCCGGCGAGAGCTCGAGGCGGCGGCGCGACATGCGGGGTGACGGCGGCCAGAGGCACGCACGGCGGCGAACTCTGACGAGGAAGCTCCGGCGAGAAAGGACAGGTGCAAAACACTCTAATTGCTACCAGGGTACTACTGGAGAGGAGCAAGAGAGGTTTTACCGAGAGATGGCAACGATCTCGGCGATCTTCTCCTTCCCGGTGACACGAACAGCAGTGGCTTCGGCGATCGATTGACGGCGCTCCGTCTATCTTCTCGGGGACTTGCCAAAACGAAAAACGTTAGGGAGGTGTAGACGGAGGACATTAACGGAGGAATTTGGCAGAAAGGACTTACTCGCGATGAAACGAAGAGAGAGGCAAAGGGGAAAGAGAGGTCTCGGGAGAGGAGTTTAAGGAGGCAGGGGAGGAAATCCTGGGGATTGACAGCAAGATGGACTGCCAATTGATTTGCCAAATGAAGTGTCTGGTCAAAGGAATCAATCAAGGGAATAAAAGGGAGGAATTTAAGGAAAGAAAATTAGGGAGAGGGAAGGGAGGAAAATGTCGGTGGAAGGAATTGTTACGCAGGAGAAGTAGGGAGTACGTAACAGAGGAGAGGGAGGCGCCTGGGGAGAGGAGAGGAGAGAGATGGAAACGCCCGGAGTGGGTCCCACCCGCAAGAGAGAAAGAACCGGGGAAAGAAAATAAATAAATCCCTAGGCTTAAAATATACAGCGCCAACCAAATAATTAAATATTTACAAATCAAATTAATCAAAACAAAATATTATAATATTTCATTTATTTTAAAACAAATCCTCGTGCAACCTTTTATTTAAACTATAATTTTTGCTATTTGAAACAAACTAGGTTTTAACTTGTTTTATTCTTCCAAGTAACGTAATCATTTTCAAAGTTTTTAAATTTAAATTAAATTTCATGCCATGCACATGCATATGATTTGAATTTTGAAAATGAGGATGTTACAGTCCACTTCTTGGGTCATGGGTCTGGGTCCTCAGAGGCTGAATCCGAAGGACCCAGACCCATTGCCATCCCTACTTCGAAATGAATTGGTTAGTGCACAATTAATATTCCCACCATCTTGAGTGCCTTATTTCTCGCTGAGGAGTAATATGAAAAGGTGTAAGCTCCTGATATAAGACTAATTTCGAGAGGTTCTCGAGATAGTCTCGAAATTCGAATCCATTTCATTTAACTTTTTTAAAACGCTAGAACCCACCTTCAAAATAGCGAAAAAAAAATTAAAAACACAAATCATATGTCTTTTCAAGACGTAGATAAGTTGCTAAGCCGTTAAGATAGTAAACGTAAAAGAATATAGCTTAAGAGAATATAGAACCGTCCCTAGGTCATGTGGCAAGGTGTTTTGTTCTGAAGCCTATCACTCGGATTCAAGCCTCCATGGGGACATTAAAAATCCATGTCTTACTTTAAGTGTGTGTTATACTAGTGGGACCGAAACACCAAGTCACCGTGGTGTATCTAAAAAAAGACTTCAATAATTCATTTTCATTTTAAAAATGGTTTGAAGGGTTTTTAAAAAAACACTAAGATCTTTAAAAATAAGTGCAAAGAAAACTACATTGCTTGGATTGTAGAAAAAAAAAAAAGTATATCCATTGTAGACACTGTAGGAAAAGACTATTTCTCCATGGTTTTAACTCCAAAGCCATCGAAACAGACTATACTCAATGGCCTACCGTTATGAATTAAGGAAATTCCCAAAATAGGGCTGACGCGGTGTTCTTGGAGGCGGAGGTATTATATGACTTCCCACGTAGGTTTCATCTTTGCTAATAAAATGCAGATACAAGCAACATCTTGCATAATATGATATATCAAACTTTTATTATTTTTTAAATAAAAAAGTTTAAATTACACACTAATCTATTACCCTTCGTCTGCGTACCCCCTGAACTACGAAACCAGGTATTCCGCCGCCTAAAACCAGGAAAAAGACGCAAATAACACCCTGCAATGGTTTTGAGGTGGTCTTTACCTCGTGGCGGGTGAGCTGAAAATTTAGTTAGAAAAATAAATACAAATAAATTTAAAAACTGATGAACCCGGCTGTCATTCCCCCTCCCCCTCTTCTCTCCTACTTCCCTGCCGCTCTCCATCCTACGAACTAAAAGCTCTCCTACAGCTCCTGCTGCGAACTAAAAGCTGCATCTCGCGAGGTCCTCCACATCTCCCGCGGCGAGCCCGCAGCGGAGTCCCTGCCTTGGTCCAGCCAGCCAATCACCTTTTCGGTGACGGATTGCCCGGCCGGGCTCTCCAAGCTGCAGGGCCTCCCGCCGATCTTGTGCCCCACCATTGGCAACACCCGAGTTGACTGCATCCTCGTGGATAGCGGAAGCTCGTTGGATATCATCACCACGCGCGTTCTGGACCTCATGCAGGTACCGCGCTCCAAGATTTGGGACATCACCGTCCCATTCCACGGAATCGTCCCAGGGTTGTCCCTTCGCCCCGTCGGGCAAGTCGTGCTGCCGATAACGTTTGGCTCCTCCGCCAACTTCCGGACAGAGTAATTGTTCACCTTCGAGGTGGTGGAAACCGAGCTCCCTTACAACGCCATCTTGGGCCGCCCCGCGCTCTCCAAGTTCATAGCGGTCTCCCACCACGCCTACCACTGCCCGAAAATGCCGGCGCCAAGGGGAGTCATCACCGTCCGGGGTAACCATAAAACGGCTGTCGGTGTAATAAATACTGGGATATGAAGAGTCCTAAGGAAGGCTAAGAGTTCAGGCGGGCCCCACGCGTCAGGCGGGTGACCAGACCCCAGTGCGTGGGCGAGCCCCACAGAGCCGGGCGAGGGCCCCACACGTTAGGCGGGCGACCAGGCCCCAGCGTGTGGGCAAGCCTCGGCGTGACCGACGGGCCCCATCGTCAAAGCGGGCGACAGCCTCAGCCACGTGCAGGCGAGCCCCTCAGAGGCCGGAGGAGGGCCCCCACGTCGGCGGGCGACCAGGCCCAACGTGTGGGCGAGCCTCAGCGTGGCCGGCGGGCCCCATCGTCAGCGGGCGACCAGCCTCGGCGTGTCACGAGCCCCTCGAGGCCGTGGGGAGGCCCCACACGTCGAGCGGACGACCGAGCCCAGCGTGTGGGCGAGCCCCTCGGCGTGCCGGCGGGCCCCACACGTCGGTGGCGACAAGACCCAGTAGCGTGGGTGAGTCCTCAGAGCGCCGGGCGAGGCCCCACACGTCGGCGGGCGACCGAGCCCGGCGTGTGGGCGAGCCCTCGCCGTCAGCGGGGCTCGCGTGGCGAGGCGCCCCGAAGGAGCCTTACGGGTGAAGGCTCCCCTGCTGCGGCGACGAGCGCATTCAATTCGACACTACGGCGGATAGACAAATGAAGAGATGATTACGCCACGATGACCTCTGCAGTCATTCAATCTATCCGCGTGCGCAGCGGAATTGAATTGGCAGAGAGAGAGAGTTTGCAGTCTTTGAGTTGGCCGCCCGCGACAGAAGGGGTAGAGCTGGGCCCCATCCATGATCTCTTTGGTGTGTTCTGCGGCGAAGCCACTGCGATCGCGCGCATGACGGGCGGCGCCGTCTGTGTGAGTAGCAAAGACGTTTCGTCTCTCCCTCTGTCCACGCGTCTTATCGGTGTACTAAGCGTCTTCATCTTGCCTACCCTCGGCTCTCTCCGCCAATCCAAGGCTTGTATAAAAGGGGAGGAGAGAGAGGAGGGAGAGGGGGTTCGAAACATTCTGTAACCACATTTCATACAACCACAACTCGGAAAAGAGCTAAGGCTCGGCAGGAGTAGGACTGTTACCCGTGAGGGGGTCCGAACCTGGGTAAACCCTGTGTGTTGCTCCTCGCCGCGTTCCACGCTCAAATCGAACTGAGCTCGACCTGATCGGCTAGCAGGATAGAAATCTGATAGGGGTGTGATCCGCAGTGGTTGAGCGGAGAACACGCCGTCAGTGGCGCGCCAGGTAGGGGAGGCTAGCGTCAAGTTCGAGTTCTTCGACCTCTCTCCAGGCGGCAATGACGGATCAGCAGTTCGCGATGGGCCAGGAAGCGACCGCTAGAGCCGCATGACGCAGCGTCGCGGCGGCTGGCGGCGTGAATCACCGGCGATAGCCCCCGCTTGGTTAAGCGGCGCCGCCTTGGAGGAGTGCACTCGGCACAAAACCTCCATGCGGCGAGGCCTCGCCGACAACCGCCGGTTCCGGTAACTCCGGACTCTCCGACGGCGCCGTGGCTGGCCAGTTTGGCCCGCTATGTGGATGCCGCCGAGGCGGTAGTGCAAGCCGCGGGGGGTGCGGGAACCGGTGTTTCTGCTTCCTCCCGCTCTTTGGTTTCTCCGCATCCCTCCCTTGGATTTCCTGGCGTGAGGGAGCGGGCCAGCAACAGAGGCAGGCGACTCCTCACGGGTTCGGCCAAGGCAAAGCGTGACAGTGGGCGGGATCTCCGGTCCCACTTGGAGGACCGCCATCTGCGGCAAGGAGAAGACCTGCGCGACAAGCTCCGCAGGCGGCACGACCGAGTGTGCGACCGCGCCGACGCTGCCGCCCGTGGGGACCAGGAGGGTTCCCGCGATGCTGCCTCCGCCGGAGAAGGCGGCGCATCTTCGGCGCCGTCCGGACGACGGGCACGGCGGGACGGAGTGCGCATCCAGGAGCTGGAGGCTCGAGTCGGTCGGCCGCGCCTTTTGAAGGAGGCTGCAGCTGCGTGCGATGGCCGGAGAGGTTCCGACCTGCGCCATCGAAATACGATGGTTCCACCAACCACGACGAGTTTTGTAGATCTACACTACGGTGATGCGCCGATGGAGGGTCGGGGAAGGTTCTGGCGAACCACTTCCCTTGATCCTCACCGTGAGCCCGCTCGTGGCTCATGAACCTACCCCCGGGGTCAGTGGGGTCGTGGAAGGACCTCTCCGAGCTCTTCATTACCAACTTCCAGGGCACGTTCGAGCAGCCCAGAGTTGAAGACGATCTCCACAATGTGGAGCAGAAGAAGGGAGTCGCTCTGGCGACTACATCCGGCGCTTTAGTCGTTAAGTAACACCATCCCGACATCTCCATCGACGCCGTTGTCACGGCTTCGTGAGAGCGCCCGAGACCCCAAGGTCAAGGAGAAGATGGACACCCGCAAGATCAAGGCGACGGAAGAACTTTTCACCCGCCCACAAGTCGCCCTTGAGCAATGGCTCGCTTCCGCCCATTTGTAAGGCGGGGGCAGCTGGAGGGCGAGGCCGGACCTCGAAGAATCCCGCGGCAAGGACAAGAAAAAAAGCGCAAAGCGGCCGAGACCGGCAGGTCTCGCCGCCGAAGCGACGACGACGACGACAATGGCCGCCGCGACGAGCGCGCGTGGCGTAAGAAAGGAGGAGGTCACGGCGGAGGCGGCAGAGCGGCGCAGGGCGCTATGGCGATCGCCGTGGCTATGGCGACCCAGCTGGTCGCGACGAGGCGAGACCGCCGCCCCGCGAGTGGAACGGAGGGACTTCTCGTCCCATTCACCGCAACAACTCCCACGACTTGGTGATTGCCATGTCGTCAAGAACAGTGGACAAAAGCGCCCACAGCACGCAGCAGCAGCGTCCGGCGGCAAGGGCAAGGAGCGAGCCGCTTGGTTTTCAAAGAAGTGAGCACGGTCGCCGTTATCCACGGCGGATCGGCTACCTATCCGCCCCACGCTAGTTTCAAGCATGCGATGAGGAGGTGCCTTGCGTGCGCGACAATTGGTCGAAAAAGCGGTGGTGTGGTCGGAGCAACCGATCACATTCAGTTAGGCCGATCACCCAGCCAGTACCGCCGGCCCAGGTCATCTCCCGATCGTGGTTGCGCCCATGGTCCGGAATGTCAAGCTCGGGCGGGTGCTAGTAAACGGAGGAAGCTCTCTCAACCTCCTATCCGCCCGAGTAGCCAAGGCGCTCCAGATCCAGCAGCAGGAGCTTCGACCAACGCTCCCGTTCTTCAGCATCGCGCCGGGGGCTGAATCCGTCCCTCTCGGGCGCGTCAGCCTCTCGGTGACATTCGGAGGCTCCGACAAGTTCCGCACGGAGATGCTCGAGTTCGAAGTAGCTGACTTCGACCTCCCGTACAATGCCATACTGGGTCGGCCGGCGCTGACCAAGTTCATGGCGGCCTGCCACTATGCGTACATGGTGGTGAAGATTCCGGGGCCAGCTGGCCCCATCATCGTGAAAGTGGACCGCCCGGAGGCGCTCCGCTGCGACAAGGATGCACTCGCTTTGGCGGGGGCAGTCGGCGCCCAGAAGGCTAAGGCTTCTACTCTGGGAGCTCCTCCGGCGAAGATCCGTGCCTTCCCCGGTTCGTCCGCGGAGGTCAAGGCGATCTCCCTGAGTGAGTCAGACCCGGTGAAGTCCGTTCGGGTGGGCGCCCCTCTCAGCGCCAAATAGGAAGGCGCGCTCGTCTCCTTCCTCCAGTCTAACGCAGATGTGTTTGCTTGGCAACCGTCCGACATGACTGGGGTCCCCAAGGAGGTGATTGAGCATAAGTTGTAGCGTTCGGTAGCGACCGGTCATGCGAAGGTTGAGCGATCGGTAGAGCGTCAGCCGTTATCCGCCAGAGGTGGACAAGCTTTTTTGCGCGGGGTCGTTCGGGCGTCGCCCATCACGTGGCTCGCGAACCCGTCCTCGTCAAGAAATCCAGCAGGCGATGGAGGATGTCGTCGATTTCACCGACCTCAACAGGCGTGCCGAAGGATCCGTACCGCGCCCACATTGACCTCATCGTCGACTCCACGGCGAGTGCGGCGGTGTGCTTTACGGATGCGTGCTCGCCGTACCACCAGTTAGCATGGTCAAGAAGATGAAGACAAGATGACCTTTGTGGCGCCCATGGGCGTCTCATCGCTACACGAGGATGGCGTTTGGATTGAAGAATGCAGGCCCAACCTACCAGAGGGCCATGCACATCGCTCACCGCCCTCAAATAGGGCGGAACTTGGAAGAGTACGTCGACGACCTGGCGGTGAAGTCCAAGAAGGCGGAGGAGTTGATCGGCGACCTGGAAGAAACTTTCACCAACCCGAGAAAATATCGCATCAAGCTCAACTCGAGAAGTGTGTCTTCGCCGTTCCGTCGGGCAAGCTGCTGGGCTTCCTCGTCTCCCAGAGCGGGATTGAGGCGAACCCTGACAAGATCGCGGCGATCGAGAACATGAAGCCCCAGACGCAACCGGCAGATCACGGTGCTTGGTGGGTGCTGACTCCACTGGGCGCTTTATAGCTCGCCTGGGGATAAGAGTCTCCTCTACTCGGGCTCTCAAGAAGACCAACCAATTGAATGGACCGCGGAGGCGCAGGAGGCGTTCGACGAGTGAAGAAGTATCTCACTTCCCGCCGTCTTTGGTCGCCCAGACTCGGGCGAGCAGCCGATCCTTTATGTCGCGGCAAACCCCAGTGATCAGTAGCAGTCTTTGGTGGCGGAAAGGGAAGGTGTTCAGCGCCCCATCTACTACATCAGCAAAGTCCTCCACGACGCTGAAACAAGGTATTCGCAACACCGGAAGATGCTCTACGCCGTGCTGACGGCGTCCCGGAGGCTGCGTCACTACTTCCAAGGGCGAGAAATCACAGTGCTGACCAAGTACCCCTTGCGGGAGATCCTCTTCAACCGCGAGGCGACGGGCCGCATCGCCAAATGGGCCATAGAGCTGGCGGAGTTCGACCTCAAGTTCGCTCCCCAAACGGCCATCAAAGGGCAAGCTCTGGCGGAGTTCGTCAACGAGTTGACTCCGGCGGACGTAGAAGCTGAAGGCACCCCAGCACCCTCGCCGTGGACTCTCTTCTTCGACGGCTCGTTCCGCTTGAGAAATTTGAAATTTGGTGTAAATCTCGGTGTCTCCCGCGCGACGTCGTCCGACACACAGTGGTCTTGGAATTCGCGCTACCAACAACGTCGCGAGTCTGAAGGGCTACTTGCAGGCTCGGGGTGGCCGACTCGGCATCCGGTGGTTGTAAGTCAAAAGCGACTCTCTCACGGTCATCAACGAGCGAGGAAGGAATTCATGTGTTCGGATCCCGTCATGGCGGCCTACAGCGAGGCGCGCCGGTTGAGCGACATTTCGAGGGTTTGGGCCGCGACATCCCTCGCCGCGACAACTATATGGCGGATGAACTATCGAGCATTGCCTTGTCGAGGGCACTGTCGGTAGGGGTCTTCGAAGAAAGACTCACGAGACCGTCTGTCGTAGCCCCCGATTCTGGTGGGGACGGCATGATGCTCGACGCAGCTCCCGCATCTGGAGGAGACGTCGATGCCCCCGCAGCACTCCCGGTTGGAGGAGGATGCGGAAGAACCGCCGAGGCGGTTGAGGCGGAAATGCCGTGCCGAGCGAGTCGTCGGCGACAATGCTAACGTCGTCACGCTTCGTGCAGGAAGGTCGATGGATGGATCCGATCCTAGCCTACTGCGGAGACGAGTGATCCCAAGCGATGACGCGTCGGTGAGAAGATAGCGCAAGGCCAGCGCCACATACGGTAAGTGGGGACTGTATCGCCGTGGCGCAAATGGAGTTCTTGAAGTCGTCACTCGAAGCGGGGATTGCAATCCTCTCGAGATCCATGGAGGCACATGCGAGAGCCATTGAGGCCGGGCGTTGGTCGGAAAGGTCTTCCGCCCACGCTTCATCGCCTCGCCTCGGTGATGCCTTGGTGGTGAGGAGATGCGAAGCATGCCAGTTTCATGCTAAGCAGATCCACCGACCAGCCCAGGCGTTGCAAACTATTTCGCTCTCCTAGCCGTTCGCGATGCAGGGCCGACATCCGGTCCGTTCGCGCAACAACGAGGCTACGCATACGATCCGCTCGCCGCCGTCGACAAGTTCACCAAGTGGGTTGAAGCCTCGCCGATTCGGCTATCACATCCGCCGCAGACCATAAAGTACATGAAAAGCATCTTCGTCGGTTTGGCCGCATAGCGGATCATCACCGACAACGGCGCCGCAGTTCAAAAGTGCCGATTTTCAAGATTGGTGCGAAGATTTGGGCACCAAGCCGTGCTTCGCCCGTTCGCATCCGAAGAGCAATGGGTAAGTAAGCGGCTAACGGAGGTGCTCAAAGGACTCAAGACAAGGGCATTCGACCGCTGGAGAAGCGTGTGGCGCTGGCGGAAGAAGTTCCCATCTTTGTAGGCGCTCGCAGACGACTCCCAGCAGAACCACCGGCGAGACCCTTTCTTTACGGTGTATGGCTCTGGCGGTGCTCCGTCGGAGCTCACCTTGGCTCCCCAAGGGTGGCGGCGTTCAGCAGCGGAGACCACGACCGGCGTCGAGATGAAGTAAATCTCTGGAGGAGAACGAGATGCAGGCGGCGATCCGAGCCGCCGGTATCAGCAACCTTCGCCGTTATCAAGCAAAGCGGGTGTGTGAAGAACATTGGCGATGGGCGACCTCGTTCTGCAGAGTTTAGGCGCGAGCGGGCCGCAACAAAATTATCTCCCTGTGGGAGGGCCCCTTCAAGGTGGTCTCGATCCGCCCGAGCTCGGTCGGGCTCGCGATTCGAGGATGGTCGCGAATTGGCGAACACTTGGAGCGTCGAGCGGTGAGGAAGTTCTACCGTGAGGTAGTTGTGCCAGAGCTCCTTTTTACAGCCTCCCTTTGGAGCCGGCGGCGAGTCTTCCTCCTTCCCTTCGCCTCGGGGAACTGCGATGTACAAAGCCATCTGCAAAATAAAGATAAGTTATGTCTCTCTGTGGGCATCCGTTTTTTAAGCTTCAAAAGTCTGTTAGAAAGCATTCTGTTGAAAGCTGGTAGCGAAAAAGTACTTAAGGCTGATGGCCCCTTAGTTGCTTGGGCGAACGCTTGAACTTGCGACTGGGCGAGGCGAGGCGGACGGAAGGCGGGTTCTAGCCTAGTGTGTCTGCTCGGTCTAGGCAAGCAGCATAGCGACGCAACACCGGCGACTAGACCACTTCCGAAGTGAGCTCGCCACGCATAGCGTTCAAGGTCGGTTTGCCAAGAGGCCATAAGGGTTGAAGTAACCGGATGCCTAAGGAAAAAGCGTTCACTTTCAATAGAACGTTCTATCTAAAACTTTTGGCGGTCGGCTTAGCCTCAAAAGCCCGTTAGAAAGCATTACATTGAAAGTGGTAGCGAAAAAAGTACTTAAGGTCGATGGCCCTTAGTTGCAAGGCGAACGCTTGAACTTACTTTCGGGCGAGGCGAGGCGGCGGAGGCGTGTTCTAGCTGTTGTATCCGCTCGGTCTCAGGCAACGCTCAACAGCGGCACCAAACAACTAGACCACTTCCGGTGAGCTCTTGCCACGCAACGTTCAAGGTCGGTTTGCCAAGAGACCATAAGGGTTGAAGTAACCAGATGCATAAGGAAAAAGCACTCACTTTCAATAGAACGTTCTGTCTAAAGCTTTTGGCGTTCGGGTACCCCAGTTCTTTTCGCAAGTAAGTATTTGCGCAAAAGTTTAATCGAGGCTCATAGCAGAAAAGCAAAAGTTCGCATTGACAGTTTTTATATACAAGACGAAACAAATGAAGGAGTTCAGCTACTCCTCGTCATCGTCGTCTTCTGCTGGAGCAGCGCCGCCCATCATAGATCTGTGATCGTGGCGACCAGACCGAGATTGTTCGCTTAGGTCGGTGGCGCGAGCTCCGAATAGCGGCGTCGAGTCGAGCGCGTTTTGGGCAAAGCGATTTCTCAAGACGAACATATTTGCCGAAGGCGCCGTGGCGACCGTCTTCGATCGTCGCGTCCGCATCACCACGGCGGTCGCGAGGTTTATTGGCGCGCCCGCTCGCCAGCAGATCTTCTTGTTGTCTCCTCAATGGGCGTCTGAGGTAACCCGTGAGTACAAGACGTCGAAAGTCGCGATGGCGGTCCGGCATGTCGGCGAGACCGGGCGCTTCGAGTGCTCGCGCGAAGGTCTTGGCGTCCTTGGTGGCCGAGTGGCGGCGGCTTGCGCCGCCGCAGACCTCATGGTCGCCAATTCCCTCGCGGCGATCTGCTGGTCAAGGGCCGCGCGCACTTCGCCGGCGGCTCGCTCCGCCGAGACGAGGCGCCTTCCGCGCCACCAAGTGTGGGCGGTAGCGCTTCGGGCGCTTCGGCGTCGGCGGCAATAGCGGAGATAAGCGTCGGTGCGTTTATGGCGATGGGCGGAAGGTCCTCGGCCTCGGCGCGCACTTCCCATCTGGAGGAGCCGTTCCGTCGAAGGGGCCGCAGGCGGAAGAAGTGGCGGATCGCGCGGAATGGAGTTGAGGCCCGGCGTCCGCTCTATCCGCGAAGAAAAACCGAAGGGTTCGGTATCGGCGTCTAGCATGCTAACCCTAACGCTAAACGCATATGAATGCGAGAGAGTTACAGGCGGCGCCCAGCGAAGGAAGAGAGGCGATGTCAAGCCGCTGGTCGTGGCGCAGCGCCGCCGCCCTCCTCCGTTGTAGGAGGCAAACAATGGCGGAATCGCTGCGGCCGGCGCCATTAAACAAGCGCCCGGCGCAAAGAAGGCCGCGCGACGAGAAGTGCCGGCGGCGAGGAAGGCGCCGTATGACAGCAATGCCGGCACGGACAGTGCCCGGCAACAAGCCGCCATGAGGCGCCGGTTCGGAAAAAGTCGCCGCTCTCGCCCGTGCCATGAGCAACCAGCTTCAGCAGCCGACCGGCGAGGCTCCAGACTCGAAGGCGGAGCCTTTGGGCTCACTCTCCTCCTCGTCATCATCGTCTTGGGAGAGGATGAGGCGGCGCTTCAAAGCTTGGTCGGAGCGGGCCACCCAAGCGGGAGGAAGCGGCGCCGCAGGAGCCGGCGGCTTGTTGGCGGAGGATTGCGGATTTGCAGAGGTCCCGGGCCACTTGGACATGGGACGAAACCTCCATGGGAGGCAAGGCAGAACATGTTCTTGCGCCCGTGGGGGCGATCGCGAAGGGAGGATGGTGTGAGCGGAGAATGTCGCCGCCGGGCACGGACAATAGTCCCACCAGCCACTGCCGGAGCACGTCATCCGGCACGTTCCCTGCGGCTGGGCAAAAAGAAGAAGCCGCAAGTTAGCAAGCAACCAAAAAAGAGGAAGGACGTTCCACGAAGTCAAGAAGACCCAAAAGAATGAAAGAATGCTTACCTCCAGGGGCAACGCGGATCCCATCGTCATCGCCGTAATATTGCCAAAGGGCGCCCTCATCTGAAAGCGAGGCGAAGCGGCGCCCTTGAGAAGTCCGCCGCCACATGGGTTCCGGTGAGCCCGTTGTGTGAGCTTCAACAATGCGCACCAACGATCGCATCCATTTCGCCGAGTCGTCGAGAAGGACCCCGGTGGCGAGGATTCTGCAGGACCTCGAGGAAGACAAGATCATCGCGGCATTGGAATCCTCGCGTCTGACCATTGTCGCTTCGATCCTTCGAGTTGGACTTGGCGCGGCCCAGGATGAAAGCGGCGGCGTCGCCAGCGTGAAATGCTTGACTCAATGGCCTTTCGGGCGCGAGCTCGAGTCAGAAGCGAAGAGTCGGCGCCCGAGGGAGGCTTGGCATTGTCCCCCCGAACATTTCGCAGAGGTGGGCGAAGATGGCGACATCACGATGGAGTTGGGGAAGGTCGCCGCTGGATCTTGTAGAAGGCGAGCACCCCAAGAAGAATTGGAGTATGGCGGAACAAGGCCCGCCAAAGACCGCCAGTGAAGGTGATGATCTCCCATCGCGGGGACTTGGCGTAATGGTCCGGGTAGGGCCAGGCGGAGGTGGCGGCACAAACACTCGGGCAGCGCCACCATATCCTCGTCGCGGCGAGGCGAGCAAAAGCTGGACGGTCGGTGGGGTGGTGGCGGGCGTCCCTGGCGAACCTTGCTGCGCCAGAGCCATGGGAAGTTGGCGGAAGTGCGGTGGCGGGAGCTAAGGAGCAAAAAAACTTGGTGGCGGTGGCAAAGGAAGCGGGAGGCAGCTCAAAGCACCTTGGCGCGGAAGGATTCGTCGCGGTGCCAAGGGGATGAAGCATTTATAAGCGAGGGCCCGAAAGCGCGGCAGTTTGATTCCGCCTTGCGCGCGTGCGCGGCACCATCATTGCCCATGGCGCTTTGGTTTTCCGCAAAAGCAGACAGTTCCCAAGGAAGATCGTGCGCAGTGGAGAATCGCGTCGACGGCCGCGAGAGGAGGTGGGCCCCACGATTCGTCTCCGCCGCACAAAAGCGGCGGAGTGTCGTATGACGGTTCGCGCATCATGGTGGACCCGGCTCTGTCGGTGTAATAAATCTTGGGGTATGAAGAGTCATAAGGAAGGCTAAGAGTTCAAAGGGCCCCGTCGTCAAAGCGGCGACAGACCCAGCCAGCGTGGCGAAGCCTGAGAAGCCGGGCGAGGCCCCACACGTCAGCGGGCGACGAGCCCCAGCGTGTGGCGAGCCCCACAGCGTGGCCGGCCCCCCACGCGTCGGCGGCGACCATGCCCAGTAGCGTGGCGAAACCCTCAGAGCGCCGGCGAGGCCCCACACGTCGGCGGCGACCGAGCCCCGGCGTGTGGGAGAGCCCTCGGCGTGGCCGTGGCCCCAGCGCGTCGAAAAGCGACTAAACCCGGCGTGTGGGCGAGCCCTCGGCGTGACCGGCGGCCCCAGCGCGTCGGCGGGCGACCGAACCTCAGTGGCGTGGGCGAGCCCCTCGAGCCGGCGAGGGCCCCATCGTCGAAGCGCGGCGACGAACCCGGCGTGTGGCGAACCCTCGGCGTGCCGGCGGCCCCACGCGTCGGCGAGCGACTGCAGACCCAGCGCGTGGCGAAGCCCCTCGAGCCGGCGAGGGCCCACACGTCGGCGGCGACCGAGCCCCCAGGCGTGGGCGAGCCTCATTATCAGCGGGCCAGCGTGGCGAGGCGTCGAAAAGGAGCCTTACGGCGGCTCCCCCTGCTGCGAAGGGGACGAGCGATTCAATGCGACACTACTGGCGGATAGGCGAGATGAAGAGATGATTACCGCCACGGTGACCTCTGCAGTCTGTTCAACTATCAACGTGACGCAGCGTGAATTGGCCGTGAAGAGAGAGTTTGCGATCTTTGAGTTGGCCGGCCGCGTCAGAAGAGATAGAGCTAGGCCCCTTGTGATCTCACTGGTGTGTTCTGATGGGCGAAGCCACTGCGAAGCGCGCATACGGGCGGCGCGTCGTGTGTGATAGCAAGACGTCTTCGTCTCTCTGTCTCTGCCACGCGTCTTATCGGTGTACTAAGCGTCTTCAGATCTTGCCTACCCTCGGCTCTTTCCGCCAGTCCAAGGCTTGTATAAAATGGAAGGAGAGAGGAGGGAGAGGGGGTTCGAAATATTCTGTAACCACATTTCATACAACCACAACTCGGAAAAGAGCTAAGGCTCGGCAGGAGTAGGACTGTTACCCGCGAGGGGGTCCGAACCTGGGTAAACCCTGTGTGTTGCTCCTCGCCGCGTTCCACACTCAAATCGAACTGAGCTCGACCTGATCGGCTAGCAGGATAGAAATCTGATAGGGGTGTGATCCGCAGTGGTTGAGCGGAGAGCACGCCGTCAATGGCCCTCCACTGCGACGAGACCACGCTGGCCATGGTAGGCCAGCTCCCTACTCGTGGTCCCAGCGGCAAGGAGCGCTCCACAGCGCGCCCAAAGGTGGCACTGCAGCCGTAGGAGCCCACCAAAACCATCGTCCTCACGAAGACAGACCCCTCCAAGGTGGTCCAAGTGGGGACAAACCTCTAGCCTCAATAGGAACTCGAGCTCATTACCTTCCTCTGGGCTAAAAAGGACGCGTTTGTATGGGAACCGTCCGATATGCCTGGTGTCCCAAGGGAGGTGATCGAGCACAGGCTAGCTGTTTGGCCTGACGAAAAACAAGGCAGTGTCAGAGGCGTGTTCCGGACTGAAAAGCCAAGATCATCCAAGACCAGCTCGACAAGCTGCTTCGAGCGGGCTATATCCGTGAAGTTTAGCACTCCGATTGGCTTGCGAACCCAGTCGTAGTTCAGAAGAAGGGCGGCAAGTGGCGCATGTGTGTTGATCAACGCGACCTTAACTCCGCCTGCCCCAAGGATAACTTCCCTTTCCACGCATAGATCAGCTAGTTGACGCTACGACAGATTCAGCATTGATGAGTTTCCTGGACGCTTATTCCGGTTACCATCAGATCGCGTTGTGTAAAGAGGACGAAGAGAAAACCGTCTTTGTAACACCTTTCGGCACATCACTACAAGAAATATGGCCTTCTGTGACAATCAGATATCGTCACAAATAGGGGTTTTTTTGTCACCGTATCCATTCTGTGACGCTTCTGTGACAAAAATCAATGTGTCATAGAAGGTGCGTCTCTAAAGCCCTTCTGTGACAAAACAAGGAAAAACGTCACAAAATTAGTGACGAACGTTTCATCGTCACAAAGAATTATGACGCTATGAATCGTCACAATTTAAAACAAAAACGTCACAAACAAATGAATAGGATGGTGCTAGATAGATGACATGTCAGGTGACGTGGCAAAATGTTGTGACAAATTTTATCGTCATAATTATTCAAAACCAAATCAATTTGGAAAACTCATTAATTCTAGCCCAATGATGTATTTAGACCCCATTATAGCTCACAATTTGTCATCACATAAATAAATCCAAACAATTTTTACACAAATAAATTCATTATAAATTAACAAGTGACCAAATAATACAGATATTCATCGGCACATTGTACATGGCAACATAAATACAATTGAATTTGTCACCAAAACATGACACACAAACAGATTCTTGAACTAGTCCTTGAAAAGCGCTTGAACAAAAAAAAAACACCTGTGTGCAACACAATGCTTGCAAATTGAGGAACTAAAATTACATGAAAAACACCATTGTTCCATTTCCTCATGACTAGATTCCTTAAGGAGACATTCCTCGAGGTATTCCAACTGCAAGCGAAAAGTTCTTAGATGAGTTCAAGTTACACCAATAGATTTCACAGAAAGGTGCACCATTACATAGAATAAGCAAATATATTGCTGAGGAATCAATGAGGCAATTGACAGGAGCATGAGATAGCAACAAGTCCGGATAGGACCTAACGTTTAGGTATAATGTTTTGGTGGATGAATGCCGGTCCATATTTACCTAATGGATGACATAAACTTTCTGGAACAAGTACAGAGCCAGCTAATTTGGAATGAATAAAAACTTTGCAAGTTGTCGATTAGACAAGGTGTGGCAAGCTAGAATGAATAAACTACCGGTGCATGCTATTTTTGCCACAAAACTCGAGTTGTAATGAACAAAGAACTAAGAGATGCAGTTTCAGTTTGCTACTGATAACCAAATTTAAGATGCAATAATATATGTCAGGTTTGCACAGTTTAGTTTCAGTCATGTCAATAACATGCTTTGCCCTAGTACTATCATCTCTACAATCTCTTGCACTGATACTGATAGACTGATAGTGGTGAACTTTGATTATATGAGTATACATTCCTAACAACCAAAAAATTTAAACTTTCTTTAGAATAAGGTGCAGCGAACGGGTATTGAAGAATCACCCTTGAATCCTGATGGCCAAATTATAGATTTAGAAAGCTAGAAAAATTTGTTCAACCTTAATTCTAAGTTTATGTAAATTGTTTATGCACTAAACCATATGACAGTGCATAGTTGTGCAAGTTGGTTCCGATAGAACAAGTGTGGGGTAAACTGGTTCGAATTAGGACAATCCACAATCACGCAAATTCAATGATGTGATAATTTCTTCTTTGCAAGACAAGAGTTACCTCTGAGTATGCAGAAAGAACAGGCTTGATCATTTCTTGAACATCGCCAACAAAATCAGATAATGAAAAGGACCTGTGTATATAATGTTGAAATATAATTCAGTTACACCCTAAAATTCCTACTCTCCATGTTTGATTCCAGGAGTATGTTGTATATCTTCTTCGCATCAAAATACCCAATTTCTGAAACCAACATGAGAGAAGAACACAAGCAAAGAATCAGGCTTGCTAAGAGGGGAATTTGGGAATTCTGCCGAACAAAGTGCCTACTCCTGTGCCTACTTTGTCTCACAAGCCAGCGCCGAGAGGAACTTGAGGCAATCGGTGTGAGGAGCAAACAAAGTGCAGACCGGTGAAGCTTGCAAGGCACAAAGCATTACAGATAGTATCTGGGCTTGAAGGTAAAATGTATCAGCAAGAAATTAAGAATACCTCATTCACCAATTGCGAAGCTCGATGACAGACCTGTACATCACATTGAACTATTTTGTTACTTGCTTCAGGTGGTAAATTCTCATAGATGGAGCAAAAAATATGGCATCCGATGAAAGAAATACTGAAAGTACATCATGTTATATATATGGAGCTAAAGACAAGTGGAAACATAATCAATATAAATATTTGTAGCTCATGCTATGCCATAATAGACAACAAGGCACAGGGAATGAGGGCACAGGGACCTCTAACTGTTTGGAGGCGATAGCAAGTTAGCATGCTCCTGTCCAATGTTGAAAGAATATCCCATGGTAATATTTTTAGACCAAAACCAATTGATTTGAATAAACAAAAAAGACGCCTGATCGTTGGTCTCAGTTTTAGCAAAAATCTCTTATTTCTAATACCTTGAATATTGCTTCTCCTTTAATAAAGAATAATAGGTGGCAGGGCAAACAAAAAAAGCCATCAGAAGTTGAACTGACAAAACAATCATACTTGTGGCCATCTCAGAGGAAAATAAATAAATACCTTGGTGAGACTTCCAAATACTTGTGGCCATCCCATTCGATATACGAATTAGGGTCGTGCCCATCATCTGGATCCTCTTGATCTTCACAAGGCTGCATAATATACACACAAAAAAACCCACATCAAATTGACGCAAGACCTGGAAAGTTCATAATAGTGTGGAATATGGATATCCCAAATGTGTAGATGAACGTAGGGGCTATAAAGGAATGGTGGCAATAATTCCCTGATCTCAACTACTCGTCTTGTAAAAAAGAAGCCCGGTCGTTTAGCCTTCAGCTCTGACGTATTGGATTGCAGGAATGATAAAACGTCACTACCTGATTTGTGATCTCAGTTTCGGCATATTCTCCCAATCATGCAAAAATAAAGGCCACCTTACAGAAGAAAAAATAAATACCTTCCGGAGCCTTCAAAGGTTTGTGGCCATCCATTGTTTTGAGCAAATGGTCATCCAATTCAATATCAGAATTAGGGCCGTGACTTTCATCTGATCCTTTTGATCTTCACCAGGCTGCGTAACAATGCACAAGGACCCGAATATCATATCAGCAATTATAATTGGACACAAGATCTGAAATAAACATGGCTAGGATTTGACAACTGGTGTTGCACCTCAAGTCTTGAAGCTCTGCTCTCTCATCCAAGATTCAACAATGTCGTCACACGGACCGTGGGGCGGCGACACGAGGAGGAAGCGATCCTCCGGCTTGGACGGGAAGCGCCGCCTTGAGGAAGAGGGCTGGAGGCCCGTCGTCGCCGTATCCAGCATCCCCGAGGCTCACTGCCACCGGATCTTGGCCTCACGAGAGCCCGTTGTCACAGGGCAGCTGGGGGAGCGGTGGGACACCGTGGAGGGAGGAGCGGCGCCAGGGAGAGGAGAGGCAAGTAGGGGAGGAGGCACCGGCTAAAATAAAAAACCCTTGCCCGTCGTCGCCGTATCCAGCATCGCCGAGGCTCACTGCCACCGGATCTGGACTCGCGAGGGCCCGTCGTCGCAGCGCAGCTGGGGGAGCGGTGGGACACCGTGGAGGGAGGAGCGGCCCCAGGGAGAGGAGGAGAGGCAAGGAGGGGAGGTGGCACCGACGGGGCGAGAGGCGGCGGCGGCGCGGGCGGCATGGTGGAGCGAGAGGAGACAGGCGACGGCGACAGCGCGGGGAGGGAGAGAAGGCTGCGGCTAGGGTTGGAGAGAGACGGGAACGGGAGTGACCGAGGGTGAGTGGGTGACTGGGAGGCCACGAGCCCGCGAGGGGTGAGGAGGGGCGGGGAACGTTGATTGAGAGATGGACAGCCGAGATCAGAGCGATGACATTGGTGCATAATTTTGATGAAGTGACGGACGAAGAAACAGAAAGATGAAAACTCTATTATCTTTGTTATTATATTAGGTAAAGATAAAGATATAAATAAAGATAAAGATTAGATAAATATAAAGATTGATAAAATAGTTTGACTTTTAGGGAAAAATAAGTTTGGCTTATAGAAAAATTGGAGAAAACTAAATGAAATATCGGAACGTTAGCTTTACCTTTTAATTGCAATTTTGAAATACAAATTCAAATTCAAAGATAGTTTGACCTTTTAATTGTAATTTTTACTAATCAAATTCAACGGTCAAAATAGCATAGTTATCATATGCATTTTTATTATTTTCTACGTTATTACCCAAAGTAATGTTGGAGAAGCTTTTGAAAAATGTGAAAAGCATTTTGGGGTGTGACCTTTGCGACGTTAGAAGACGCTATGATAATAAATATTATGTCAAAACACAGTGGTGACGCTTAGTGACGATTTTAGATTGGATATGACAATAACTATTTCGTCACAACACATTTCACTACTGCTTTATGACGATTTTGGATTGACCTTAGTGACATCTCTAACATATTCGTCACTAAAATGTAGTGCTAAATCCCTAGGTTATTGCTTATGACATTTTTGAGGATAAACGTCATAGATCAATGACAGATTACTCAATTGTCACATAAAATACGTCACAGAAGGCCATTTTTCTTGTAGTGCATTTTGCTATACGACCTTGTCTTTCGGTCTCAGAAATGCTGGCGCCACGTTCGAGCGTCTCATGCAAAAACTCTACCTGATCAAATAGGGCGCAACGTAGAAGTCTACGTGGACGATATCGTAGTCAAGAGCAAGGATACCCTTGACCACGTGTCCGACCTACGGGAAACATTCGACTGACTGAGGCGACCAAGGGTCAAGTTAAACCCCGAGAAATGCGTCTTTGGCGTCAAGTCCGGCATGCTCCTAGGCTATGTAATCTGTGGGGCAAGCATCGGTGCGAACCCCGAGAAGATCGAGGCTATCGAAAAAATGAGGTCGCCGACCTGCGTAAAGGACATTCAGTCCCTTACAGGCAAAATGGCAGCCTTAAGCCGTTTCATCTCCCGCCTTGAAGACCGAAGCGCGCCTTTCTGCAAGCTCCTACGCAAGCACAATAGTTTAAAGTGGATTGAGGAGGCTGAGGCCGCGTTCCTGCAGCTGAAGCAGTACCTCGTCTCGCCACCTGTCCTCACCATTCCCAAGCTCGGGGAAGTCCTCTCTTTGTACCTCTCGGTGACACGAATGCATAAGCGCAGATCTTTGGCGATGGAACGAGAAGGGAAACATCAGCCCGTCTACTATGTGAGCGAGGTGCTCGCCGGGCCTAAAGAGCGCTATCCCGACCTTCAGAAACTATGCTATACCTTGCTGATGGCCTCGCGCAAGTTTTGTCACTATTTCCAAACCCACCAAGTCATTGTTAGACTACTTACCCGATCAAGGACATTCTCCGAAACCAGAGGCCCTTTGGCGAGTCGCGAAGTGGGGAGTCGGTGGGTGAATTTGACATCGGTTTGTATCCGTATCGCGATCAAGGCCTAAACCTGGTGATTCGTTGCGGTGTTGACGGTAGGATGAGCAAAAGATAAGCTCTCCAGGTCAAGATAGGGAAGAAGGTCGGTGGACTCTGTTCTTCAACGGTTCACAATAGTCCGGGCAATCAGGATGCGGTCTCGTTCTTATCTCCAAGCGGAGAAGCGACTCGGCCGTCATACAAATACACTTTGCGATTCTGAACAACACATGAGTATGAAGCCCTAATGCGGGTCTAAGAGCAAGCCTGCGCTCGACATCAAGCGGCTTATTACGAAGGGGATTCGGCTAAATCGTCGTCCCGAGTCAATGAGGAGTTCGAACAGCGAGCGACTTCGATGGCGTGGTACACAGCAAAAGTGAGAAGCGGAGAAGCGTTTCACGAGTTTCAAAATTAGCTACATTCCTAGGGAATAGTACGGTGAAGCTGACAAACTCTCCAAGATCGGATCCTCACAAGAACCCCCCGCAAAAGTGCTAGTCTGACACATTTAAAGCCCTCCATTCTATCCGGAGAGGAGGCCACGGGGACGCCTTCTACCCCCCAAACCGAGACATCTGGTGCTGTCTGATTCCTCGAGCAAAGCACCTCCTGGATGACGCCATTCATCCACTTCTTGGGCGGGGACATTTCGAGAATCTGCTTTGGCGTTCGGCTAAAATGGCAAGCCCAAGCTTACGAAATCTGCGGGGCTCATTGTCTAGAAGGGATGCTAATGGCGTGCTTTGTAATTGCGTTACCCAAGAAGAAGGTAAGTACCTTATGTCCGACATTCACGAGGGCATCTGCGGCGCACACGCCTCACACAGAACCCTCGTCGGCAAAGCATTCTGCATGGGCTACTACTGGCCCACCGCGATGAGCGACGCAGAAGCCTTAGTCAAGCGCTGTGAAGCTTGCTAGTATCATGCGCGGATGACCCGCGTATGAACTGTAAACAATTCCACTAGCGTGGCCGTTCGCAGTTTGGGGCATGGACCTTCTGGGACCGTGCTCCAAAGGTCTCGGTGGTAAAACATACTTGTTCGTAGCCATCGACACCTTCACCAAGTGGATTGAGGCCGAGCCGGTCTCCAATATCACTGCAACTGCCGCAGTACGTTTCTTTCGGAGTATCGTTGTAAGATTTGGTGTGCCCAGCAGGATCATTGCTGATAATGGCACCCAATTCATGAGCCGGGAGTTCAACGATTACTGCGAAGAAATTGGCATGAAGCTCGCCTTGGCCTCTGTGGCCCACCCACAAATTAACGGGGCGACTGAGCGAGCTAACGGATAGCTAGTCCAAGGCATCAAAAACTGAGTCTACGACGCCCTCAAGGCAAAGCAACAAGGTTGGGTTGACGAGCTGCCGTCAGTCCTCTAGGCAGTCCGGACAACGTCTAGCCGGGCTACAAGAGAAACTCCTTTCCGGCTCGTTTATGGCTCGGAGGCCGTCCTCCCAACAGAAATGAGACTAGGGTCCGATCGCGTTGACTTCGTCAGCTTCGTGGCTAACGACGAGGAGCGGCAGCTTGACCTCGAACTACTTGAGGTGCGCCGCGAGCAATCCCTACTCCGGGCTGCGCCGCTGCGGCCTGCCAGCAGTCTCTGCGTCGCTACGCGGCACAAAACGTACATACAAGGACCTGCAAGTAGGAGACCTGGTTCTACGTCGCATTCAGAACCTCGCGGGCTCCAACAAGCTTAGCCCAAAGTGGGAGGGACCGTACAAAGTAGTGTCAGCAGCCCACACGGGCTCGGTACGCCTTGCTGACAAGGATGGGAACGAGCTTCCTAGCTCATGGAACATCTCCCTTTTACGACGCTTCTACGCTTATTCAGGTCGTAAGTCTCCTTTCAATTCAATTCGGTTCAAAAAAAAACTACCCCGAATCGCGAGCTACGCCGGGCTCAATCGAGGCTATCTATAACAAGCCCGTGGCCAAAATCCGTCGGCTAAGGATAAAGCACTCCGGAACACTTCTACGACAGGATAAGCCGACACCTCGTACCCTTAGTAAGGTTCCACGCAGTATGGAATTCCTACGGCCTAAGGTACAATAAGCTCACGTCAGGTTTGTTTGGATGGCCAACTTGGGCCTCGCGATGCTTTCGAAATTTGAGGATTCTAGCCATGATTTTCCTAAGTCCTTAACTTAGCCAAGCCCGCGCCATGTTGCCCTATGGCTTCGGGGCTAGGGATTTGCGTGAATTTTTTCCTATGTCCTTAAACTTCGCCAAGCCCCGCGTTCTTGTGACCTATGAAGCTTCGAGGATGGGAGTTCGTGTGATTTTTTTCTAAGTCACTCTAATTTTCAGACCGCGTCTAACTCCAAGATTGCACTTGGACTTGGCCACGGCCCGGGGGCTAGATGGCTATGCGCACAAAAGCAAACATTTCCAAAGCAACTCGTTTCGCCTAAATTCCTAAGTTCGCCTCAGAGCTTCGTTACTGTTCATCTGTTTCTCCTACTTTCGCATTATAGATTCGTACAGGAAAGGAGAACGAACAAGCTTAACAAGACGGATTCATTAAGGAAAGTGCATTTCACAAGGGAAGATCTTACAAAGTCAAGATTTCACAAGCAAGAGGAGGCCTTGCCATCACGGACTCTGACAAAAAGGGTGCGCACCCCCTACATTCTGTGGCACCCAAGTCCTAAAGCTACCTCCTGACACCTAGCAATTGGCCGGACGACGCCGTGGCTGCGGACTCCGCCGGCGGCGGCAGCGCACGACGACGCCAGCGTCCATGGTCCGGCGCATCTTCCTCCTCCTCCGCTGCTGAGCAGCGCGGCCGAGCGCGGCGCCTTCTCGTTAAGACAGACTTGGGTGTGCGCCGCCAGAGCGGCCGCCTAGCTCGCCACGACTGGGGCCGGCACGTCCACCTCCTCCACCGCGGGCTGGATCGGCGGCGACAGAGTAGGCAGCGGCGGCATATCCTCCAGCTGCGCCTCTAGCCAGGCGTTGAGGCGGCCGGAGCTAGCATCGGAGGACATGGTTTCTCCCTATCTCTGTTTCCTCTCGATGTTCTTCCTCTTTTTCTCTCTCCCTCTGGCTGCGAGCTTCGCTTCTTGGCCTGAGATTAGAGAAGGCTAAGATGGGAGGCAGCGAAGCACGCTGCGCCTCACTTTATATAGGCGTGGCGGCTGGCGTCCCGTCGTCGTGAGCTACCGAAGTGTCGTGGCGCGAAGGACGAGTAATTAAAACCCACTCGTGAGCTAAAGAGGCGCGACGCGCGCCTTGCCTTTCATGAATACCATCGCGCATAATCGCCACACAACGCGTATCCTGGTCCCGCTGTTGGCGAAGGGAGAAAACCGCTGCTGATCGGGGCCCGATGCGCAGATCTAGCCCACCAGTGCGGGCAAGGCCTGAGGACCTCTCCGCGGCCTTACGCGTGGCTCGAGCCAGGTACTTGAACTGTCGTGGTTTGGTTTGCCTCCGCATCTGCGCCTGGCAAACGTGCCCTTGCCGTCAGCAGAACACTGTGCCGCGCAGCAGAGCCCACAGTACGCGCGATTTGACGGAAAACGAAAAAATGGCTATGTCTTTCGGCCACGGTGCACTGCGCGCATTCATTAAACAAAAGGTAAAAACAAAACATTCACAGCGCAGAGTTCAGGATCCAAGTAGACCGGGTCAAACTATGACGCGCGCTGCAGTTGAAACCTTTCTAGCTCGGTTTCTAGGTTGCGGATCCGCATCAGCGCCTAAAGCAGTTCTATGGCCTACAAGTCCACCTCGTTCTGTTCCTGGCGCCACTTAGCCCGGGCATCAAGAAGGTCTTGCTCCCTCTTCTTCATGGATTCCGCCTCGGCCTTGGACCTCGTCCCAGCCTCCCGAAGCGTAGCAATCTCTGCCGTGAGCTTATCGTGGGCTTCCTCAAGCCCGCGTACGGTGGAGTTGCGCTCGGACAAAGTAGCCTCCAGCTCCTTGGAGGCCGCCTCCTTGCGCCTGCGCTCTTCGTCAAAGGCGGCCCGGGCTCAGTCCCCCTCTTCACGGGACGTCTGGACCTGACTCGCCGCAACCTCCTCCGCCCCCCGGGCCTCGGCAAGCCTCGCCACGACCTCCTGCTCCTTCTATTGCGCTGACTGGAGCATGATCTCTAGCTCGGCGATGCGGGCGGTTCCATGAACCTCGCTCTCGGCGGCCAGCCCGTTCGGCGCTCTATCTCAGCTCGGGCTTGCGCAAGATCGGTGAAGAGGCGTCCGTTCTTCGCCGCATCATCGTCTGACTACCCACTCGCTGCCTCTATCAGCGAGGACGTGCCGGCGATAAGGGCGTAAAACAGAAACAAGGGAGAGCAAGTCGAGTCACGAAAAGGTCGACGCCTAAGCATAATGTACAGATTCAGGAATGTTACCTTTTTGTTGAGAGCGAGCATGCTCTTCACCCTCTCCTCAACGGCGCCGCGTACGGTTCGATCGAACCCGCGGACATGCGCCTCATGGAATGGCAGGGGCGAGCGCGTGAGGGGAATTTTTTCTAAACCTCAAATCGGCTCGCCACGCGACCCGCTCGAGGCTCGAGGGCTGGTTGTTGGTGATTCGTATGCGGCCCATCCCGAGGTGGGCCTTAGGCCGAGTCCGTACCAGCCCACCGTACGTACAGAGGGCCCAAAAGGCCGCCCCTGGACGTACTAGAGGAAGCGTCTAGCCCGCCGGGGTCTCCCCCGGGCTTGACCGGGTCAAACCGCGCCCCGGCAAGGGCGCCACGCACCCCTCGGGATATCCTTAGCCCAGGAGAGGGTTCCTTGGGTAGTCCACCTATCCGTGGGCAAGCGGCGACAACTGTCATGTCCCCGGCCTTGACTGGGAAGAACTGTATCTCCCCGGGAATCTGCAGCCCGAGGAGAAGCACTCAGGCAACTCGCCTTGTCGTTTGCTCCTTTGGACAGGCGACGAGCGGTTGTTATGCTACGTGACGTCCCCAACGGGTGGCGCGTGGTTGGCTCGGTCCAGTCAATGCTATATTGGGGATAAAGGAAAAGTGCTTTCTTCCTAAAGCATGTTTCTCTCCCGTATAGGCACTCCCAGACGAACACGTGTCCAGTACTAACCTGACTAGGTTCTCCCTACAGGCTCTAGACCAGACAGAGCCCCGGAACGAGAGAAGGGCACCGCCACTAAAGCAAAGATGGGCACGGGGCCCGCCGTATCAGCTCCGGGCGACCCGCCGCGCCTATAAAAGGAAAGGCCCCGGACCCAGTCGAGGACAAGCAATCCAAGGTGGAATAGTGAAACCCGCGACACACGCGTCCGAAGCTTCCTTACCAGTAGCCTTAGTCCTTAGCCATCTGAGTGTCCGATACCCCCTTGTAAGCTCGGGATTGGTGCCTTCAAGCCCGGTCTCGGCACACTTGTACTGTTTTCCACCATATAATCAACAAGAGCTGGAGTAGAGCTATTACTCGGCAGTGGGGGCTCGAACCAGGGTAAATCGCTTATGTCTTCACGGTTTGTGTTTCCTTCCTTCTTCCTCTCCCCCTCTTTCTCTCATCGTACGATGGATCGGTACCCGGATCGTCAAATCGCACAAGGCCCTGTCTAGGAAAACCGCGCGGCCAGGGCCCCCGTGAGCTCGGCCTCTGCCCCGGGCTGCTGAGAAGGGTTGTCATTGGGCCTCACTCCAACTACAAATTCGTCTGCTGGTCCGTGGACCCACTGTCCTTCAGGGGCGCGTTTCTCAGACACCGACAGTGATGACTTCATAGATATGGTGTTGATGATTATTTGGGGTTAGCCTTCTTCTACTACTACTTTGATTTGTACCATGTGCGCCATGACGGTCTCTTAATTTGTTTGCCCCCGGGAAGGGAGAGTGTGTCCGTAATGTGTATGGGGTGGTGATGGTATGGGACACTACATGAATTGCGCAAAATCTCGACGGCCAAAATTATTCTCGACGGCCACTATAATGCCGTCGACATAGGTAACGTACTCTCGACGGCCAAGTTCACGCCGTCGTTATTTGACGTTAGTCTCGAAGGCCAAAACAAAGCCGTCGAGATAAGGTCGCCCAGGCCCGCGCGTGCGCTTTTTTTTGTTTTCGTGAACGCGGGAAGTGCCTATCTCGACGGCTAGGACTAGGCCGTCGAGAATAGTGTATGGGCCTGCCCTTGCACCCTGGCGCGACAGTACTATCCTGGGTTAATAACCCGGGGCGGAGACAACAATACCGGTGTCTGGTGGGGCGACTCTGAGCTAGCCCGCGTAGGGATAGTAATCGCCATGGATCAGGTCATCCGCGAGTTTTGGGTAAGATGCACAATAACTCAAATATTTATTTATTTTAACTTCTAACCATATCTGTTATTATACCCTACTTCAGCTTAGGTTCGCTCCGCATGAGGGACTTCAGCAGACTGGTTTTGCTCCTGTCATCAAGAGGATGGCGAAACAGAGGGTGCAGGACATGATGTCCAATGCCCATGTCACGGCTATTCAGGAGTATCACAGGTGAGTAGCCTAACCTCACAATACATTTAAGTTTCATGTGTTTGTTTCTTATTTCCACCTTTCCCTGTTTTTGTAGGAGACAGGAGCAGCAAAACCTCACGGCCCAGGCGGCTCATCAGTTGTATTTGATGGCCGGTCAATATAACCAGGTCCGTCCTGAGTGGTGTCAGGAGGACGCCTAGGAAGCTATTGGTAGAAAGTGGGACAGCCCTGAGTGGAAGGAGAAGTCAGAAAAAGCAAAGAAGAATAGGGGCGTTAAAGACTACAAATCTAACACCGGGAGGTGGCCGGTCGCACAGTTGGGGAAGCAACTGGTAATATAAAAATTTTTACTCGTCATCACTTTAGATTGTCGTACTAACACATGTCACATCATATTACAATTTAGTTGGCGAAGACAGGGGTTAGACCCAGCCCGATGGACGTGTGGAAGCAGGCCCACACGAAAAAGGCGCCACCTGGTGGACAACCGACCTTGGATCCCCATGCATATCTCCGTTTGGTAAGTGTCGACAAGATTGTTCAATATAACTATCTTATATTCATTTATTTGTTTGATTTTGACGATCACAACGGCATGTAGGATCGTTATAAGGACGCTTATAGAGAGGAGCACGGAGAGGAGAGCAATCCAGAGGAGGATCCCCTCGTTCCTCATGTGATTATAAGCACATGGGGGACAAGGCTCACGGGCGGCTAGTGATCGGTGGCGACCACCTACGGTAAGATCTCTTTCATACACTTGTATATTATGATTGCAAAACTGACTGCTATATTATGCATGTTGCAGGTCTTCAGAGTATATGCCTGTTGACGATACTTACGCTCAAAGAAATTAATCCTCAAGCGGACGGATACCGCTTGTAGTTTTCACCAGGAGTATTCCTAGAGTTATCGAATCCACAGGGAACGGGGGTTTAAAGAGACAATCCTCTATATCTTAATTATTTAAAATACCAGCCAATCTAGGTTACAGGGGTTAGGATAAATAAAAGGACCGGTGACACACACAAACGATAAATATTCACACAAATAAAGAGAAAGCTATTCTAGCTAGATAGACAGTTGGGTGGATAATGAGTCAAGTTTAATAAGTTCTTAAAATCGTGTGATTCAGTTTATTGAGTGAGCTTGGGTAATCAAACAATGGTTCACTTGATATTCGTCGTCGGAGCTCGGACATTCACTACCACCCGCTATCCTGAATTGGAATCCCAAATGGTTATGATCATTTCGATAGGGCTCTACTGGTCCAAAGCCGGACACTGTGGGTTACGCACGAGATACTTAGTATCTACGGATGGATAGGGCTGTCACCACCTACCACATATACGTGGGCCCGGGTGTAAACCGAGTTAGTCCTAGTCTCAGACACCACGTCCGCTAGTATTTCTAATCAATCTTCCTCAGTACCAAAAAGAAGTTGATCTAGGTTCAATGCCTGGCTCTTATAGTATATGAGTGAGAACTTAAATTGATTCCAGACGAATACAAGCTACCGGTAAGGCAAATCTACACAACTCATTTATGTAGATATACTCAGCTCAAATAAAGTTCAACACATAAGCAATGAATGAAGTGATGTCACTAATTGAAACAATTAGGAAAGGGTACAAGAGCTATTACCCGAATTCCTGAAGACACTTCCGGAACTCCGAGCTTCAGCCCGACTTGACTCTAACTCCCAACTACTACTAGACTAAGAGCTACTCTAATGAGTGGAATGAAAATGATGGTGTTGTGTGTTCTCTCCAAGTGAGGTGTAGGGGTCCTTTTATAGTGTTCCTAGGCCAATGGGAAGTTGCCACGTCATGGGACACTTGTCACCTTGCCACCCTCCAAAGGGGAATCCGAGGAGCACCAAGAGGGGGTCGGCCGGCCTAGGTGGGTCGGCCGACCCACCTTCTTCACCTCCCAGCCGTGGATTTTTTTTAGGATGCTTCACTGATGGTGGAGATTAACCCCTTAAGCCGGTGGATCAAGTTGACATGCGCAAGAAAGGAATCCAAGGGAATCCTATGCTCATTTGTGAACCAACCGTGTCCATTCGATCAAACCGATTGTGATGGATGGTCTAGATGTCTTCTAATTGTGCTTTTATGCCACTGGAGAGAAGCCGGAGCCGGATTGGTGATGTGGCCAAGTCTTCCCATTTTGTACCTGTAGACCCGCAACTCACCAAAACTTATGGAACTTTATTAGAATAAATAAAATGTTAGTATAAACCTTGATTTTCCCTTCGAAATGCCGAAATTCCGGAATATGTTGACGTATAGAATTGGTGTTTATCTGACGTCAACACACCCCCCAACTTGAACTTTTGCTCGTCCTCGAGCAAAGAGCTCAAATGAGAACCCGGTGGATCAGGATTGCATCTATATTATTATTCAATAAATACTAAGCATACAAGGTTGTACCACATTATGTGTTGACAAAAACTCATACAAGTGTACCCCAACTTTTGTCAAACTCATGAGGTTTTCAAAATCTCCCCTTTTCTTTTAGCGGTTGAAAGATAGAATAACTTTGCTAAAACTTTGTCAACTCAGCCCTTTTCAAGCTATGTCTCGGGTTTTTTCTTTTCAAAAATGTTAGTTCCTCATTAATACTCTTAGATCTCTCGGTGGTATTTAATCCTCACCCAGGCCTTCTTGTTGATGGCCTTCTTTCCTCCTATTCTAAGGTTTATGTGGAGCTTATAGGTATGGAAATGCGGCCTACTTAGGTTGTATAATTTTATAAAGTCAAAAATAGATCCTAGGGAATTTTGTACTACTTCGCATTCTGGTCATTAGAATAATAACGTCCAGGGATGAGGGAGAGAATGAACTCACGCCAAAGGAATGAAGAAACACAAGTGCAAGTGATGAGGGGTGCTAATGAGTCCGTCCCGTCGGATCTTGTGTTTATGGAAGATCTACCTGACTTCTTTATTTGATTTGAGATCATTCCTCAATCTAGAATTTTGAGAGGCAAATATATATATATATATATATATATGTATATATATATATATATATATATATATATATATATATATATATATATATATATATATATATATATATATATATATATATATATATATATATATAGTAAAAATAAGGGGCTCACTGAGGCCTAGGCTCCCCACGTTTGGACCCTCTAATTTGCATGAATCAACATTTAATAACATTTAGTAGCACCCTCATTTGAATGAACCATACCAATGAGATGGCTAGCTACACATTCAAATTCAAATTGTGTCATTAATACCTTACTTTCCCATATCAATATATATATAGAGGAAGCGTTCTTTCTACCCCTGGGAGTATCTACTCCCTTCCTAATTACTGCATGCGTGCGTGCGTTAATGGTTTCATGCGCTAATTACATGGCAAAGCTCGTGCGCTAATTGCATTAATACAGTTACGTGCATACTCACCGCTTCTTTGCGACTCATAGATTTTTGAAATACATGGCAGGAAGTTGCACATGTGGTGTGCTACGTGGACAAAAAGGAGATAAATGAACTACATTACCTAGGAGTAGCTACTCCATATATATATATATATATATATATATATATATATATATATATATATATATATATATATATATATATACGGAGAATGCTAGCGTCCGAAACGGATCTCCTCTAGCAGCGTTTCGAAATTGAGATGCCTAACAACTGATCCGAACCATTGATCTTGTTCGTCTCATCGAAATGTAGCCGGTGACCAAGTTTCGTATTTTTGATTTTATTTACTATTTGTTTTCTATTTTCAAAAATCAGCTTTTTTGGACGCGCCACGACTAATTGGAAGGTTGATTTTTTATAATAGAAAACAAATAGTAAATAAATTCAAAAAAATACGAAACTTGGTCACTGGCTACATTTCAGTGAGACGAACAAGATCAATGGTTCGGATCAGTTGTTAGGCATCTCGGATTTCGAAAACGCGTTGGGAGCACGGAGAGATCCGTGCTCTGGGGTGCACGCTAGCTATTCTCTCTCTCTCTCTCTCTCTACATATATATATATACATATATATATAAGCGGAATTGGGACCCCCAAGGCTTGGGCTCCCCACTTAATAAGCATTGGATTGCATCAAGATGTGGGATCTTAATTTGGGTATGATTCTTAGCGGGTGCACCAGATAAGCTTCTTTGATATGGAAACTTAATAATGCCTTCATTATGTTGCATATTTGATTTTGAATTCCTCCAATTACAATTTGATGGTACGGTAACAACAAATGCAATTAGTGTGGTCCTGTCATTGTGCGTATATATAGGTATGTCCAAGGTAAAATATATTTTTACTCATTGAAAATGGTACGTACGTACGAATTATGCCTTTTTCTTAATTATTTTTAAGAACAGGTATATACATGGGTATATCGTATTAATTTTTATTAGTTTTAACATGGAACCAAATTTTTAGGTATGTAGAACTAGGTATGCTATGCATTTTTAGGTATGGTTTGTATAATAGAGTTTGTTTAATTAGTTGTGATTAGTTTTAAGATAATGTCATTGAACCAAATTTTTACATATGTAGAACTAGGTATGCTATGCAATTTTAGGTATGGTTTGTATAATAGAGTTTGTTTAATTAGTTGTGATATAGCCCATACATTTAATTAGGGGCAACATATTCAGTGCAAATGTCTATTGAGTGATGATAGCATGCTAACAACAAAGTTTTAGGTCAATGAATATATTATTAGAATCATAGTTTGATTAGAGGGCATAAATCATTTGAAAAAAATTTGCGAGAAAAAGGTATGTGAATCATAGTAGTCGTGATTGGCGCGCACGGCTCCGGCAAGTCGACGCTGGTGGACGCGTTCGCTGGGGTATGGTAACCATGTATGTACTCGTGTATTAATTTAGTTATGAAAATGAAATTTGAAACTAGTACGTGTGTACGAACACATCCAGTTATGGTAACATACCTGCGTACATATGTTTAAAACGAGTATGTGCGTATGTGAGTATGTGTGTTTTTTAGAAAATACCACAGGTATGTAAATATAGCTATGGTATGAAATTGTAGGTATTGTTTTTCATAGTTTGTTTTGAAACAAGAACAAAAAAGGTAGGACTTTCAAGGTATATTTTTTATAGTGAGTATGTACTTAGTTTTTTAAAATGAATATAAGAAGTGTGTGGGTATGTATATATTTTTTATTAAGTTTTCTTTTTTAGCAGACGTACTCACTTTTTTATTTAGTACAAAGCAGCCGAGTCGTGTAATAAATAAAAGATATCGCCCAATAAAAAAGGTGTTGTAACACGTAGGAACCCTTATCATGTGTGGATAGGAAAACAAACAAGGTAATCACATTTATTAAAGAGTATGTAATGCTGATTTTATTACACCCATCGTAAATCTATAGACCGCGTCCGCATGTAGATGCATAATGTCCAGGTAGCTGTACCCTTTCTGACCACAATAAGAACATATGCGTTGTTTTCGAATGGGTCCATCGATATGGGATTGATACATCTTTGTTTTAGGTCGGCCTTTCTTCATCCGTCGATCAGGTGCAAGGATGTTGATGTTAACTTCGTTTTGTTCGGAATGCCCTTCCATTGATCCCATTGACATATTATTAGCAGGTGGACTTGAAGTATTGTCAACATATTCGAGAGGGATGGCTGCCCATACGCGCCGACGAGCTCGCGTCCTCCGCCCCGGCGACCTCGCCGTCCTCCGCGCCGGCGCGACGAGCTCGCGTCCTCCGCCCCGGCGACCTCGCCGTCCTCCGCGCCGGCGCCCCCTTCCTCCTCGATCCGCGCCGCCACGAAGCCGTCCGTCCCCGATCCGCGGCCGCCCCTTCTCCTCCACGCGGCGGGGGCAGCCGGCGCGCCGCCTCTGTCCTTACGGTGGCGCGACGGGCCCGGCGCGGCGACATCCCCTTCCTCCTCGCCCGGCGCCGCGGGTGCCCATGCCTCCCTGCTGGATCTGGCCGGCGCGGCAGCTTCTCCCCCAACGGCGCGCCTCCCCCTCTCCTCTGCGCGGATTTGCGATGCGGCAGGGGAGGCCGCCGCCAAGCCCCTCGCCCTCCTCTTCCCCGTCTTCTCCGAGCTCTTCCACTCCGCCAGGCATCCAGAACAAGCAATTCTTCTGTGAGTAGATGCTGGTCCCTATTATCTAATCGTTCTTGCTTTCAGGTGTAGTGACTCGATTGTGATCACCGTTTTGCTGATTTTTCGGGCTTTTTTGCAGGTGTTCTGTTGAACATGCTCGTGAACCCGATCCTCCCTATGAGGGTATATACCCAAGTAATTTGCGCTGTTATAGAACTAGGTAATTGCTTTATTATAGAACTATTTTTTGAACATGTAATTGCCCCAGGTCTCCATACGGCTAGTCAAGTAATTTAAATTGAATCTTTAGAACTCGTTATTTAAATCGAGGCCAGCTAATGCAAAGAGATTTATCACATCTGTTACTCAGATTGATACATACCCTGATTTATACATGTCTCTACATAGCTTTAACATTATATAATGATTTTCTTCATGAATATCTAATAAGAAACTGCCCAGCAGATGGACACTTTTTCGACCACACCCTCATATACTCAAGTTGATACATACCCAAATATAAGCGTATTGCTCCATGGCTTAGACTGATAAATCTCATACTCTAATTGATACATACCCAAATATATATGTATCTCCATGGCTTAGATACTGCATGATGAATCCTCAGCATGTGAATAATTAATTAGAAACTTTCAGTGCAGATGTACATAGGCTTTCGACCACACCCCAAGCATAGTCAGATTGTTACATACCTGCTTTTTACGTATATCTGACTTCTTCTAATCTTTCTAGATGATGCAAGCAGAAGATAAGAATTTGGCTATAGTGGTGGTTAGCTTGTCAAACATTAACTTTAGAAGCTTGACATGGCCAGCTTGACTACATGGATGAAATTTTGACGTTATCATGTGAAGACTGGTGGATTTTAGCTGGTTATTTAGAGTTTCAGATTGCAATGAATGTGTACTCTGGCACCAGTTAATTCTTCTAGGTAGCTTGCAATTTTTCTTGACCACGAATAGAGATGTATACCATGTATCAGTTTAAATTTCTGTTTACAATGGTATGCATGCACCACATCCTTTTTTATTTTCTATCATACACTCATATGTGCATATACCCTTCTTATTTTTCTATTCATTAAACTGCCTGATACTCCCCCGGTCTTCAAAAAGTAGTCATTTTAGATTTATCCTAAATAAAAGTTCTAAAACATTATCTATAAAAATATTTGGGTATGTTTTTGGATTGGACACATGTAAATCATATACATGGATTCATCTTAAAAAGTACTTCCATAATATATAAATGTACATACCCATGTTTTATTAGAACAACCGGAGTGCATGGATATACCTTCTTTTTAGACATACACGTATTTTTTTTCAATATTAGAGTATATAGTTGTACTACATTTAAACCATACATACTCTCAATTTTATTTTTATGCCATCCTCATTTTAAAAAAAAAAAATGGATTGCATGGGTTCATAGATCATACAATTTTTTTAAAAGTCGGGAGTGTGTATATTTAGACAAAACCACTGGTTTTTATTTTTAAAAAACATACACGTGTTTTTCAAAACAATCAGGGTATGGGTATATTTTGAATAAACTTGCAATCCCTTGCTTTCTAGATGGACATATTCGTACCTTTTCAAAACAATCAGCGTATGGGTATATTTCGAATAAACTTGCAATCCCTTGCTTTCTATATGAACATACTCATTGATTGTCAAGTAACAACATGGTAATTATTACTACCCATTCAAAAATCAAATTTGAAATGGCCAGTGCGTGCTTTCAATAGCATTGCAAACCTTGCCATATCAAAAGCTACTAACGGGCATACCCGTTAACAATGACAACTCAAACAAGTTTCATCATCTCAATGCAATCCAACGATTAAGAATTAGGGAGCCCAGGTCCTCGGGGAGTCCCAATCTCCCCATAGATGTAACTCTACATATGGGTCGGTTTGCACCTGGTAAGACCAAACCACGTAGCCACCAATTTCAAAAATCATAGCAGTAAATGATCCGGATTAACCATATTTAACAACCACCCCACCTCTCTCGTTTCTCTCTCCTCCCACTAGCCTCGATCTGGATCGGGCTCCCGACGATCTTGGCGGATGGCGACGGCGATCTTTGCGGTTGGAGACGGCGATCGCGGCGCCTCCCGACCCGTGCGGCTCGCCCGCGCCCATCACTCTGCCCGACGCCGGCCGCCTCCTTGCCGCCGTCGCGATCGTCCCGCCGCGCCGCCCGGGAGGGCCGCCCCCGCCGCGCCCGGCGCCTGCGCGCCGCCCAGCGCCGGCGCCGCCTCGACCACTCCGGCCTGCTGCGCCGACCCGCCCTCGCGGCCTCGCCCTTCCTGCGCCCGGCCGCCTCGCCCGAGCCCCGCCCGCCCTCGTCGCGCCCGCCACCTCGTCGCCGCCACCGACTCCCTGCCTCCGTCCCGCGCGTCGCTGGGGGGAGGGCCCGCCAGCGCCCGGCGACCAAGACTGTCTCGCCCTCTCGCCCAGCGCCGCCCATTGTCGAGCACGCACGACCGCCCGTCGCGCCGACCTCGCGCCTGCCCGTCCCGCCTCCCGACCGGAGACGCCGCCCGATCCGTCCTCCTCCAGATCGGCGCCGCCACGTCCCGTCAAGGCCGCCACAGCCTGCACCGCCTGTGATTACTTAGGATTGGTTCGGGATTACTTAGAGATTGCTTAGGGATTACTTAGCGAATCCACGGATTACTTAGGATACTATTTGTGAAAATGTACATTTACTTTGCATTACGACAAGTAATGCATAGTAATTAGGTTTTGGCTGCTTCTTTCACTTTTGTATGTATGCATAATCGAAAGTAATAGAAAATTCGGATTACTTTCTTATTTTGGCTCGAGAAATATAATTAATGAAAAGTAATCCGTTTGAAAAAGAAGCAACTCAAAATTCAAATAAACCGACATGCAAACCCACGATTTTAGGGCAGTTAATGCCCCCACGATTCTAGGATCTTGCTTCCTAGCGAATTACTTTCCATGCTGAAACACGTTCATTTCGATTACTTCCGATTACTTTCAAAAAATGCGACCGTTTACTTCCGGGTTTGGCTGGCTCGCGCGGTTCGCTAGGGAGGCTCGGGTGCAGATTAGCTTAATCTACCCCCAGGGGTAGATTAGGGCCCCTAGGTGTAGATTAGACCTAATCTACACATAGCCAACTACACAGACCAGACTCGGTGCCAGCTAAACCGAACCAACTAACAGGAGACATGCTTTCTCTCCGTAATTAATTGATCCGAAAAATTAGGGCCGTCATATTTAATACCCACCCCATGTTTATTCCTCCCAGCCACAAACTAGCGTCAGTTTCCACCGCATTTTTTGGATCGAGTCAAACCGTCCAAGCGACGGCGTCTCCTGCCCACGATCGGATCCACCGACCGGCCGCCGAAGCTGCCTTGCCGCCGGCTCACGCTGCCTTCTCTCCGGCTACGCCTACCCGGCTCTGCCTTGGCGCTTGGCGCTCGTCGGTTGCTTTCATGAGCGGCGCGCGTGGGCGGCGGCGCGAAGGCGGTGTTTCGCAGGGAGGCGGTGCGGCGGTGCCGCTTCGGCTGGCGGCAAGCGCGTGGGACGACGGCGGCTCGTGGTGGGACGACGCGGGCGACGCCCTTGACCTGCGTATTCGACACCGACGGCGACGACATCGCGGCGCGGTGCCGCCCTGGCCGCCTCTAACCCCACACGCAGCCGCGCGATCTGGGCGCCCGCCGTCGTTCACCGGAGTTGCCCCGACCATCTCCAACCTCGTGCGCCAGCTCCGCCCTGGCCATCCTCCTCACGTGCGGCGGCGGCGCCCAGCGGCGCGCCCATCTCCTCTACGTCTGACGAACCGCTCCGTCTCCTTCCCCAACACACAGTCGGCGGCGGTGAACCCAAGGCGTGGCGTCCTCAAGACAAGACGGCGAACAGCCCAGCGCCGGCGCCGCCGTCGCCGCCTCCCCGCCCTTGCTCGCCGGCGCCTCGCCTCCGCCTCCCCAGGCGCCGTTTTTAGAATGCAATTTTGGAGAAGTAGGCAAGTAATCGACATCTTGGCGTAATGCTGAAATAATCGATCTTTGTTGATTATGGAAAAGGATTTAGACATGTAATGCTAAGTAATCGATCCGTGAATGTGTTTTCTCCGCTTTGTAGAATGTAATTTTGGAGAGGAACGGAAAGTAATCAAGATGGAATCTCAATTCATATCGTTTTTGTCCAAAAAATGGCGAGATTGAATTCTCGTCCATTCTTGTCGAAAAGTTTAAAGTAAGGAGCGAAGAATCGGTGGAACCTACAAAACATGGATTACTATCATACGATAAAGACATTCATCTCGATTACTAGTAATTACGCTCAAATCGGAATCATATTCAAATTGATAATTATAAAATATTTCAGATTCATATGGCAACCAAGATCTTGTTTTGTTTGAAAAAATACCAGCAATACGATGTTGGAAAGGATTTAATCATCGGATCTACGAATCAAAAATTAAATCCAAAAAACGAGGTAGAATACGTTTGAAAATGAGTAGTTAATGCTCCCACGATTTTAGGCACCACATGCAGACCTATTTACTTACCAGTGCCAAATTTAGTTTGTTTGAATTACTATGAGTTCTTGTTGAACTGACGCCGCCTTTGGTTTTTGGTTGGCGCGTCATTTGGAGAGTGTGGTCATGGTAGATTAAACCTAATCTACACCCACAGGGGTAGATTAGGGGCTCCGTATATATATATATATATATAGGAAAACGGAATGGGACTCCATGGAATCAGTGCTCCATTACTTGTTGCCACTGGATTTCATCAAGATTCGTGCACACAAAATAATTACATGCACGACAACACTATCATTTACCATACGAAGGTGTGAATGCAATAACTGCGCGATTAATTGTTTTCAAACAAGGCACGGAGCACAGGCTCCATGGAGCACCAAATACTATATATATATATATATATATATATATATATATATATATATATAGGTATCCTATACTACACCTAGGTGTAGATTAGCTTATTCTACACCGACCATCCCACCATAATATAAAATCAGGCCTAACCCACAGATCGATCCAGATCCATCCCTCTGCGTGCGTGCGTGGCTGCGCGACAGCGGTTCCGCCGCCGCCCGTCCGCCTGGCGACCACGCCGCCTCCCGACGCTGACGCCGGCCGCCTCCTCGCCGCTGCTGCCGTGGCGCGCCCCGACGCCGCAGCTCCCGATCCCGATCCGAGGCGGGCGCAGCAATGGTCGCGGAGGAGGCTGCGAGGGTGCCGGGCGTCGAGATCGGAGGTGGCGTGGAGGAGAAGCGCAATGGCGGCCGGCGCGGAGGAGCGAGGCGGCGTCGAACCGGAGGAAGCGGGCGACACGCCGCCGCCGGGCGTTGAGGATGGTGGCGGCGTCGGGGCGGCGTCGGCGATGAGGCCGAGGGCGGCGCGGCCGTGGAGGTTGAGGGCATGGCGGCGCTGACGTGGAGGACGTCGTGGCGGGCGGCGGCGGGCGTGGCGGGAGGCACTGGCGCGACGGGCGGGCGGCGCGGACGAGGAGGAGGAGGGCTGCGCCGATGTTGAAGGCGGCGAAGGCCGGGCTCGAAGGCGGCGGGAGGCGCCGGCTTTGATGAAGACGGGCGGCATCGGAGGAAACCACAAGAGCGATTCGCCCTCCCGAGCTCCTATGGCCACCTCGTTGTTGTCCACCAACATGTAGTGTGATTAAGACAGTAATTAATAGTAAAAATGTTGTTGATAAGTTTTGTGTCCATTTTTATGTGTTTTTGTTTTTTACTTTGCATTACTAGAATCGTAATCACCTGTAATTGGTCGCCAACTATATTTGTATCCATGCTTATATTGGAAGAAATGCAAAGTAATCATTGTTTAATCACAATTACGATCTCTAAGTAATGTAAGTAATGAAAAGTAACTTAAAAAAACAGGTACCACACAAAAGTAATTACGAGCATTCAAGAATTACTTCCAAAGAAGACAATTACTTCCCTTTACTCTCGAAACTCAATCCAAATTGCCTGGCTAAATGCGATTACGGTCGTTCTTTAATTTTTACTGTCGATTTTTTATGCAAATTACTACCGATTCTGGTGGGATTATTCCTTTTTTTTGGTGCATTAAATGCAAATGCGGGAAAATAGAACGTGGCGAATTACTCGCCTGGCAGTTCCAACGCACTGCGCGATTGGTAGCGAGCCCATTGTGTGGCCTGGTGGACGCGTGCTGCACGGGGCGACCTGGGTGTAGATTACTGTAATCTACACCTAGGTGTAGATTAGGGGCTCCCTATATATATATATATATATATATATATATATATATATATATATATATATATAGTAAAAATAACAGGACTCCCGAGGTCCAGGCTCCCTTGCTCTCCTCCCTCCGATCAGCTTTAAAAATCGTGCGTCTAAACGGGTTTTCCAGCCGCTGCCACCAATGAAACCCGCTAATCCACCGACTATATATATATATCAGTAAACATACAAGGAGATGATGGTTCTCTCTTCCTCTTTTCTTTTCTTTTCTTTTCTTTTCTTTCATGATTTTTTTTTTCTTTGCCTCAATTTTCTATAATTTTGAGGAATGACTCTTTTATTATTTTGGAAGTCTTTTTGGCAGACCAAATAGGTAGGTATATGGTGGACTCACGAAAAATAACCTGGCTTATTTATGTAGGGAGGAATATCTAGCGAGATATATGCCCGTATCCCAATGTGGAATTCAACATTATCAGATACAAGAGGCTAGCAATCAAAGGGTACGCGAAAGGAAATGACCAACTTTGAAGACCACTAATTCCTAAGGACTTACTTTTGACAAAACTCAACACAACCAAAGTGGCTGAATGAAGGTTTTGAATTTATTTAGCATTTTTGGCTCTGGTAGGATGAAAAAGGTCTAATGAGGAACTCAAAATAATTTTCTCTTTTCAAAATAAATTCCGAGACTATGCCTTCGTAGGGGCATAAGTAACTAGGTCCTTATCTTTGTTATATCATATCTCCCAACAACTTAGAATTGGTTCAATAATGTCAACACTCGATGAGCAAGATTAAGCAGGATCACTACTCATACCAATAATTGTCAAACTTAAATGAGAGTGCTAAATTATAAACTCAGCATTTATATCACAATAATAGAGCAATGTTCATCATATCCTTTCTGGGTAAAATCAACATTTATACATTTTATTCAAAGGGAAATATTTTTTGGTATTTTTGGATTTTGCAAATTTTTATAATTTTTAATTTTTTTTAGGAGGCATACTATTAACTAGGAACAAAGCTAAAGTTATTCACATATGGGGCAAGGCAATTTGTGATTTTGGCAGGGCAGATCAGTGAAGAATAACTAGGAACTCATCTGGCAGGGTACTAGCAATGCAAGGCAAGACATTAAGCAAGGCAGCAATAGCAGGCAGCGACGAAGAGCAGGACACACCTATTGAGCTGGAGGGTCAAAACCAATGTGCTGGAACCATGCTGCAAGGGCATCGTTCGTGGCTTGTGTCACGGTGGTGTTGGCTCTAAGTTCACAGGTGGTGTCCTTGTGGTAACTAGTGTGGTAGGCCAACGTTTGGTGTACGTGGCCCATGTCATCCACTGAAGTATCCATTCTCCGTCCTAAAGCTTGGACGTCCTGCACGAAGGGCTCGAAGTAGGAAGGGTAGTGGGCCGACGACGGTCCTCCCCGTCCTATCTCGGGTCCTTGCTCACGAGGTGAGTGGGTCCATACGGCATCATGCTGCCGTGAGCTTCCGGCCTCGTAGTTGTGCGTGCCCCAACCTCCGTACTCATGTGGAGCATAGGCGGATGGGTTCCATTGATCCCACCCCGCACTATAGTCAGAGTGATGAGGGGTCGCAGCTGCCCCCGTCCATTGATCGTGGTGGGGCTCACTGGGCTCAGGCTGCTCTTGCTGCTGGTGTGCACGGCTGTGTGTCACAGGGCCAGAAACGCTATGCCTATGGGGTTTCAAGGCTCTAAAGTTAATGGTCAGCGTCCGGGCTCTGTAGATTCTGAGCCTTGGATTTGGCAAACGGATCTCAGCAGATGTGCCCGGAAATCTCATGAAATGAGCGTCCGACTCATCGACCCGAAGGATGTGACCTTGGATGAAGTAGTCCTTTCCTATTGTTTGGAATCGTGTGTCTAGAAAGACCAATTCACAATGTTCTAACAGTCCCATACCCTCTGCAATGCGGGTGTTTAGGGTCGTGCAGTCAACATCCCCTTTTGGTTAATCATCTCTACCCAGTGAACTACCATATTTGCGGTTGGGTTGACAGGCTTTTTGTTGACCATTGCAAATAGGTACTGCAGCTCATCAAGGCACATAGTGCGCATGTCAAGCCTAGAATTAATTACCATTGCTAGCCACCTATGCATGAACCTAAGAGTGGGGTTGTGAATATCGTTCATGCGAGGTTTGTTGGTATTGTTATACCCTTTGCCAGAAATGGATTCCCAAAATTCATTGCGATCAAAACCCGCTAACCTATCAGGAGTAACTCTACACAAGATGAGGAAACCTAGATGTCTAGTTAGGTTCTTTAACGAGTGAAAGGATTGCTATGCCGCCTAGAGGGGGGTGAATAGGCGAATAAAACAAAATTGTGGAATTAAAACAACTCAAACAGTGAACAGTCCGTCGGATGTTCCGATGCAGATTGGATGTTCCGACCTGGTTCAGTAACCCCTCCGTCGGATGTTCTGATCTGGGTCGGATGTTCCGATGACCGTCGGATGTTCCGATCCAGGGTATTCTGGATTTATCGAAAACCTGCAGTAAAAACTGATTTCTCGCAAAACCAAGGTTAGATCTATTCAAGAATACTCAGAACAAGCCAATACCAATAGTTTAAACACCAGATCAAGACCAAGACAAAGAACACAGTGATTTTTGTTTACCGATGTTCGGATCTTTGAAGGGAGATCCTACTCACCGTTAGGGAAGGCACAAAGCCCGGATCAACAAGACCCTAATCCCCCTTACCGGATGAAGCACAAAGCACTCACCGGCGATCACTAGTTGAATCCTTTTCCTTGCGGAGGTAGATTCGCACCTTCACAAACTCCGGAGGCACGCCACACAAAGATCGGCGAATCACCGGCGACACCTAGCCGTCTAGGAGCCCTTCAAGCCTCCAAGAGTAACAAATGCGATGAAGAAAAGTAGGAATCGCTAAGTGCTCAAGAATTGGATCTCTAATTCACGGAGCACTTGGGTTGCCTTGATCTCTCTAGATCTAGATCTCACAAGATGAACAAGAGAGAGACAAAGGCTAGGGTTCTTGAGAGAGAGATGAATATAAATTAGGCTCAAATCAGGATGTAATCAGAGTGAGTAACCTTTGGCAGGTATTAGAGAAGGCTTTAAATAGAGATTCTTGAAAATATAGCCGTTGCTGCAGTTAAACACGCGTCTGATGTTCAGACCCCCCGTCGGATGTTTCGACCTGCGTCGGATGATCCGACCGAAGTTCCGATGGACCCCTTACTGGATGGCTCTGAAAACTGGCAGACTGGATCACCATCGGATGTTCCGACCCTCGTCGGATGTTCTGATGGCAAAGGTTCTGTATGAGGTGTATTTTGAGTGGAAAACTCACACGAACTTCGAGATACCTATTTTTGAGCTCTTAGAAACCTTTATAAGCTTCTCCATTGCATCCCTCTTTATAGTACGGCATCCCTAGGACTCAATAAATAAAGATTTACAAGTAAAAAGTAGTCTTGATGCCTTCTTGCAATATGTCCACTTTTGAGGGGTACACCATCACAGATAAACATATACCTCATGGAATTAACCTGTATAACTTCTGTGCACAATTCTCCAATAGAACTATTAGCTCTATAATTGTTACTCATTAATCACCAAAATCACTTAAGTGCCTAGATGCACTTTCAACGAGCATTCAAATTCTTCATTAAAGAATCTAAAATAATATCTATTTCCACCATCAAGAATGCGTAAAGTATTAAAAAATTCAAGGGTTAGAAGGCGCGAACCTTTTTCGACGATGGGCGCGAAATTTTCCCATCCGACGGCTCAGAAGGCTTCGTGGAATTCATCCAGCTGGCCGGTCTTAATCAGCAATGTCGGATCATAAGTCCGTGTATGCTGAACAGACCGGCGCCTCAGCGCTTCGAAGACTTGCTGCTCTTGGTCGGTATGGAGCACAATTTGTTCCTTCGACACCAAAATCCTCATCCTCTGGGCTGGGCCAGCCCCGGAGGTTGTTGGGGCCTCAGAATACTCGTTGTGGTACCCCGAAAATTGGGAATCCACGGACATTGTATCTCGTGATTGGCTCTCCACGACCTCGGTCGGAGTATGAGTCCGGTACGAGCTGGACGAGCTGAATCGTTTGTGGACGCCCTTCGCTCCCTTAGCGATGGTGCGACCAAACTTACCATACCATGACGACATTTTTCTTGTGAGGGTTAGGACAAACAAATACCCAAAGGATATATGAAAATATTAACGGGTTAGTCGTCCAAGATTATTCGTCAAAATTGGTAGTCCTTTGCCTCCACAAAAATTATTTTTGCTCAATTTTTTAGTTGACAGTATGAAAGCAAATATGCAGTGCAGAGGAGAGCTGCAGGCGAGATCATGCAATCACCGCAGGAATGCGATCTCAACCTGCAGGTCACTCCCGTATTTATAGATTTTCTTAATGCATGATTAGTGATAAATGTGAGATTAAATGCATGATTACGGGAGACAAATTATCCTACCTAGTGCCTATATGGATAGAGTGGTGGGTGTAGTGGAAAATGAGTGGTGGAAATGAGGTGAAATGACCCACCCACTTTTCCACCAAATCATTTTTTTTGATATTTTTTATTTTTATAGGCAGGATAAATGCATGGTAAAAATTAAATATGCTGTAGAAAATGCACGAAAATAAATATGAATGCAAGATAAACTTCCGGCTTACCTCCCGGTGAAGGCTCGAATTTTTGTTTTTGCGGTCGACGAGTCGGACCGTATTCAACCTTCAATTGTCTTGAATTGGTTCCTATTGGCGATTCTTACGCTCAAAGAAATTAATCCACAAGCGGACGGATATCGCTTGTAGTTTTCACCAGGAGTATTCCTAGAGTTATCGAATCCACAGGGAACGAGGGTTTTAAAGAGATAATCCTCTATATCTTAATTATTTAAAATACCAGCCAGTCTAGGTAACGGGGGTTAGGATAAATGAAAAGACCGGGACACACACACGATAAATATTCACACAAGAGAAAGCTACACTAGCTAGACAGACAGTTGGGAGGACAACGAGTCAAGTTTTAATAAGTTCACAAAGTAGTGTGATTCAGTTTATTTGAGCGAGCTTAGGGTAATCAACTAGTGGTCCACTTGATATTCGTCGTCGGAGCTCAGACACTCACTACCACCTGCTATCCTGAATTGGAATCCCGAATGGTTATGATCGTTCCGATTTGGCGCTACTGGTCCAAAGCCGGACGCTGTGGGTTACGAACGAGATACTTAGTATCTACAGATGGATAGGGCTGTCACCACCTACCACCTACCACATATATGTGGGCCCGGGTGTAAACCGAGTTAGTCCTAGTCTCAGACACCATGTCTGCGATTATTCCTAATCAATCTTCCTCAGTACTAAAAGAAGTTGATCTAGGTTCAATGCCTGGCTCTAAAAAGATATGAGTGAGAACCTAAACCGGTTCCGCATTTAATATAAGCTACCGGTAAAGCAAATCTACACAACTCATTTATGCAGATATACTCAGCTCAAATAAAGTTCAACACTATAGCAATGAATGAAGTCATCTCACTAATTGAAACAATTAGGAAAGGGTACAAGAGCTATTACCCGAATTCCCGAAGACACTTCCGGAACTCCGAGCGTCAGCTCGACTTGACTCTAACTCCCAACTTTTACTAACTAAGAGCTACTCTACAAGTGGAATGAAGAGTGAAAGTGTTGTGTTGTGTTACAAGTGAGGAGAGGAGGTCTATTTATAGTGTTGCGCAGCCAACCGGGGTGCTCCACATGTAGTGACACGTGTCAACCATCCCTCCTCCGAAGGGGAACCCGAGGGGGCTCAACACTGGATCGGCCGGCCTAGGTGGGTCGGCCGACCCACCTCCTTCGTCTCCCAGCCGTGGATTTTGCATGGGATGCTCTCTTGATGGTGTAGATCATCCCCTTAAGCCAGTGCATCAAATGGACTTGTGCAAGAAAGGAATCCAAGGGAATCCTATGCTCATTTGTGAAGCAACCGTGTCTATTCGATCAAACCGACGGTAGTGGATGGTCTAGATGGCTGCATTTTATGTTTTTATGCCACTGGGAAGAAGACAGGGTTGGATTGGTGACATGGCTGGGTCGGCCGACCTAGCTGGGTCGGCCGGGCTCAAGGTTCTTGCTCCGCCCCTGGTTTGTCCTGTTTTGCACCTGTAGACCCAAAACTCACCAAAACTTATGGAACTTTATTAGAATAAATAAAATGTTAGTACAAACCTTGATTTTCCCTCGAATAGCCGGAATTCTGAAATATGTTGACGTGTAAAATTGATGTTTATTTGACGTCAACACACCCCCCAACTTGAACTTTTGCTCGTCCTCGAGCAAAGAGCTCAAATGAGAACCCGGTGGATCAGGATTGCCTCAATATCATTATTCAATAAATACTAAGCATACAAAGTTGTACCACATTGTTTATTGACAAAAACTCGTATAAGTGTACCCCAACTTTTGCCCAACTCACGTGGTTTTCAAAATTTCCCCTCTTCTTTTAGCGGTTGAAAGATAGAATAACTTTGATAGAACTTTATCAACTCAGCCCTTTTCAAGCTATGTCTCGGAGCTTTTCTTTTCAAAATCTTTGTTCCTCATTATCACTCTCAGAACTCTCGGTGGTATTTAATCCTCACCCAGGCCTTTTATTGATGGCCTTCTTTCCTCCTATTCTAAGGTTTATGTGGAGCTCATAGGTATGAAAATGTGGCCTACTTAGGTTATATAATTTTGTAAAGTCAAAAATAGATCCTAGAGAATTTGGTACTACTTCGCATTCTGGTCATTGGAATAATAACATCCACAGATGAGGGAGAGAATGAACTCACGCCAAAGGAATGAAGAAACACATGTACAAGTGATGAAGGGTACTGAAGAGTCCGCTCCATCGGATCTTGTGTTTATGGAAAGGTCTATTTGACTTCTTTATTTTATTTGATATCATTCCTCACTCTAGACTTTTTTTTGAATGAAGCTAGAAGGAGATGATGGTTCTCTCTTCCTCTTTTCTTTTTGTTTGAATGCCTCACTTTTCTATAATTATGAGGAATGAATCTTTTATTATTTTTGGATGTCTTTTTGATAGACCGAATAGGTAGATATATAGTGGACTCACAAAAAAGAACTTGGCTTATTTTGTAGGGAGGAATATCTGGCGAGATGAATGCTTATATCCCAATATGGAATTTAGCATTACCAGATACAAAGGCTAGCAATCAAAGGGTACGCGAAGGAAATGACCAGCTTTGAAGAGCACTAATTCCTAAGGATTTACTTTTGACAGAAGTCAACACAACCAAAGTGGCTAAATGAAGGCTTTGAATTTATTTAGCATTTTTGGCTCTGGTAGGATGAAGAAGTCTAATGAGGAACTTCAAAATAATTTTCTCATTTTAAAATAAATTCCGAGACTATGCCTTAGTAGGGCATAAGTAACTAGGTCTGTATCTTCGTTATATCATATCTCTTCAACAACTTTGAATTGGTTCAATAGTGTCAACACTCGACAAGTAAGATTAAGCAGGATGACTACTCATACCAATAATTGTCAAACTTAAAATGAGAGTACTAAGTTGTATACTCAGCATTTATATCACAATAATAGAGCAATGTTCATCATATCCTTTCTAGAGAAAATCAACATTTATACACTTTATTCAAAGGGAAATATTTTTGGTGTTTTCTAGATTATGCAAATTTTTATAGTTTTTGAATGTTTCATTTTTTTAAAGGGCATACTATTAACTAAGAATAAAGCTAAAGTTATTCACATGCGGGGCAAAAACAATGCAGGATTTTTGGCAAGGCAGATCAGGAAAGAATTACTAGGAATTAGTCTAGCAAAGTATTAGCAAGGCACGGTAGGAAAGTAGGCAGAGTGGTCACAGCAGGCAGTGATAGAGAGCAGGACACACCTATTGAGCCGGAGGGTCAAAACCAATGTGCTGGAACCATGCCGCAAGGGCATCGTTCGTGGTTTGTGTTGCAGTGGTATTGGCTCTCAGGTCACGGGTAATGTCCTCGTGGTACCTAGTGTGATGGGCCAACGTTTGATGAACGTGACCCATATCATCAACTAAAGTATCCATTCTCTGTCCCAGTGCATGGATGTCCCGTGCGAAGGGCTCGAAGTAGGAAGGGTAGCGGGTTGACGATGGTCCTCCCCGTCCTATCTCGGGTCCTTGCTCATGATGTGTGTGGGTCCATCCGGCATCATGCTGCCGTGAGCTACCGGCCTCAAAATTGTGCGTGCCCCAACCTCCATACTCATGTGGAGCAAAGGCGGATGGGTTCCTTCGATCCCAACCCGCTATATTCGAGTGATGAGGGTGCAGTTGCCCGTCCGAGGATCGTGGTGGGGCTCATTGGCTCAAAGTTGCTCTCGGCCGGCTGGCGTCTTGTGATTCGCATGGGTCACAGGGCCAGAGACACTATGCCTATGGGGCTCCAGGGCTCTAAAATCGATGGTCAGAGTCCGAGCTCTGAAGATTTCGAGCCTTGGATTAGGCAAACGGATCTCAGCAGATGTGCCCGGAAATCTCATGAAATGAGCGTCCGACTCATCAACACGAAGGATGTGGCCTTGGATGAAATGGTCCTTTCCTAGTGTTTGGAATTGTGTGTCTAGAAAGGCCAATTCGCAATGATTTAACAATCCCATACCCTCCGCAATGCGGGTGATTAGGGATGTGCAGTCAATATCCCCCTTATGGCTAATCATCCCTACCCAGTGAGCTATCATATTTCCGGTTGGATTGACGGGCTTTTTATTGACCATTGCAAACAAGTATTGCAGCTCATCAAGGCGCACAATGCTCATGTCTGACCTTAAATTAACTACCATTGCCAGCCACCTATGCATGAACCTAAGAGTGGGGTTGTGGATATCGTTCATGCGGGGTTTGCTAGTGTTGCTATATTCTTTGCCAGAAATAGATTCCCAGAATTCATCGCGACTAAAGCCAGCTAACCTATCAGGAGTAACTCTACACAAGATGGAAAAGCCTAGATAACTAGTTAGGCTCTCTAAAGAGCAGTCAAACTCTTCATTAAAGGGCCTAAAATAGAATCTACTCCCACCATCAAGAATGCGTAAAGTACTAAGAAATTCAAGGGTTAGAAGGCGCGAACCTTTTTTGACGACGGGCGCAAAATTTTGCCATCCAACGGCTTGGAAGGCCTCGTTGAATTCGTCCAGGAGGCTAGTCTTGATCAGCAGCATCGGATCGTATGTCCGTGTGTGCTGAAAAGAACGGTGCCTCAGCGCTTCAAAGACTTGCCGCTCTAGGTCGGTATAGAGCTCAATTTGCTCCTCCGACACCAAAATCCGTATTCCCGAGGCTGGGCCAGCCCCCGAGGTTGTTGGGGTTCTTGAATATACTCCATGGTACCCCGAAAATCGGAAATCCACGGACATTGTATCCCCAGATTGGCTCTCCACGACCTCGGTCAGAGTATGAGTCCGATCCGAGCTGGACGAGCTGAAACGTTTGTGAATGCCCTTCGCTCCCTTAGCGATGGTGCGGCCAAACTTACCATACCATGACGACATTTTCCCTGCAGAGGTTAGGACGAACAAATACCCGAAGGATATACGGAAGTATTTATGGGTTAGTCGTCCAAAATTAGTCGTCACAATTAGCAGTTCTTTTGCCTCCACAAAAATTATTTTTGCTCAATTTTTAGTCGACAGTATGCGTGCAGTTGGAAGCAAATATGCAGTGTAGAGGAGAGCTGCAGGTGAGATCATGCAATCACCGCAGAGGTGTGATCTCAACCTGCTGCATACCTCCCTATTTATAGTGGTTTCTAAATGCAAGATTAGTGAAATCATGAGGTTAAATGCAAAATTAAGTGGGACAAATTACCCTACCTAATGCCTATATGCCTAGGGTGGTGGGTGTAGTGGAAAATGAATAGATGCAAGTGGTGCAGCCACCCACCAAATTTGGTGGCAAATTGATGGAGGGAGTGGGTCGGCCAGCCTAGGTGGGTCGGCCGGCCCCACTTTTCCACCAAAAAATTTTTATGATATTTTTTATTTTTATATGAAGGGTAAGGCTTTGTTCTTTTCAGCCGAAGTTGATGCGGTCGATTGAATTTCTTTCTTACGCCACACTTGTTTGCTCCGAGGTTTTTGAGTGGCGTTGATCTTCCCTTGCGGCTTTGATTTCTCGACCGCATGTTTCTTCCGACAGGGCTTGGATTTCCCCTTGTTCTCCTTCCCCTTCCAATATGGACGACGCAATGGCTCGTCCAACAATTGGAGAGTTCTCCTCATCGCAGCAATAAGACTATCCACCTGAGGTCTTGGTATAGCCCTTGTTTCCTTCTGCACAGGTTTAGGATTTTTACCATGAAATGTGCGTACATGTGAGCATTGTTCAGTTTTTGGCCTGAAGTTGAATGTTTCATCTCGGCCGTTAATGTTGAGCTGAATTTTTCCTGCACCAATATCGATCGTCGCATTCGCCGTGCTCAAGAATGGCCTCCGAAGAATGAGGGGCGTCTTGGTGTCTACTTCCATGTCCAGCACCACGAAATCCACGGGTACCAGGAAATTTCAAATTTTCACTGGTATGTCCTCCGCGACTCCAATTGGATGGCGAATCGATTGATCCGCCAGCTCCAGGGTCATGCCAGTAGGCGACAAGGTAGAATGATTCAACCTTTCATAAATTACCTTGGGCGTGATGCTGACGCTTACTCCGAGGTCGCACAGAGCACGCTCAAAGTGTTGCGCACCATTGGAGCATGAGATGGCAGGGTAGCCAGGGTCCTTTTTCTTCTCAGGGAGAGTGTTCAAGATCGCCGCACTGCACTCCTCAGTCAACTTAATGACTTCAAACGTCGGCAATGGGTGTTTGTTGTTGAGGATGTCCTTCAGGTACTTGGCATACGTCGGTACTTGCATCGCATCTAGCAATGGTATGTTGACATATAGTTGTTTGATTACCTCAACGAACTTGCCAAATTGCGTGTTCGTAGTTGACTTGCGTTGGTGATGTGGGAAGGGTAGCAGTTGCGTGTCGGTGAATTCAGCGGGACTTGTCTTGGTCCGCGCTTCACTTCTCGTCGTCTTTGACAGCTCCTCGTTTGGTTCTTCACCGTGCTCACCTTTTTCCGCTTCTTCGTCGGAGGTATCATCTTCATTCCCTACAGTGTTAGTTTGCGGCGGGTCTCGAGTAGTTTTACCCGATCGGGTTGCGACCGCATTAACATTTTCTTTCGTGGGAGCCTCCGGCTATCCCGGAGCTTTCCCGAAGCAATTGTAGGGATTGAAGCAGCCAGTTGAGTAATTTGAGTTTCTAACATTTTGTTAAAGCTCATCTGACTATGCATGGCAGTTGAAAATCCTTCTAGTTTTGAATTAATGCTCTCAAGAATTTTATCATTAGTAAGAAATTTCCAACTAATGCTATCATTCAATTTTTGTTGAGCATTTGCATCATCTAGAGGAGATTTATTGCGATTGAAATTGCCATTGTTACCTCCTTGAAGACGGTTGTTGGTGGAGAAGTTCGACCTCGAATTCCAACTCAATGTATAGTTGGATTGAGGTCGGAACCCATTGTTGATGAAGTTTGCGTCCTCTGGTCGGGTCTCAGTGCAGTTGTCTCCAGAGTGTCCTAGGCTCCCGCAAACCTCGCAAGTCATGCAAGATTCAAGCGCCTAGACGGTTTGATTTGGCGCTTCCAGCTTCTTCATTAATAAGTCCATCTTGGCCGTGAGCATATCCATGTTGTCGATTTGGTGGACTCGAGCATATCCATGGATTCATCCGTGATTTGCTGGAATGCGGAAATCTTGTTCCGCAGGGCATTGGTTTTGCCCAGTGGAAAATACTTGGTGAGGAAGGCGTTAGAGCACTTCTCCCAAGTTGAGACTGCATCTTTGTTGGCATAAAACCATTGTTTTGCCTTCCTGAGCAATGAGAACGGAAATAGGCACAGCCTGACAGCGTCGGGAGTTGCACCCTTAACAGTGAAGGTACTGCAGATTTCAAGGAAATGCTGCAGATGTGCATTGGCGTCCTTCGTTTGCTTGCCACAGAAGGGGCTCGCCTGAACCATGTTGATAAGAGCTGGTTTCAGCTCGAAACCACCGTCACCCACATTGGTGGCAGGTCCAGTGGGGACATTGGTGCTTGAAGGGGCTGAGAATTCAAGAATGGTCTTCTCGGCAGCCATCGGTGATGAAGGTGTCTTGGTGACGAGGAAAGGATTTCTCGTGAGGCTTGATAACTCAGAAACATGGATCTGCGGAGGTAGGACTCGAGGTCTTGTCCTTCGCATCAGTGACTCCGGATTTTGTCGGAAGTTTTTCGGGAGATCAAAACCGGTCATCGACCGCTCTGCTAGTTCCACAAAACAAAGATGGAGTAGGGTAATTCCTGTTAAACTAGGCTGGTAGATTAAATAATTTAGATGTAGGTTTTGAAAAAAAAATATCTCTTTTTGAGAAACCGCTGCGTTTCCCTGCAACGGCGCCAGAAAACTTGTTGGCGATACTTACGCTCAAAGAAATAAATCCGCAAGCGGACGGATATCGCTTGTTGTTTTCACCAGGTGTATTCCTAGAGTTATCGAATCCACAGGGAACGAGGGTTTAAAGAGACAATCCTCTATATCTTAATTATTTAAAATACCAGCCAGTCTAGGTAACGGGGTTTAGGATAAATAAAAGGACCTGTCGACGGTTGAGATATCGATCTCAAGTCGATTAAGGTCCTTGAGAAGAGGGAGATAGAAGACCCGTTAAGCTATGCGAAGAGCAATCAACGACGAACAGGGAGACACAGGGTTTTTATCCTGGTTCGGGCCTCTCAGAGAGATAATAGCCCTACGTCCAGCCTACTTTTGACTTCAATTCTTTTTTATAGATGCATATCTTATCATGTGTACTAATGAAATTAAATATATGTGCAGGCCGGTCCAAGTGGTCACGTGGGGCTTGCAGGCAGCTCCTCTAGCCAGATGGGGACTGCAGGTCCGTACACAGGTGGCTCGGCCGTGTACGGTAGCCACCCAGCCCTTCCAGGCACCTATGTTGGCCAGGGCGGCTACCCTGGACAGACGGCACCACCGGGCACCTACAGGACCCAGCCGACCTACGTCCCCACGCCCAACTACCCGAACGTCGAGCGTCCCTGGTTCCGTGATCCAACGGTAAGTCACCTATGCCAAATCAATACACTTTCGCATAGTATATATATGTCAACTGACTAATTAAAAAATCTCGCAAGGTTCGGGTTCAGCCATGTCTACGCCTCCGCCCTTCGTGCCACATCCTCAGGACGACGCGCAACAGGCGAGGACGCCTCCGGGAACATGGTCGCCAATCTTGCGGAGCAGCTCTTCGGCACCCCACCACGGTAGCCGTGATATTGTGATTATGATTGTTATGTTCATGTTGTCATTGTGATGATTGTGATGTTTGTCATATTAGGATTGTGATGTTGATATGCTTGGACATATGGTATTACTTTGTGAGAAATTTGAATGTGCGGGTTTTTGGGTGTGCAGGCTGCAGCTGTTGCTGCTGCTGGGTGCAGTAGCGGCTGCAAAATTATTGTGATTTTTCCAATTTGTAAAAAAAAATTTGCTGGTCTACAATCATTCTCGACGGCTAGACCCTGGACGTCGAGAAAAATGTCCATGGGCCCACCTGCCAGCGCAGGCCACGGCCGGATCCAGCTGGAGGCTGACTAAACAATCTCGATGGCTGAGAGCCATCGTCACTCGACAATTGGGCTGGGCCAGTGAACTGCTCGGCCTGCCAAGGATCTTTCTCGACGGCTTGTAGCCGTTGAGAATAGTGGTGCCATAGGTCGTGCCTGGTTTTTGATTTTTTTTTTTTATGACGGCTTGTCTGTAGCCGTCGAGATAGATACTATCGACGGCCAGGCCGTTGAGATAGGTCATCTCTCTCGACCACTCTATCTCGACAACCAAATCTCGACCACCGGCTGTCGAGATTGATCTGTCTCGACGGTTTCTATACTTTTCTCGACAGCTTTGGCCGTCGAGATTTTCCACGATCCGCGTGGTGGGATAATGCAGTGGTGGAATGTGGTATGTGGTGGTTTGGTATAGTATGGCGATGGCGGGGGAGTGGTGTGGTGGTGGATGCGTGAGTCTCAGCGGTTGTCGTAGGATGCGTCTCGCGCTGGTATTCTGCAAGTTGTGCACGTAGGTTCTCTGACTCCGCGAGAAGTGAAGCATGTGAATCCATGTGAGGCGGGGTGTGATTGGTTAACTTGATGGGATTTGTGAACGACACTCCCACTGACCTCGCACTCTAGCTAAAAGTGGAGGTTACTTGACGCTTTTGGGTACCTCTTCGGTTAGAGCCCAAGCTATGACAACCTCGATAGGTGGCGATGGGCACAACATAGGATCTGTCTTGGTATCATTTGTATCGATTGGTAGGAGATAATAGCATTGAATACTTTCATCTAGTGGCTAATGGCAAAAGAAGGAAAAAACCATTGACTTTGTATGATGGGGAGAGGGTAATTCAAGGAGATGATTGCTTGACGGAGCATGCAATAAATTACTATAAGAATATCTTTGGTAAAGGGAAAGTAGCTGTCGACGATTGGGATATCAGTCCCAAGTCAACTAAGGTTCTTGAGAAAAGGGAGATAGAAGACCTGCCAAGCAATGTGAACAGCAATCAACGAGCAACAGGGAGACACAAGGTTTTTATCCTGGTTCAGGCCTCTCGAGAGAGATAACAGCCCTACGTCCAGCCTTTCTTTATATCAAAGAGGATTACAAGAGGGAACTCGACGAGAAGAGCAGGTCTCGGCGAGATTGTGTGTGTACAGGAAGCAATACGCGATGATGCGCTAAGTATTGATCTTCTCGTGCCCTCTACACGCCGTAGGGGCTCCTTTTATATAGTATTGAACAACCGACCTACCTAGGGATAATCGGGCCGGGCTAACTACGAGATCGTAACAAACTCATATACATGCCAAATACATCCCGAGGTAGATAAGGCAAACTCCAAGTCTTGGGATCACGATGTCTGTTCCAATCCGGGAAACCACGTCCGGGTCTTCACGTAGCCGTGCAGAACTCCTGTTCGAGTCGGACTCAAACACGAATCCTAGGCCGTTACGCACCGTGCCAACCAGGAAGCTATTCGGCAGGACGCACATGGGCCTGATAGAACCTTCCAGGGAGCTAGGCCCTAGTAGGCTGTTCGATTGGGCCGTCAGGGAGTGGGCCATGGCAATGGGCCGTGATTTTATCCCCGACAGTAGTAGTTTCAGAATGAAAAGCAAGATGTGGGGTAAGGGAGAAAGGGTGACAGATGAAGAAAATGAGGTGCTAACTCATCCTTTCAATCTGTCTAAAATCAAAGCATCTTTGCTTAGTATGTGCACACATAAGGCTCCTAGCCATCATGGGCTGGCCAATAAATTTACCAAGCTTGCTGGGATATTATTAAGCTTGATGCTTTGAAAGTTGTTGAAAGCTTTCATAAAAATGAAATGAATACAGGCAGACTGAACTATGGGATGATCATCCTTCTTCCAAAAAAAGAAGATGCAACTAATATTAAGCAATATAGACCCATGTTGAATAGTTTATATAAGTGGATTACTAAAACCCTAACGATGAGAATGAAAAGAGTGGTTTTAGTAATAGACGATAAAATGCCTTTTTGCCTAGGATAAAGTTCAATCCCTGCATGAAATCCTACACCACAAAAAGTATAACAAACAACCTAAGGTTGTGCTTAATTTAGACTTTGAGAAGGCTTATGATATGGTTGATTGCAGTTTTCTTATAAAGTGTTTGAGATGGAGGGGTTTTTCTAAAAAATGGTGTGAATGAATGTGGCAAGTTATATCCAAAGGCACTTTAAGTGTGTGTGCTAATGACAAACAAGGGGGATGATTCAAAGCAAAAGAGGTGTGAGACAGGGAGATCCCTTATCACCCTATCTTTTCAACATTGTGGTTAACTACCTTAGAAAAATGTTTCAAAAAGGCCCAGAGAAGAAAGCCAAACAAGGGTCTAACTGGAGATATAGTGGACAATGGTATTGCAATTTTGCAATATGCAGATGATACCATTATGACTTTAAAGGATGATCATAGCAGTTTGTTTCATACCAATCTCTTGCTAAATCTATTTGAGCTGATGCCAGGTTTGAAGGTGAACTTTGCTAAAAGTGAAATTGTATTACTCAATGGTGTGGAATCTAGAACTGAGCAACTTATTAAATTTTTTCCATTGTCAAATTAGAAATTTTCAATCAAATACTTGGGGGTTCTAGTTAGCTATAGAAGAAATATGATCAAAAATTGGGAGGAGATTATTGATAAAGTTAGAAAAAACTAAGTTCTTGGAAGAGCAAAATTTTATCCAGAGGGGGAAACTAACCCTGATTAATGCTTGTATTTCTAGTATTCCTTTATACACTATGTCCATCTTCTTGTTGTCTAAGATGGTCATTGAGAAAATTGATAAGATCAGAAGAGCCTTTCTATGGGATTATTTTAATAGTAAAAGAAAACATCATCTCACAAAATGGGGAAAAGTTATTAAGCCTAAGCAGATTGGTGGTTTGGGAGTGACTAATCTTAGGGGTATGAATGTGAGTTTATTGTGCAAATGCTGGTGGAAACTAGAGATGGAGGATGGATTTCGGCAAAAGATTGTATGAGCCAAGTATATTAAAAATGATTTGATTTCTCATTACACTAATAAGCATTCTGATTCTGCTATCTGGTCCGATTTGATGGAACTCAGGGGGGTATATATACATCATGAATAGATAAAAAAAATTTGGGGAATGGGGTTTGCACAAGTTCCTGTCATGACGATAGTTGTTTGATACCCCTTTGGCTAGGAAGTATCTTGAAATTTTAAACATCTGTCCAGACCACTATGTATCAGTTGCTTATTGTGCTGCTAACAATTGGAACCTTGATTTTTGAAGATGGATGAGCAGGATCCAAAAAGATAAATGGGATGAAATTAAAAGGGAAGCTAGGTTGTTGTCCCTGAATGATGGAAAAGATTTAGTTAAATGGCTCCTGGATGGAAAAGGTTTATTCAATGCTAAATCAATGTATAAATTCTGTAATAAAAACAAGTTAACCCACAAATTAGAGGATTTTTAGAGAGACTAAATGTAATCTGAGAAGGAGGGTGGAGGGGAAACCCCCTGTGTGAAATTTGCAATGAAATTGACACAACAAAGCATTTATTCTTTGATTGACCCATTTAATGCGGAGTTTGTTAGCAGATTGTTTTGGGGTTAATTGGGTTCTAGGCAATATGTGAAATAGGAAAGGAAGATCGTCTCTTCTCACAAAAAACTGAGATACATGGGCTTTGCAGCTATTAGCTGGGCAATTTGGATGTTGAGGAATCAATTTTGCTTTAATAAGAGACAAGTTAAAAACCCTCTTGCTGCAATCTATATAATCTGTTCATTTTTGAAATATTGGCAGGGTTGATTAAAGCGGATGAGAGGGAGCTATTGGAGATGAGCATTGATGGGATTTTCAAGGCTGTGAGTGATATGCAGAAGTAGCAGGAGTTGGGGGAGAGGGAGGGGGGAATTGGTGCTGGCCGATGTCTGCATCCTGGTTTTGCTTTCTGCAGTGTTCGAGGCGAGCCTTTTTCCGTGATGATCATTTCCTAGAAGTTTAGATCTTTCTGTTTGGGTGTTTTCTAAACGCTGCCTTTTTCAGGAGAAACTTATTATCTTTTGTTTGTCAGCTAAGAGCTTGGTGCTGGTTCGTCTCTTTTACTTGTTGTCGTTTCTATTTTGGTGGACCTTTGTAACTCTGGCGCTTTCGTTTCACGTTAAAAAAAAATAAAATTGTTGCACATAAACCACTATTCTTTCAACGCTTCAACTGTGACATCCTAATAAAATTATTAGGTGTCCCAATATTTTTCCATGAGAAAAACTTAGGTAAGTATTTACATTTTGCAACTAGCATCAGATTAATTCCAAGTTAATCACCTTTGGGCTACATTAGCATGTGATTAGAGGCCCATAAAGGGTGAATTCGCACTTTAAGCCCATGAGAAGAAGCCCAAAGGACCCCTACCTGCGCCCTACACCCCTATAAGACCCTAAGACACTGTTCCTCGCCAACCACTCCACTTCCCACCCTCACACCTAAACCCTACGGCTCAAGACCCCCATCCCGAGGTATTTTCGAGGTAAATCTCTCTTCCCTGTAGGTAATTCGTTGTGTAGATGGTACCATTAGATAGATCTCGTCAAGACGAACAAAATGCATATGCGGATCGCCCGAATCGGTGCTGTATTTCTCCCGCTAGAGCTCACGGTACTTAGCTGTCTCCACATTCGCCGATGATCCTCGGCGTTCGCACCGCTGGCGGGAGATTCGGAGCCAACCCGCTACTGCCACTTCGCCCCACGCCGTCGTTCAGCCATTGTCGCCGCCGCCTTGCGCGCGCAAGACACGTGTGCGCACCACTCGCAGTCCGACACGCATCCCATGGGTCCCGCCGCTGTCGGCGCCCCGGATCGTTCCTTCTCCGACGCCCAATCCCGTGACGACACGTGTCCCGTGGGACCCGTCGCTAATGGCGGCGCCGTTTCGTCTCACCCGAACCAGATCTAGCCCCAGCCGCTGACGTGTGTGCCACGCCCGAAATTCACGCCACGGTCACTGACCGGCGGGCCCGCCTGTGCCGCGTCAGCCCGAGAGCCACGTGGCTTGACAAGTGTCATGCCACGTCACCTATAGCCTCACCCCACCACCATGTGGCCGGCCACGTCAGCAGCCACATGTCACGCCACGTCAGCACAGCACCGTCCTTGACTGCCATGTGGCATGCCACCTCACCGCCACGTCACTGCCACGCCAGCACCTCCCCGTCGCCTCCGTGCAGTGGGTCCCGCTCGCCAGCCGCTGGACGCCACTGCCCAGTGGGCCCCACCTGTCAGCCAAACGTCGCCGCACTAGACTGGGCCGAGCTGGGCCGAGCGCGCGGGAGGATTTGGGCCGGTTCGGTCGGTTCAGCCCATTTAGGGTTTATTCGGGTTTTCTATTTTCCTAAATTTTTCTATTTACCCCGAAACTTCCCTGAATTATTTAGGGAGCTCCGCAACTCCAAATTGGATGATTTTGGAGCCTAAAAATCACATTTAAATCCTAGAATTTTTCTTTATATTAAATAATTACTTTCTTTGTATTGATCTTGCTGTTTTATTATTTGTTCTCTATATGCTTAGACGGTGGGTGTGATTGTTGCGTGGATTGTTGCCCGGAACCAGCGTGGGATTCTCAAAGCGCGAAGTTTTTCGAAGGCAAGCTTAATTACATATTCCATCCTAGTTTTACAATATAATTTACTGTTGTTTATCTTTTTGAATTATTTCCATGCATGTAATTAGGCGTGAGTTCCTAGACATGTTAATCATCTATTAATATGCTTTAGCCACCTTTGTGAACCCGTTGTATATTTCTTAGCCTATCCTTGACTAGATGTGTAAGATTGCATTTGGGATTCACTTTAAAAAAGAGTTTTGGTGAGGCGTAGGCTTCACGTGGGCATTTGTGGTAAAAACCTAAACAACTAAAAGTTGTAGTTGATTTAGGGGAGACCCTGCAGTGATGTTTCCGAAATTGTGGTGGGGATAAGACGGTCTCCTCTATTAAGGACTCAAGCTTGTGTATTGCTAGACCAAACCTTACCGTACAGCCACTTGTGCCTTCGGCCCTGGCTTAGTATACTTCGAAACCCACTAACTCTGGCTCAGAGGGTGGCGGATTCACGTTTAAATCATCGCTGCCCTAGGAGGAGGCTTGCAATCTCCTCGAGGGGTAGGTGCGTTCTGAGACCGAATGGCTTAAATGGGAACGCCCGGGTGGTGCCTAGGCGTGAGAAGGCGCCTCTTGTGGCGGGCACCCCGGGACCGGGAAACCTTAGAGAGAAATTTGGGTAAGTGGTGGGCGTAGTAGGCTTGAAAAGTCTTGTATCGTTTCTCCTGGTGGATGACACGAGGCTTGTGGAAAAACTTGTACACACTCTGCAGAGTTAAAACTATCATGATAGCTGTGTCGACGGTTATGGACGTGTCTGAAAAGGTTTGCACATATAGATTCACCCTTTTTCATAATAAACTTGACTAGAATAGGCTGGGATTGGCCTGGTGCGAGATGCACATTCTTTTGGATACCAAGAGTCTCTATTGATGATCATGCATTCACTTAAATAAAACTTGGACAACTAAAATATGACTAGAAGTAGGTTTTCGGTAAAATAGCCTTAACCCCATCCTTGACCCTGCATTCATAAATAAGGACTGCTTGCTGGGTAGCCGCGTACTCATTGTATTGCTCACGGACATATTTTTATTCAGATTACGGTCAGGACCAGGAAGGCCCTGGCGAGGGAGCGCAAGACTAGCTAAGGTGTTCGGGTCGACACCTTGAAATTTATCATGGTTATTTAATTGGGTTTCTCTGATGTTTTCTGCTTAATGTTAATTCCGTATTGGACTATCAACTGGTATGCCAGTTTGTTTTGTAATAAAATGCTACTGTTTACTGGTATTTCATTTTAATTAAATACACTGTGATGATTCCACCGCATTGTCCATCACGTGATACTAAACTAGGATTAGTATCGACTCGTGGTGCTAGATTCCCATTACAAGTACTGGGTCACGACATCAACCCCTCAATTTATCAATTTCGCATGAATATCCATGCGAAGCATGAAAAGTGACTAGCAAGTTAAAAGCAGTCAACCAAACAGCTTTTTTACTACGGCAATTAAAAAAATTATTACATCGAGTATTGCACGTGCGTATGTCAAGATGGACTGTTTGCGTCATGTATATCGGCGTACACGTACATGCATGTGAACGCATGTTGCTGCTGCCTTCGTGCCCGTTCCGAAATCCGAAACCAGAGGCTGTGAATAACCTGCTCTACAAAATATCTCTTTTGGGTTGATCATAACCAGTAACCAAACTATCAAGTCTATTCTAGGGCTCATTTTTTATTTTTTGGACAGTGACGCCGTAGGATAGCTACTGTTAACATTTGCAATACACTGACTTATCTTGGTGTGGAGGTCCACGTGGCCCATTTGTTACCGTATGGTGGGATTAATTAGTCCCATACGAAGAGGTTTAGATATGTTTGGATATAGAAATGTACGTGCTTTCAAAAATATCCTTAGACACTGAAAGATCAGTGAATAAATTAATTAATATAAGCATGCATGTTGCTATATACTCCCTCCGTTCTTTTTTATTTGACGCTTTTGACTTTTGAACACATCTTTGACCATTCGTCTTATTCAAAAATGTTATGCAAATATGATCAATGTGGGGGTCACTCCACAGGGGATAGGTTTCGAAGGATTTTAAACTAGTCTGTTATAAAAGTAGTGCTGTTAGTGAGATTCTTCCGGTTGATATTGACCAATGTGTTACAAAAACAGACGTTGTCACTGATCTTCTGGTTGATATTGCTGGAACACAGAACATCCTCCAACGTCCAACGTCACACTATGGCTATATGCATTTTACAAGAACGTTGGGGTGGGACGCTAGTACTTAAACTATGGCTGCTTCTTAGCGCTAATCTTTCGTTTTGTCGCAGTTAGTTGAGTGTACACCTAATCGATGCCATGCATATCTCCATGTGTATATATGTTTTATTGAGCATACTTGTTTATAGTATCTGAAAGTAAAATTTGCTTTTAAATTATTAAGGCCCTTTATCTGTCGCGGTTCTACTTTTTTAAGTTTGGTTTGAAAAATTTATCATTACTATTATATAGACCATTTAGTGTAATTTTTATATAATTTTTTAAAAAACTTTGTAAGTTTATTTTAAGATATTTTAAATATTTTAAATATTTTTTTAGCTTTTACATTTTTTATATGTTCTCTATTTTTTCATCTAAAACTAAAACCACTCTAGAACTGTGAATTAAAGAAGACCTAAGTAGCATATATATAACAACTAGTGCGAAACAACCCCCGTTTTCACTCCACTCTTTTTGAGACCGTTCAACTTTTTATATTATAAACTAACACTAATTTTCAACCTAAAGAAACATAATCGTGACATACCTACATAAAGACATTCAGCCACTGGCACATCCTCTGTCTTGGTAGAGGGGTGGTTCCTTTGACCCCTCCATGTCCAGCACATCCGACGCTTGCCTCTTCTATCTTTTTTATTCGTTCTCTCTTGTCATCTCCTTACACATGAAGCAGGGGAACGAGCATGCAAGTCCGAAGAAAATATGTACATTCTTTGTTCTAGGTTCTTTGGACAAAGATCGATCGCCTGGTAGGGCCATTGATCATTTGACCTTCGTAAGTTGATTTTCTCTCCTCACTTGATGAGTGGACATACAATTTCTTATTTACTTATTTTTGTTTAAAATATAGATAATAGTTTTTCAATCCGTCTTTTTTCTATCTTAAAGGCATGCCTAAAATCCCTGTAAAAACAAGGCAAACAATGATGATCCGGCTCTCAAGTTTATCTTGAAAAGCTCTTGAAATTAGTAGATAAATCGGATAAGTAAATAAGTCAAATAAGATAAGTCGTAGAGAACTGGGCCTTAATCTCTATGTGCACTTAGGTATGTATGTGTATATGTCTGCCCATCCCTTATTAATCTGACCGTCTATATATAAGTACATTTTTCTCTCAGCAAGCACAGGCAAACTAATTACTCCCTGACTTATTTGTTTTAATATGAGTATGCAAATAATAATCTGATTTTTTTCGGAAACGCAACAAAGTTCCGCCCTTAGCATGCTTGAGATGTATACAGCCAACCTAAAAAAATTGTGGCGTGATTCCAATTAACATGGTAATTTATAGTTCTCATGTCAATTTCATTGCTTAATGGATATTCATAGGCATGTACATCATGCCATCATGTACTTTACAAATAGACACGACAACAATGATATATTGTTGGAATAAGTGAATAATTGCCCACTTTTTCTCATCTGTCTAGACTTTTGGATGTACTAATTATACATGCAACTTAATGTGGCATTATAACAAGAGGTCACGAGTTCGTATTCTGACCGACACAATTAAATAAGTCGTCCGCTTCTATTCTACGTCTAAGGTCCGAGGGAGCTTTCATGTGAAGGAAAATATTAGAATAAGTGAATGGGACCGACTAGAACGCAGGTGCCTGCGTTCTGCGTTTCGTGCAGGCGCTCCATTTTTCAGTACGATTGTATAGAAATTTCACCGCACAGAAGTACTGAAAAAACAGTATAAAAAAAGTGAAAAAACTCCGTAATCTATAAAAACATGCACGGCGCCGCGTTTTGCCGGGGAAGAGAACAGCGGCGTCGGGCGAAACACGCAGCGAAAGAACGGCGTCGGAAGCGAAGCGTGGCGTCGTCGGCGAGGGCAGCGGCGTCAGAAGCTTGACACATGTAGCAGCAAGCAGCAAGGCTGCTGCAAGCGGCTTCTGAGCGGACGTCGGCGGCGAAAGCAGCGACGGCGTGGCAGCGAGCAGCTGCGGCGGCGAGCGAGCAGCGGCACCGGCGCACGGCACCGCGAGTGCAGGCGCCCGCATGGGAGCAAAGGTGTAAGTGAATTACTCACCCATATTTTTAATAAAGAAATGTACAGCGGCTGTCTATTGGCTCGACAGACAAGAGATACAAAGGTGACACACTATTATAGAATCGGTCATAGAACACGCCCTATCAAAGATGATTGTGAGAAGACGGTCTAAATCCATCTTTTATGGTTGGGGACTTTCTCTCGGACGGTTTGTGTTCCGAACTGTAACGGATGATGTTTACCCTGATCCATTCGTAAATCACTAAATTTGCAGTGTCCTGTGGGTTAATTACTTCAGGGCAAAGAAACCATCTAAGAAAGAATCATCTGCCGCTCCGGTGACCTCGCACACGGCGTCGAACACCGCCCTCACCGGCCGGTGGTCGGAGAGCCTGTAGCCGCCGCACCGCTCGTACCGGAGCTGCCTAAGCCCCTTCCCGCGCCAAAGGATTTAAGGATACGGTCGCACCTGCAGTCAACAATGCTACGAAAACGTCAGAATCAGCTCGCCGGCGAACAAGGTTCCGGCGGCGACGGGGGTCGGAGAAGAGCCGACCATGCCGGCGCTCGCTGCTGCTTGTGGCGGCCGCCGTCGAGGCACCAGTGGAGGTCGTCGGAGTTGCGGCGGTACTTGTATTTATGTCGGGGAGAAGGTGACGAGGCCCTCACGCCAGCCGTCGAAGCGCCGTCCGGCGGAGAGTTCGAGCAGCAGCTCGTCGTTCTCCAGCAGCATGCCCCACTTCCTCGCCGTCACCAGCTGCTGCGCCTCGCCGCCGTCCATGGCGATCCGGTAGTTCAGGTCGCCGAGCAGCACCACGCGACTGCAACCAACACAATGGCGGCAACAACGCCGTCGATCAACGGGCCGTCGCTGGGATGGGATCAGCTTCAGAATTCAGACGCCTACTCATGGTATAGGATCCTCTTCGGCAACTCCTCTGGAGATCCGCCGCCGCCGCCGGCGCGCGGGAAGCTCGTCCTGGAGAGGATGTCCGCGGCGTCGGCGTTGCGGAGCAGGGCGTCGCCGCCCTTGCCGCCGGAGGCGAGGTGGCAGCAGACGAAGCAGAAGCTCGTGCCGTGCAGCAAGAACAGGACGGACACCGCTCCCTGCAACCCAGCAGCCGTTTCATGTGAGCCGCCATGGCAGCGCCGCGCCGTCACCATGTGCTTGCTTGCTGCGTGCGTACCTTGTTGCCGAGCCGGCCAAGCACGCCGGCGCAGACGCAGGAGGCGGCGGCGTGGCGGACGCGCCGGAGGACGCCGCTCCTCGCCCAGACGGAGACGAAGACGCGGACCATCTGTTTGCTCGTCACGCACCCGAACTGCTCGTGTTCTTGTTGCAGCTCTGCCTCTTCTTCTTCTTGATGTCTTCTTCTCGTCTTGTTCAGTGCTTCGCCTATGAGTTCGTTCCACTTCCTGGATATCGAGCTGTTCTTGGGGCCGAGCACGTTCCTCGTGTTCAGCGGCACGATCTCCTGGAACCTTAAAATTCAAACAAAAAAAAAAGAACAAAATATTATGACAAGAACTAGACTGTGCCATTAGCTGCTGAGATGATACACAAATCAGTGTATGATTAATGATAAAGACAAGCTACCCAAGAACATAGATGTCATAGGAATTGGCCTTGGTGTCAAGCCAATCCTCCAAGTGCAGATCATCCGGCGGCACCATGCCGCCGACGTTCCACGTGCTGGCGAACACCCTGCATCGATCAGATCATGAAAATTTTTACTATTTGCCCATAAAAAATCACGCAAACAAAAAAATGCCCAAGATTTACGCCCAATTGCAAAAATGCCCCTAGGCGCTCTCGGTCAGGGCGGCATCGGGGGCATGGCGCTCCGGCGGAGCGCGCCAAGGGCTCGGCACCCTCGCCCAAGGCGCCAAGGCGGGCTCGCCAGGCGCCTAGGTGGGGCGCGGGTGGCATGGGCGCGCAAGCCAAGCGAGGCGGCGATGGTGCGGCGGTAGCGATGTGGGCGGCGGTCGAAGAAAAGCGGCGCTGGCGGAGTCGTCATTGTCGGCTTGGCGGTGTGAAACGGCGACGACGCGCGCCGCCTCGCCGCGCCCGCCTCCTCGCCGACCGCCACGCAGCGTGCCGCCTCCCGCGCCCGCCGCCTCGCGCGCCATCGCCAACCGCGCCAGCGCGCGCCCGCACTTCTCGCCCGCGCCCTCGCCGCCTTTGGCGCGCCATGCTATCCGGCCCCTAAGCGCCCTGGCGGCGTCCTGCCCTTGGCGCCTACAGGCGGCGGCGAAGTTTTGCGCGCGCCCGTCGGAGCGCCATGCCCCCGATGCCGCTCTGGCCGAGAGCACCTAGGGGTATTTTTTCAATTGGACGTAAACATGGGGCATTTTTCGTTTGCGTGATTTTTTATGGGCAAACAGTAAAAAATTTGTCAGATCATGCAACTGTAAATTCTCGTGTTGATTGCTACTGGGTTAATTCACTCTCAATTAAACACAGAGAGATGCTGCAAGAAATGCTCACTTGTACTTGACAGTGTCGCTCCGGTTCTCGTGAAAGACATCCTCTCCCCAACCCGCAAACCCGGTGACGAGCCGATGCTGCAGTAGTTTGCCGGCGACCAATCTTGTCCGGATAATCTAGAACAAAGGTTGGAGGATTCCGTGTCACTGATATGCACAAACCGTCTAAAAGACAGTGCAGAGATTTTTTGAAAAATTTAAGACAATGCAGAGATGAAACTGGAGTAGTGGAAAGGGTGCACACTTCTGCAAACTTTGGGCTCTCCCCCATGATGCAGCACAGAGCCTTCTTCAGTAGAAAGCATGCAAGGATGGGAGGGCATGAGCAAGCAAGGATCAGAAATGGAGGAGTGCAGCAAGATATATAGCATGGCCAATTAAGCTAGTGGAGGGGACAGGGAGAAAAGTAGGTAGCACAATAACAATGGGCACTTGGGGCAGTAGCCAGTAGGCCATGATGTTGACAAGAACAGGAGTACATGTCAACACATGAATCCACATACTTTCTGAGGAGCTGGCAAATTTCTCTGCACCTGCAGGGTTTACTGTACAAGCTTATGCCTGACAAAAAATAAACCAGCAGCTTCTCTTTTAGAAAGAGAGAGAGAGAGAGAGAGAGCAAGAGCAAAACAATAGAATTCTATCAGCTTATGGTTCACTCTTCATGTCTCTGTCCTTCTCATGTAGTTGCAGATGAACAGTATAAACTACAGGGACTTTTTAACAAGTACTCCTAGCTTGGTGTAATTTTCAACATTTGGTGCCAATGTGCCATGGCCATTATTGGTCCTAAAGGAGAGCAGGTAGATGAATATAGTGGGGCCCATGGGCAATACAGCCTAGAATCCAGAATGTTCTGAACTTCTGATTGGAATGTCACACTTCTGGGGAAGAAGCGATGTCATGCCTGAATGTGATGGCTGATTGGCTGGGTAAGGATGGGCTAAAGCAGTTGTGCAACTTGGCTGGATTATTTGCATTGTTATTGCTATCGGTTTGGCGTGCTACCTTCGGCTGTGGCAACGCGAACAATAAAATCTTGCAACTTGCGCTTGAATTTTGCCGGAATTTGGTTGACTTGTGCGTGTTTTCATGCGCCTACTGTTGACGTCTTAGCCAGAGATATCTGAACTTCTGAAGAAAATCTGTAGCACCTTCCTCCCTGCTGGAGCTGACAGTGTAGGAGCTTTGCATCGACAGATTCAGAAATGATTTCTGAAGACAATCTGGCACTGCCATATTGTGTTTCTTGTTACAGACAGAGAAAGAACATTACGCAGGGAATGCTGCGCAGTCAAATTGGTGCTTGGTCGCATGTTGCTTCGTTTCATTCTAGTTTGGCGATGAGGGGAGAGACTAAGCTGAAGCAGGTTGATCGTCGGCCACAAGTCGAGATTTTCTCTGAAAGATTCAACTGTAAGTCGGTTGCAAAATTTGACCGCCTTTCTTCTTTGCCCGTCCTTTTAAAAATATTTTTAGGGCTCGTATGATTGAAATCAATCCCCTATATCAGGTTGACTTGGGATATTTTACTGTAATTTTACGTACCACACGAATTATGTGGGCACACATGCTGTAAGTTAAACCTGTTGTGTTCCCAGTTCCCAGTGTGGTTGGTATGCAATCATTGATTGATGCACATCAAATGAAGATATAGCTCGAAGTAAAGCATAACTTATAATAATATAATGAAAACTTTATTATATATGTCTCAGTAACATCTTAAAAAGCTACTGTTTGGTAAGTTGGCTAAACTGTCCATTTCAGAATGTTACTATCTGCAATGTATAGACATATCCTATTAATGCTATCGTTTCAACTGATAATACCTTATTTCTGCATGCTTCATCTCATCACGCTATGTGCTCATTGTCAAAACACAGTATCAAATCTCGTCATACATCTCGACATAGTTCAACACAATTAATTTCTGAATGGGAATCGAGCAAAAGTGATTTTGGTTGATCAGTGTTTCGCAGGCCTTGATATCAACTCTCAAGAATCTATAAAAATATCTTAACAGAACTGCATATCACTTATTATCTAAATTAGACCATAAATAATCTCCCTCTGCTTTGGGATATGGGCCTTCATAGAAAATTATTGTCGTTTTTGTCGTAAAGAAAGAGGAAGTTAATACTGAACATTTACAAGCATTTGTCGAGTCTTAAAAGAAGATTTCATACTCCCTCTGTTTTTTTTTGACCTATTTTGTTTCATTAGGACAAGGCTTTGACCAACAATTACTTCATTAATATGTCATTTATGTGATACAAAGTTATACTCATATGTAAATAATTTTGAATACAAGTCTAGTGGCATCAATCTTGTGTCATAAAAATTATGTATTAATGAAGTAATTGTTCGTGAAAGATTTGTCCTAAGAAATCAAAATAAGCCTTATAAAAAAAACAACGGAGGGAGTAGCTCTCTCAATTTTTTTATAAAGCGAGATATTTGTTTTGGGCACATGAAAGGTTGTGAATATTTCTATGCGCACCATTGGTACTTAATTTAGTTTGGAGTAGCCTTATGTTGTCTACGGTGTCATTTTTAAGATTCCTTACGGTATTGAAACAACTATCTATCTACTATCTATATAAAACAAAGTTAAACAGAGCCACCACATTAATCCTAAAATTCTAAAAATTCCCACGTTAATCGAAAAATAGAAGAAATTCTCACGTTAATC
>CM070535.1:34206269-34347550 GCA_036346415.1 Raddia guianensis | reverse complement strand
CTTTTGTGGAAATTAAAATTTCTATGAACATTACGATTTTCCTATGGTTTGTTGATGGAGAAGTTATTTTAACAAAGGGTAATTTAGATAAGAGAAAGCTAGGTCACCCATCTACCATCTTTCTGTTTTGTAGTAAAGAGGGATGTAAGATCAAGCCTCCCATGGGCTAATTGATTTTGGTAATTGATGGCAACTAGGCCGCACAGCTGGAACGCCAAGGATAAGGATCTTTGTTTAATAGTTCTTCTATTTTTCTTGTGTGTGTCTTCGGCCCAACTCAGCAGATCGACAATATCTTTCTGGTTGCAGGGTCCCACTGAGCACAGGTCATAGGGTTTCCGAGAGGGTCAGGTGTTAGTCTTGAACGAACCATCTAGAGCCACCTGTCCAAAGTTCGAGAGAGTTCGGGGGAGCGTCAGCTGTCTGGGTTTCGTAGCCTCTAAGCAACCCAAGCCATATATTTGGTTTTAGGCACGAAATTTCCCGCCTAAGTGATTTGAGCCTCCCGCCGTGTCCACAAATCGACAAACGTGTCCCAAGATCCGAGGCGTGGTGACGAGAGGGGGAGAGTGAGAGCCAAAGTCCGAAGGGGAAAAGTTTCAGCCCCATCGGACGCCGTCCGATTAACATCGGACGGCGTCCGGAGAGCCCGAGCCAAAATTTGGCTAAGTCCCGAGGATGCCCTCTCTGTCGGACGGTGTCCGACCGTCACCGGACGGGGTCCGACAGCAACGATTCCGACGGGGCGAGCTGGAAAAATGGCTAAGTCCCAGGCGACACCGTCCCTGTCGGACGGCGTCCGGTGACCATCGGACGGCGTCCGATGAAGGTCACTGCTGACCACCAAGACAGCGTCCGACAGCCACCGGACGGCGTCTGGTAATCGGGGGCGCGACAGTGGCCACTGTCGGACGCCGTCCGATGACCTACCGGACGCGTCCGACGACGGCTAGACCCGCGACCGAGCACTGGCGGCGTCCCCTTTCAGACGCTGCCAGCTTCGCTTGGACAGCGTCCGGCAAGCGACCGGACGGCGTCCGACCAAGCACAAAAAATTGGGCTGACCCACTGTCGGACGGCGTCCGACGGCGACCGGACGGCGTCCGATCAGTCGATCCAGATTTCACGATTTAATCTGAGCCGTCCGTTTCTAGGGTTTCGCCTTGGGCATATAAATAGGGGCTAGGAGCACGGGAGAAACTTGAGAGAGCCTACCCTAGCAGCCACCTTTTGCCCTAGCCACCTAGAGAGCTCCTCCCATGGTTCCCACCTCCATCTAGGGTTCCATGTGCTTAAGAGATTGAGTGAGAGAGTGAGGAAGAAGAGAGCACCCTTAGCCTCCTCCGTCGTCTCCAAGGTTTGTACCCTCTCCATGGTTGCCTTGCCATCCTCCATGGTGGGTTGAGGTTGAGTGTCTCCGGTCTGTGCTCTTGGGATTCTTGCCACCGGAGACATCGCTGCGTCGCCGAGCTTCATCAAGCAAACCGCAAGCAAACCCTTCTCCGTGAAGGTCACCGTGCTTCCCACGGTGCTTCCTCTCCGCTCGTCGGGGTGTGCCAAGTCCGCCAGGTGTCGGCGGCCATCTCCGTGTGTCTGAGGTGCCAACGCGTCCGTGTGTCGGATCCAAATCCTCCATGTGTTGGAGGTACCTCATGTGTTGAGGTGAAACCCACCGTGTGTCGGTGGTGGTCGGTGCCGTGTGTCGGTGCCGTGGGTGTGAGAGCTCTCGCTTGTGAGGAACTCGCCTCCTCAGAAGGTTTGGAGCTCGCCTACCATGTGTTGGTGAAGAGCTACCACTAGTGGATTGAGGGCTAGGGACGAGTGAGTCCCGACTTCTCTGTGTGAGAAGTTTCCTCAACGGAGACGTAGGTGTTCATGTGTTGAGCACCGAACTTCGGTAAAAAGATAGGTTTGCGCCCCTCTGTCTCATTTACTTACCGCACCGTGATATCCACCGCTCATGAAAGTGCCATCGTGCCTCCTACACTTGTGTATCGATTGCTTCCGCTAACTAAACTTGTGTAGGAATTAACGCGTAGTTGTGTGACTTAACTCGCCTAAGTGACTAAGTGCAATGTATAAAATTTATAATAGTCCGATTCACCCCCCTCTCGGCCTTAGGATCCTTACAAGTGGTATCAGAGCGCAGGATCTCTAGTTGCTTAATCGCTTAGAGATGGCCGACGGGGGTAGTGTAGCCGCCAATAGGATTCCTCTGTTTAGTGGCACTAATTTTAGCTTTTGGAAGTTGCGCATGAAGGTATTCCTTCAGGCCATGGGAATGGATGTGTGGAGGGTTGTAGAGTCTCCTCATGGTGTCATACTCACCGACAATATACCGCCACACCCGCCAAAACAAACTCCTTGAGACCGATGCTAAGACCATGAACGCTTTGTTTTGTGGTTTGAGCATGGAGGTCTTTGATAGGGTTAGCAATCTTACCAAAGGCACACGACATATGGATCACACTCATTGAGATTCACGAGGGCACTTCATTAAGGAGGGTAGACTAGTAGTTGTCAAGGAGCGTTATGATCGCCTGAATGCTTCCAAATGAGAATGTCAATGCTATGTTTACTCGGCTTAACCCCATCCTTAACGAGCTTAAGGGCTCACACACCGCCGCACATGATGAAGTGTGCGGGGAAAATGTGCGGATCCTTCCAAAGAAGGACTACGGGATATCATCACCTATCTCACCAACAATGTAATGTGGAGAAGCCGACACCTGACTTTGCTCAAGAAGATCACCGCCACGAGATGATGCTCCTCAATGATCATGAGGACTCTTACGCTCCTCGCAAAGAATCAAGTGATCGCCTCAAGGCGATGGATCCAATCAAAGTGGTCTCAAGTCAAGTCAAGCTGAGGATGGTGGAGAGATGTCATGGAGCGAGCTCGAGGAGGGCTTCCAACACTTCGGCCTGTTCATGAAGCAAGCTGGCCAGTTCATGAACAAGAATGGCTATGGAAGCAGGAAGAGGATGAGCAGAAACTCACATGCATCATACCGATGCTATGAGTGTCAGGAGAAGGGGCACATTGCTTCGATGTGTCCTCGGAAGGGCAACACCAAGTACAAGGACAAAGGAAGGGAGAAGGGTGATGGCGAGAAGACAAGATGAAGGACTACAAGAAGAATCCCGTAAGTCGATTTAGGGTCGCTCCTCACAAGGCAAGAGGCTAGCCTTTGTGGGGAATGGGTGACCGATGATGACCCAAAGGACACGACGACTTCAAGTGATGACGAGGAGTCAAGTGGCCAAGGATTGGCCGGTATGGCAATCACTCAGGCTGTGCCACCACCGCCAGCCTTCCCTCCAAGATGTCTCACGGTTGTCACTGAGCCTCAAGAGTGGTTCTCCGATGATGACTTGTCTGCTTCCTCTACTTCCACTACACCAGAGGCGACATCGACCCCGACCGACATCGCCAAGTGCTTGATGGTCAAGCCATCTAGAAATGAGGTTTGTGACACTGATTCTGAACCCGAAGATGAGGCGAAAGTTACTAGAGGTTATCTTGCTCAAGCACTTGACTTTCTTGAAAAGGAAAGATCAAGAAACATGAGACTTCGTGAGAGCGTCTTAATGATTTAAATGCGTGTTCAATGATCTTGTGTCTAAGCATGAATCACTAGAAAATGAACATGATTGCGTAATGGGCTCTAGTAATGCTATGACTAAGAAAACAAGTGCGCTTGAAGAAGAGAATAGGGCTATGAATGAGTCGGTAGAACATCTCCTTGCTACAATTCATGAGCTTAGGGCTAGTAATGAGCGGCTTCTAGCCGATAATGCTTCAATGACTGCTTTGCCTGTTGCTCAATCTGTTGATATTCCTGATTGTCATGTTTTGGTTGATGTTCTGCCTGCTACATCATCTGTTCCTATTGATGTTGTTGATGATGCTCCTGCTTGTGCCTTGATTGTTGCACCTCCTAGGATTGATTGCTCTACTTCATGTGATGACTTGATTGATTTGACCACGATTGCTTCTAGCTCTAGTGGTTCCTCTAGCAATGCTCATGATTGTACTCGACAATTGCAAATTTGCTTTAGTCGCTAGGGAGCTAGCTATTGAGAATGGTGAACTTAGAGCTAAACTTGAGAAATTTGATAAAGGTCTTGGGAAGTGCTATGAGGGTAGTCTAGCCTTGGATAAGATGCTCAAGGAACAAAGAAAACCTTCCAAAAAGGGTGGCTTGGGTTTTACCCCGAGAAGCCAAAGGGAGGAAGAAATCAAGTGTTCCTCGAGCATCTGCCAGCAGAGCAAGGTTATCATCATGCTCATCCCAAGAAGAGAAGCAATTCTAGGCATAACAACTTGCACACTAGTAACAATGCTCCTAGGATGCACAATGGGCACCGCATATGGCAAGGACCTCCTAGGCACTATAACTCCACATGGCAACAAAGAAATCATAGTGCCTGGCAATATGGTCCTGAGTATAACACTTGGAATGGTCCTAGGTTCCACAACAACTGGCAAGGTGCTAGGTTCGACACTTGGCATTCACCTAGGCAAAACTTCTGGAATGATCCTTCTAGGCACATCAATGGTAGACCAAACCCTCCTAGGAACCAAAACCGCAACACTCCCAACCACACACAACCAAGACTTCCTAGAGCACATTCTGAGCTATACGGTCACTACTTGCTCAAGAAAAATGATCAAGGTAGGATGATGACTAGATTTGTTGGGCTCAAGGTCGAGAATGAGCACAAGGCACATGTTTGGGTGCCTAAGTCATTGATTGATCGCTTTGCTCGTGTTGTTTCGGTTTGAAGGCTAATCCTCGGGGACCTCCTGTGGGTCCCCGAGTCACATAAGTGATCTTCTTCATGATGGGTGAACTACCGGAGTGGAGGTGCCATTGGATCATTGATGTGGTGCACCCAACACATGACCGGCAACCCCCGGTTGTTCACCTCAATAGGGGAGGAAGGCAAAATTCCCCCCAAGGTCACTTTTGGAGATGGAAGCAAGAGCAAGGTTCTTGGAGCTGGGAAGGTAGCAATCTCTTCTGATCTTTCAATTGACAATGTCGTTCGTAAAAACTTTGAGTTATAATCTTCTCTCTGTTGCCCAAATATGTGATTTGGGGTTCCATTGTAATTTCTCACCTGAGGGCTTGTTGGTTTTGGACAAAAATGAAAATCTTGTGTTCAAAGGCTTTCGGTTTGAAAACTTGTTTCTTGTGAACTTTAATGAGCCTGCCGCATCCGTCTCGACTTGCCTTGTCGCCAAAGTCTCTCTTGGTTGGCTTTGGCATAGGCGTCTTGGGCATGTCGGCATGGCAAACTTGAAGAAACTTTTCAAAAACGAGTTGATCCTTGGGGTGCAAGATGTGACATTCGAAAAAGACAAGCTTTGCAGCGCCTGTCAGGCCGGCAAGCAAGTGGCAAGCTCACATCCTGCCAAGAATGTCATGTCTACATCTCGACCTCTTGAGCTTATACACATGGATCTTTTTGGGCCAACAACATATGTGAGTATCGGGGGAAATCTCTATTGCTTGGTCATTGTTGATGACTTCTCCCGATACACTTGGGTTTTCTTTTTACCTGATAAAACTCCAACTGGAGATGTTTTCAAAAAGTTTGTAAAGAAAGCTCAAAATGCTTTTGAGTGTACCCTCAAGAAGGTGAGAAGTGACAATGGAACGGAGTTCACTAACACTTCAGTTGAGCTGTTCTGTGATAAGTTAGGGATTGATCACCGCCTCACCACCTACACTCCTCAGAAAAATGGGGTGGTTGAGAGGAAGAACAGGACGCTCATTGAGATGGCAAGGACAATGTTGGATGAGTACAAGACTTCAGATACATTCGGGTGAAGCTATCAACACTGTCCTTTGCATCAACAGTTGTACCTTCACAAGCTTCTGAAGAAGACGTCCTACGAGCTGCTTGTGGGAAGACGACCCAATGTCTCCTACTTCAGGGTTTTTGGCTGCAAGGTCTACATCAAGAAGAAGCGGGAGCACTTGGGCAAATTTCAGAGCAGAGTGGACACAGGAGTCTTCCTTGGGTACTCAGCCAGAGGGTCCTCTTTCAGGGTGTACAATGAGAGCAGTGGCCAGATTGAGGAGACCTGCGATGTGAAGTTCGACGAGTCCAATGGGAGCCAAGGAGAGCATGAGAACTTGGATGATGTGGACGGTGAGCTGCTGGCAAGAGCAGTGGAGGAGATGCCTGCTGGTGATGTGAGGCCAGTAGAGGTTCAGAGGGAAACCGAGACGGTTCCATCTCCTCTCACACCTGAACTAGTGCCAGAGTCAGGGGGAGTCTCACCTCAGGCGGATAGCTCAAGTCTTGATCTGACTCCAGAGGCAGAAACAGCATGTGAGCCAGATGCAGAATCAGATGGGCTGCCACCTCAGTTGATCAAGACCCATCACACCATCGCTCGTGATCACCCAGCTGATCAAGTGATTGGGGACTTGACTCACGGTGTGCAAACAAGGTCTAGGACAGCCAGCTTCTGTGAGCACACGGCGTTTGTGTCTGAGCTTGAGCCAAAGAAAGTGGAGGAAGCATTGAATGACCCAGACTGGATCAATGCGATGCACGAGGAGCTGCACAACTTTGAGAGGAACAAAGTCTGGAGCTTGATGAAAAGGCCAAACGACTGCAACGTAATTGGAACCAAGTGGGTCTTCAAGAACAAGCAAGATGAGCTTGGAGTGGTGGTGCGCAACAAGGCTAGACTTGTGACTCAGGGCTTCACGCAGATCGAGGGTGTAGATTGTGGAGACACCTATGCTCCAGTGGCGCGTTTGGAAGCAATCAGACTGCTTGTGGCATTTGCAACATGCCACAACATTGTGTTTAGGCAGATGGACGTAAAGAGTGCTTTTCTGAACGGATACATTGGAGAGCTAGTGTATGTGGAGCAGCCTCCAGGGTTTAAAGACCTGAAGCACCCTGATCATGTGTACAAACTGTCGAAGGCTTTGTATGGTCTCAAGCAAGCACCCAGGGCATGGTATGAAAGACTGAGGGACTTTCTCATGGGCAAAGGATTCACGGTTGGAAGGGTCGACTCGACACTATTCACCAAGGTGGTGGATGGAGACCTATTCCTGTGCCAGGTGTATGTGGATGACATCATCTTCGGCAGCACAAATGAGACCTTGGTCAAAGAGTTCAGCGACATGATGGGCAAGGAGTTCGAGATGTCGATGATGGGCGAGTTGAACTTCTTCTTGGGATTTCAAATCAAGCAACTCAAGACCGGGACATTCATATGCCAAGAGAAGTACATCCACGACCTCCTCAAGCGCTCGACATGGATGACGCAAGCCAATCCGGACACCGATGGGAACGAACTGCCACCTCGACCTCGACAAAGAAGGTAAATATGTCGATCAAAAGCTTTACCGTTCCATGATTGGTGCTTTGCTCTACTTGACTGCATCTAGGCCGGATATCATGTTTAGTGTGTGCATGTGCGCTAGATTTCAAGCCTCCCCTAGAGAAATGCATATGATCGCAGAAACGAATCCTTCGATACCTAAAACACACACCTAGCATAGGCCTTTGGTTCCCGGAAGGGTGCGCGGTTTGAGCTCCTAGGCTATTCTGACTCAGATTATGCCGGGTGCAAGATCGATCGCAAAAGCACTTCCGGGGCATGTCACTTCTTGGGTAGGTGTCTTGTGTCACGGGCGTCAAAGAAACAGAACTCCGTGGCGCTATCTACCGAGGCCGAGTATATAGCGGCGGGAGTTGTTGTGCACAATTGCTTTACTTGACACGACCTTTGCTTGACTTTGGGCTAACACTTGACCATGTGCCTCTCCTATGCGATAACGAGAGCGCGGTGAAGATAGCGTGCAACCCGGTCCAACACTCACGGACCAAGCACATTGATGTCCGACACCATTTCCTTCGGGATCATGTGGGGAAGGGCGACATTGTGCTTGAGCACGTGCGGACAGAGGACCAAACTTGCCGACATATTCACCAAGCCACTTAATGAGGCACGATTCTGCAAATTGAGAAATGAACTAAACATTTTAGATAAGTCAAACGTCGCCTGAGTTGGTCGCGTGGCTATGCCATTCATTGCAAATCTTTTGAGGCCAGTTTTAGCTTTTAGGTGCTTGGCCTGTTATACTGGATGCTACTCATTGCCTATATGTTTATCACATGAAATTGATGGGTATATCATGTGTTTATCTTGTCACTAGCTCAACTTGTGCTTAACTCAATATATATCATGCAATTTGAAGCCATGAGCTTGTATTAAGAGGGCTATAGCTTCTAGTCTCATTTGATTGCTCTGAACTCTCTAGTTGATCATGTGCCTCTAACTCTAGATTGTGTCTTTTCACTTTGTACATGTTTCTACTTCCCTAAATTGAGCAATTTTTGAGAAAATGTTAAGCCAAATTGGTAAAATGAGCTAAAACAGGTTTTTTATGTCTCACCAATGCCTCCTCGATGAGATAGCTTGTCATTGCACTAGGCATGAACTTAGGGGGAGTTTTGGATAACCGAGACGCTCATCTTCAGTGTCATGCTGGGTGGCGTCGCCTATGGTTAGAGACATGAAAATTTGCGAAAATTTGTGAACTAACTCAAAATGAGCTCAACCAAAATGTGTAGTCTCAAATAGGTTTGGTGGTAGCATGAGTAGCTTGGAATACATTTTCTAGTGCTATGGCGATCGTGTGTCATCTTTGAGTTTTGGAGCAACTCTTGATACTTCTCGCTATTGTTCATCTTATACTTGCTCTTGGTCATAAATAACTTGAATCACACATTTAATAATTGTGCTTGAGTTGATCTTGTGACATTATGACCTTGAGATGACTAGATTTTGAGTGTGATGAACTTATGGGCATCGTGCACTAGTACAACTTCCAAAGCGTTTCATTTGCTAGTCCCATACTTTGCTACTTTCTGGTTATTGATGCCAAAGGGGGAGAAATTAGTGTAAATCCATGTTTTAGGCATTATCATGTTTTGGGATGCAAAGGTGGGAGAATGGAATTTGGGGTGTTTACATGTGATAGATTTAGGAGATGCTTTGCTCCTAAAATAAAAATGTGTTAGGTTACAAGTGGTAGGCTTAGGAGATGCTTTGCTCCTAGGATGAAAAATTAGGATGGAGATGCTTTGCTCCATGTGATGTGATGGTCCTATCTTGTCTTACAAGTGGTATGCATTGATTTAGGGGGAGCTCATGTCTACATGTACATTGCATTTCATTCTTTGGCCTAGTCCTTGATACTTTGTTTTGCTGGGATGCAATGTCTCTGAGCTAACCCATTGCACCAGAGATTGTATTTGTGCCTTGTCATGTTGGATTTGCAGGTGTTGTCATCAATTACCAAAAAGGGGGAGATTGTAAGATCAAGCCTCCCATGGGCTAATTGATTTTGGTAATTGATGGCAACTAGGCCGCACAGCTGGAACGCCAAGGATAAGGATCTTTGTTTAATAGTTCTTCTATTTTCCTTGTGTGTGTCTTCGGCCCAACTCAGCAGATCGACAATATCTTTCTCGTTGCGGAGGTCCCACCGAGCACAGTCATAGGGTTTCCGAGAGGTCGGTGTTAGTCTTGAACGAACCATCTAGAGCCACCGTCCAAAGTTCGAGAGAGTTCGGGAGGCCACCGTCTGGGTTTCGTAGCCTCTAAGCAACCCAAGCCATATATTTGGTTTTAGGCACGAAATTTCCCGCCTAAGTGATTTGAGCCTCCCGCCGTGTCCACAAATCGACAAACGTGTCCCAAGATCCGAGGCGTGGTGACGAGAGGGGGAGAGTGAGAGCCAAAGTCCGAAGGGGAAAAGTTTCAGCCCCATCGGACGCCGTCCGATTAACATCGGACGGCGTCCGGAGAGCCCGAGCCAAAATTTGGCTAAGTCCCGAGGATGCCCTCTCTGTCGGACGGTGTCCGACCGTCACCGGACGGGGTCCGACAGCAACGATTCCGACGGGGCGAGCTGGAAAAATGGCTAAGTCCCAGGCGACACCGTCCCTGTCGGACGGCGTCCGGTGACCATCGGACGGCGTCCGATGAAGGTCACTGCTGACCACCAAGATAGCGTCAAGCGACCACCGGACGGCGTCGTAATCGGGGCGCGATATATACCTTTGTCGGACACCGTCCGATGACCTACCGGACGCGTCCGACGACGGCTAGACCCGCGACCGAGCACCTGGCGGGCGTCCCTTTCAGACGCTGCCACACTCGCCAGACGCGTCTGCAAGCGACCGGACGGCGTCCGACCAAGCACAAAAATTGGGCTGACCCACTGTCGGACGGCGTCCGACGGCGACCGGACGGCGTCCGATCAGTCGATCCAGATTTCACGATTTAATCTGAGCCGTCCGTTTCTAGGGTTTCGCCTTGGGCATATAAATAGGGGCTAGGAGCACAGGAGAAACTTGAGAGAGCCTACCCTAGCAGCCACCTTTTGCCCTAGCCACCTAGAGAGCTCCTCCCATGGTTCCCACCTCCATCTAGGGTTCCATGTGCTTGAGAGATTGAGTGAGAGAGTGAGGAAGAAGAAGAGAGCACCCCTTAGCCTCCTCCCGTCGTCTCCAAGGTTTGTACCCTCTCCATGGTTGCCTTGCCATCCTCCATGGTGGGTTGAGGGTTGAGTGTCTCCGGTCCTGTGCTCTTGGGATTCTTGCCACCGGGAGACATCGTCGTCGCCGAGCTTCATCAAGCAAACCGCAAGCAAACCCTTCTCCGTGAAGGTCACCGTGCTTCCCACGGTGCTTCCTCTCCGTTCGTCGGGGTGTGCCAAGTCCGCCGTGTGTCGGCGGCCATCTCCGTGTGTCGGAGGTGCCAACGCGTCCGTGTGTCGGATCCAAATCCTCCATGTGTTGGAGGTACCTCATGTGTTGAGGTGAAACCCACCGTGTGTCGGTGGTCGGTGCCGTGTGTCGGTGCCGTGGGTGTGAGAGCTCTCGCTTGTGAGGGAACTCGCCTCCTTGTGAAGGTTTGGAGCTCGCCTACCATGTGTTGGTGAAGAGCTACCACTAGTGGATTGAGGGCTAGGGACGAGTGAGTCCCGACTTCTCTGTGTGAGAAGTTTCCTCAACGGAGACGTAGGTGTTCATGTGTTGAGCACCGAACTTCGGTAAAAAGATCGGTTTGCGCCCCTCTGTCTCATTTACTTACCGCACCGTGATATCCACTGCCTGCGAGTGCCATCGTGCCTCCTACACTTGTGTATCGATTGCTTCCGCTAACTAAACTTGTGTAGGAATTAACGCGGTAGTTGTGTGACTTAACTCGCCTAAGTGACTAAGTGCAACAGAAGTAAAATTTATAATAGTCCGATTCACCCCCCCTCTCGGCCTTAGGATCCTTACAAGGGAAAATGCGGAGCACTTGTTTTTTTTATGGTCATTAGATGTATCAGTTCGACGTGTAATTCAAATTCTTCTAGGTTTTAAAAAAACCAATGTATATGCAACATATAAATATCAATTGGTTTTTGAATACGAGTGAACGTTTAGAAATATATGTATGGGTGGGCATGGCTTCATTTTTTTGTTTATTTGGTTTTGTTGTAGGCCTGTAATGAGGTGGGTTTTAAACAAAAATAGTCCTTCCATATATGATATGTTCGGAGAAGTCTATTGGTTGCGGTAATGGGCTCTATCATAATAAGAGGATGATAGGGACACTTTGGAGTAGGGATGTAAAAGGGCGGCCCTAGGGACATCCTAGTACATTTGAAATGAACTAAAAACTCAATTTCTAACCCATCTTTCTAATTTTCTATACAAACAAATGAACTAGAGAGGGCCGAAGGATACCTTTGAGTCGGCCCTTTTGCATCCCTACTTTTGAGATAGTATGCAAGTCAATGGAATAGTATGGCTATCAGAAGTAGTAGCTATATATAATGGTCTTATTTTACCATGTATGGTGTTTTAATAACTGGCTTTTATCTTTTTTTTATTAGTGGTGTTAGCTTGGCTATGCAATACTTCTACTTATGATAATTTTTGAACCGTATACATTTTGGCCATAGAAGCCAGATTTTCATCCTTATCTATAAAAAAGAGGAAGTAAAGAGATATGATTGGATTTTCTCTCATTTCCTCTACTGATAGCACATACACATAAACCATGAACTTGGACTATAATTTTCAGACCATATATTATATATGACACAAGCTAAAGTGGTAGCTTAATTAACTTACCGAAAACCATTAAGAGACACTATTATTGGTGGTTCTATATGTGAACCGCAAACGATATGCCCTAATTTTTTGCGCCTTGGCTTCTCCCATCATGTGTACCCAAAATTTGTGGGCTTCCTCCGCTTTTTACCCAGCTCCATCCTTCAAATTCCTCCTATTTCTCTATCCCAATCCCCCTTCACTCTAGATCGGCTTGAGCATGGCAGACATGGGCTCCCTCACCTAAGCCGACCACAACCATCCCCATTGGCGCCATCCCTGACCACCTCCCCACCATCATCACCCTCAGCTAGCTTCCCGACCGGCGCCACCCCCGACATCCTCCCTAGATCTGGCCCAACCGATGCTGCCCTCAAACTTCCCCATCGGTGACGCCCCTAACCACCTCCCCGACAGTGCCGCCCTAGGTCTTCTCCCCACCAGATCAGCCCCACTAGCATCGTCCCCGACCATCTTCCAACCAGTACCACCCGGCCATCTCCCACGACCGGTGCCACCCTAAGCTCCTCCAACAGGCACCTAATCCGATGGCGCCCCTAGATGGAACCACCCTTAGGCTCCCTCATCGGCCGCTTCCCCTGACGGCGCCGTCCCAAGTCTCCTCTCTAGATCTGCCCCACCAACATCATCTCGGCATTTCCCCATCGGTGCTACCCCTAACCAGCGGCGATAATTTGACAGTTTTAGAACCGTCTTTGATAGTCCCCTATTTCACTGTCACTTAATCACTGGCGGTTCAAAAATCACAAGCGATAAGCGGTTCCAAACCGATAGTAATATTGATTTTTTTGTGGTGAGACAACACAAGGCAGCAACTTGTGTTGGACAAGAGAAAAGTTGATAGCCGACAGTGTCGTGAAAACCAGCCAATCAGTCATGGATTCAGAATAGCTTATCATTTGCTAGTGCCCTTATCTGCATGCTCTACATTATCCTACTGTCTCAGGAATACCCATGTGGCCATGTTGTCAATATAAAACCAGACTGCCGGAATTCGAGTTGATGTTTTCCTGCTTCCTTTTCTTCTTTCGAAGAACGAAGCAACGAAAGAAAAAAATATCGGGAATAGTTCTCATTCAGGTTTCGTAGTCGGTGGTAGTCCTGGAGTCGGGCCGTGTTTTTCCTTCTGGCCTGAGCACGGCCCAAATTTAGTGGCTCGGAGGACGACGCAATTAAAAAAAAAGAAAATTGCACTATTGCTTCTTAAACTTGTAGCGAATCTCACATGGCCATCTGAACTTGAATTTTATTTTTTCACACCCTGAACTTGTCTCTGTTTGCACGGTTACCCAAAAACCGTTAGGGCAACCGTTAAGTGTTGTCGTGGCGCTTACGTGGCCGTTAACCTCTGATGTGTATGTCACATGGCAGCTGAAGGATGACATAATAACCCACACGGCTAGTTATTAATAAAAAATTTATAAAAAATAGAAAAAACTTTTAAAACTAAAAAATCTAAAAACAATTAGGGAAAATCAAAAGTTATAAAAAATAAAAAAAAAGGCACGTGTTTTTTTCATTTTTATTTTTTTTGCAAATTTTTCTAATTTTTATGAATTTTTCGTTAATAACTAGCCATGTGAGTTGCTATGTAATCCTTCAGTTGTCATGTGGCATCCACATCAACTGTTAACGGCAACAGTGCAATTTTCTCTTAAGAAAATATGGGCTAGGCCAGCATGGTCTCAATAGCTTGTTGGACCGGTATCTTAGATCGTCTTACATGGCCTAGTGATGATTGACGTGATTGCACCAACATTTGTTCTTCTCATCTTTGGGATCCGATGGAGATGCCCAATATGCTTAGCACCCTCAGAATTTTTAGAAACGAAAGAACACCTCTTATATAATATTAGGCCTAATCTTTGAATATGGCCTTGTTTTGCTCTGAATTATAGCCCAAGCTACAAGCCTACCACCCTCCCTCACCGTCCCCTGTTAACATCCCACCAATGCACAGTCCATCTGTCCATACTCCCTCGGTCGGCTCTCACTTACTCCCCTATGTCTAGTCCCCACAATTGCCTGGCACGACGTGTCCCAGACCCTAGTCTTCAATTTTTCCAATCACTTGTGTTCAACGTTGTTGCTTAGGTGGTGGCCCCATGGTTGCGAGCGAATCACGAATGTGCATGACTCGTACCGGGCTTGGGGCATCATCGGGTACTGAGGCTTCAATGTGCTCCGGCCGGTGAACCTGACTGTTGTAGAGCCGGATATCATCTAGATCAGGGTTATCGGTGCGAGCAGGCGACTAGGAGCGACAAACCTATAGGTGTCCGCTAGAGATCAAAGACCAGAGGCAATGGCAACGGTAATGACTAGGGGCATTGACTAGTGATCAAAGAACAACACCATGGCAATGGCAACGACGAGGGGCCAGTCGGTCGAGCTTACTGGAAGTAGGGGCAGCAAGCAGAGCTACAGGCCGTAGCAGGCTAGCAACGTAGCACGGTGAGTCCAAAGTCGATGATGCCCTCTTACCCTCATTGAGTAACTGATATATCTATCTTGATTTATTGATGTGTGAGGAACTAAGGTCTGCGGAGGATGAATTTCTTTCATGATTTGTGGTGTTGTGTGCGCCCTAATTTATTTCATTGATAACATTGCTATCTGCCAATTTGGGCAACACCGAGGCAATTTGCAAATATTGTAATTGAGAGATATCGTCTCATTTTGCGGTGTCACGCTACCTTCGTGCAACATTGAAAAAAAATCTAGGTAAGTGTGCACCCTACAGCTAAAATCCTAGATCCACCCTTTGTGGCGCCGAAGCCAAACATTACTCGTTCACGTCAAACCCTCGTCATCTGGCTAGCTAACCACCTACCCTCTCATAAAAGAGAGGCAGATGGCTCCTTGGTTTCTGTTAGGATGGCTTTTTCATGGAGAACATTAGCACCAACATTGTAGACAGTTGTAATAGACGATGAATTTGACATGGGGGTAATTACTAAGAATTTTGTCGTTGGAAATCATCACATGAACTTGTTTGGCTGAAATTTCCATGAGTATTAAGTTGCATGCAGTGGGGATCTAGGATCTCCACAAGCCCCATGCTAAAATCTAATGTACAAGACTTGCATCAAAAAATCAATATTTAAATATGTCAAGTAAAAAAAATGGGTATACAAAAATATGTAATAGATATGAGATTTTAACCTTGTACAATTGATAGTGGTAAAAAAAGATGAGACAACATTGAGAAAATTAATAAAATAGAATAGACTAGAAAGGATGATAATGTAGCTAATTTTGAAGCAGATTCCTGTATAATTAATGACTAATTAGAAAAGGAGAAAAGGAGAGGCAAGAGGTCCAGGTTTTGGGCTCACTGTTACCAATGAATTGATGATGCAAGTGTAAGTGCAAATTGCAATTGACAAACTGTGACACCTTCTCTTAAAAACTCCAAAGCATTGAGACACCCTTGTTCTTTTCGGCGTAAGGTTGAGTTGAGTTTTACTGTAGTAAAATTTGTTATTTTTATATAGCCTATATGTTGTAATAGTTTGTAACGATTTTTTCAACATTTTTAGTTTTCATATCAAAGATCTTAGAACCATTTTCTAATTATATTTTAGCCTATTTAAACCCCTTTTCGAGAACTCTCAAGTTTTGCTACAGTAAAACTCAACTTTAATCAACGCCGAAAAAAAAGTGAATTCTCTAGCCCGATGTGCGTTGGCGTGCGACGAATCGGCGTGAACTACTGCTTAGTTGATGATGTCATGCGGGAGGCCGTGTGCGATGTGGTCACTGTATGAGGAATTTTTTAACATTTTTTATTTTTTGAAATAATATTACTTCCGGTCACAAAAAGAAGTCGCCGTTGATTTTTGGACACGCCTTTGACCATTCGTCTTATTCAAAAATTTAGTTCAAATATGTAAAAATATAAGTTATACTTCAAATACATTTAATAATAAACCAAATCATAACAAAATAAATAATATTTATATAATTTTTTTGAATAAGACGAATGGTCAAAGATGTGTACAAAAGTCAACGGCGACATCTTTTTGTGACTTAAGGGAGTATAATTTTTTTATCAAATGTTAAAAAATTCGCCCGTGTAGATCTTGCCATAGCCAATGTCTCAGCTGGGCTGGGTTAGTGGGCCGGGCGTAGTGCGCCCAGTCTGACTGCTGCATGCCTTTTTTTTTTCCTACAAGAAGAACTTACTGCTGCAGGCCTCAGCTGGGTGGTTTGCTTTTCTCAAAAAAAAAAAAAAAAAGCTGGGTGGTTTGCCGACCTATTTGCATCATATTTTCACAGGCTCGCAACTAAATGGTAGTACCTCCTTCTTGTTTATTAAAATTAAATAAATAGGTTCTTCCTTCTTGTCCAACTCGCAGATAAAAGGACGAGGTAAAAAACCGCCGTATCAAGGTAATTGAAGCACGCCGAATCAACGGTATCCCTCTTTTGTTCTCTTTTTTTCTTCTTCTTTCCGTTGTACCTCTTCGTTACGACGGTTCTAGTTGGTTGTGTTGAGGAACCACGCTCGGCACGGCCGGCCTTGGGCCCAGCACGGCTTAGGGATGGGTCCCACTTGTATGGACCAGCCGAAACCCTAGCACCAAGCATAAATAGGAGAGATTTCAATCTATTATGTACACAAGAGAAAATCAATAAAGAATACTTCCTCTCCTACATCCTCGTGTTCATCTGTGACTGTTCTTCGCCGTCTACGATCGACGCACTGCTAGGCAACCTCGGACTACACCCGGTAGCGTGGTTGCCTAACACGTTATCAGCACGAAGCTCTGACGAACGACGCCGAAGATCGGTCGCCGACGAACTGCATCACATCTTCGTCCCCTTCGTCGGCCTAGTTGGGACCCGTTGATCTATCCTACGCGATAGTTCGCGCATCCCGTCTTTGCCGCAAGAATAGAAGGTATAGATCGGTTTTTCTCGGGTACCCTTTAGATCTATTAAGGAATTGCAGGAATCTCGAAGATTCCATTGAATTTAACTGCCGGTTTCTTGGATCAGCGACGAACGAACGCAAAATCGCAATGAATTTAATCTGTTTAACATTTTGTGAGGATCTAGCAGATCCATTAAATTGAAAACCACCGATCTTTGGATCTGTAACGAACGAACCGCGGGTACACGAAGTACTATCCAGAACCGCGCAACCGATCGCGCTCGGGAGCAAAGGGCGCCGCTGGCCATGCACCACGTCGCGCCGCTGCGCCGCTGACGCGCGGTCGCGCCAGCGCTTCGCCGCCAATGAAGAAGTCGCGCCGCCGCGCTTCGCCGTGCGTTCGATCGCTTTGCGATGAGCCACGCCCGCGCCGCCGCCGAGCCGTGCGCACACCGCGCTTAGCGCCGGCAGCGCCCGCCATTGCGGTTGCACAGATGGTGCGCGCCGCCGTGCCCCGGCCGGCATGCGCCATGCCGTCGCCGCCGATACCTTGTCGCGATCGCAGAGCCATGCCATGCCGCCGCCACACGCCGTCGTTGCCGCCAGCGCTAACGCCCACCGCCTGGCGGCAGCTAGGGAAACCATAGGCGCCCTAGGTGCGCCGCCTTGAATGGGCCCGGCTGGGCTGCCTCCACAATGGGCCCCAGGTGCGCCGCCTTGAAACGCTACGACGCAACATTTGCAATCCAAGAGTGCTACGTTTACATATACATATTGCTTTATTAGACATCGACAGTCTTGAAAATACACGTTTCACCAAACCAATTACCACTATAATTAATTTGTAAATTTTACTAAAATTAGAATATTATAAAAGTACATTTTTTGAGACAAAAATATCTGTTTAAAAATTTATTTGTACATAAATATTAGGGCTTTAAATTGTACCATATGTATTTGTGATCGGAGGGAGCAGTATTTATGATGGTTTATACGTTAGTTTGTCTGGTCAAACTCAATTAGTTCGCCACATTTTTTCAATAATGGAAATGCTACTAAATTGCATATAGCTTTTAATCGATTAGGACTGAATTAGCTATATGTAAATTATAATAGGAATAATATTATAAATTATATATAGCACACAACAGTTTAAAATACCTTAGTACCGGTTAGTGTCTCCAACCGGTCCTAAGGTCCATTAAGGACCAGCTGCCACATGTACCAACCAGCTAGCTATATATATTAGAATACAAATAATATTATAAATAATATATAGCACCATAGCAGCATAAAAGCACGTTAGTACTGGTTGGTATATCCAACCGGTCCTAAAGTCCCATTCAGCACCAGCTGCCACGTGAGCCTTGCTAGCATACCAGTACCGGTTATATGAACCGGTACCGATGTCTAGAGGCATCGGTCCCGATTTGCGTGTATCGGTTCAGAAACCGGTACTAGACATCGTTACGGAACGGTACTACCGTGCCATTCCCCAGTAGTGTACTCTAGTACGTATATTTAGCATATATTTTCACCTCTGTGCATCCCTCTGGATTGATACCATTCATGGAGATACTGCCGGAAACACTATTTTACAATAAACCACAGGGGTAGAAGGGACATTTCACCCACAAAATTTAGCGAAAAACTTAAGAAGAGGCAAATATGCAATCGACACATCAACTATATATAGAGCATGTATGCAATTACCATATAAAGGAGTGCATATATGCGCTATTGCACCTCAACTGTAAGGGCAAATATATAGTAATAGTAATCTCGATCATTTACTATTTAGTAATAGTGAGGCAGGCCATTGGGCGAAGAGGGTGTTTACTTCCACAGCGTGTTGCTATAAAAATTGAAGCCCACATAAAACGCGCGCTTTGTGTTTGTGATCTGCATCTCGGGTAGATATGTGCAATCATTATTCAGTCAATCGTAGTCAATCGAACTACAAAAGTTGCAAAAAATTTTGAAAAAATTTGTACATGTACTCTTCAACTTACTCTATCTCGGTTAAAATTTCAAGTTCAAATTCATCCTATATTGAGCGTTACAAAAAGAGAAAATTCTATCAATTTTGAACTTATCAAAACTGCTCTGCATTTTTCTCTTTTTATAACTCGACTATAGGATGAATTTGAACTGAAATTTTAACCGTAGATAGAGTAAGTTGAAGAGTACATGTACAAATTTTTTCAGAATTTTTTGCAACTTTTTAGTTCGATTGACGGCATGATTCAGACTGAATAAATGATTGCACAGCATATCTACCCCTGCATCTCTCCTTAATTTGCTGCTGTTCTTGCACAAATACGCACAGATGATCAGCAAGTACGTATATACAAGCCAGAAATTAAGTATGTATTTCACCAATTATTGGTGAAGCAGCAAGTACGTACCCGGCAACCCAATCATGTTGCCCTAATAGTTGATTTGGACACGTTGATTACGGTATACTAGAGGTGAAAGCGCGCTTACGCGCGCTAGGCTATTTTTTACACCAATGGAGAACTGAATGTGTGTGTGTGTTATTTGTTCATACATTAACCATGACCAGAAGTACCTCAAATAAAGAACGTTTGAAAAAAGTGTAGCAGTAGTGTATATTATATAATAGAATTTCACAGTGGCTTAATGGATATAGGGAAAAATAAAGCATATTCATGGCAAACTAAGCACCACTTGGTCTCATGTTCAGTGGCTTAATGGATACAGGGAAAAATAAAGCATATTTATGGCAAACTAAGCACCACTTGGTCTCTTGTTCAAACCAGGTTCAAAGGCATATGGTTGCCTTCCGTTCTGGCAGGCAAAAGATGTCAGATACCTGATTAGCAGGGGAAAAGAAACTGATTTAGATACAATGCATGGGCCAAATTAAAAAGATTACAAAACCACATGAGTACCTATAGAAACAGCAAGCAAACAATACTTGAGTGAACAATTATAAATCACACTATCTAGCAATTAAACAAATAGAGAACAACCTTCTAAAAAGGAATAGAAGTGACAGAAAGATAGAAGTAAAATACGCAGAACATATCTAGCAGAAGAGGATTTGAAATGAATATATGCCACATACATAGCCTCATGAAGCAGAGGCTAGCTCTCCATCTTGTAAAAAGAATGCCTTCCCTAAACCCTAATCCATCAATGATAAGCCAAGGAAATCTTTTTTAAAGGGATTAGCCAAGTGCAAGCATTGCTACAATTTATTCCCAAAACAAGCACAAACATACTCCTGAACATATTCTGCTCATAGTATTAACAGTATCAACAGGTTGCATCCCCCAAAGTGTCTCAGCGTCAACTAAAATACTATCAGTTCCTTTTAATTTGGGCAGCACACAAAATAAGCACAGATCTTATTTTGGACCATGGGCTAAAACCCCAATTCCATTATTATACAGCGACGGAACTAAAAAATAAGTAGAATCATATATGTATTTATAAATAAAATAGAAAGCATGAGTGCATAGAACTAAAAGTAAAGGACTGGTTACTACTTTTCTGAGAAAGCTAAGATGAACCGTATGAACTGTTTTTCAGGAGCCTAACAAATCACTTACCCTTCAAGTATCACTTTACATGAATAAATGTAAAGGCTATCTCAACGATCGAAAACCACCTTGCAATCAGAAACCGCACTAAACTTCCATCCAATACAGCCATGATGTTGTGTAAAATAATATTGTGTATTTCCGGAGTTCACCTATCACTTCTTATGCATAGAAAAGGGCAGATTATATTTTTTGAAAGTAACATTGCGTAAAAAATAACCAATGAGATTAAAGGGAAGCTCAACTTTTCTGCTCTTTTTAGCTAAGGGGTATGAAGAATCTTTATACACAATGACTATACACAGTTAATGAAAGTAATAAAACAGAGTAGGTAAAAAAGCAAATCTGTATAAGCATATCCACCATCAACCTATTTTTATGAAATTTTACTTTTGCGGGATCTGAACGCCATCTCTGCAATAAAAAAAATGTGCTATCAAAAGAGGTAGCTTACCTTTTTTTTATGTCAGCTGAGAATGTTAAAATTCAATATCCTGCAAAGAGTGAAAGCGATGAGAAATGTCATTTGCCAAAAACTTGCCAAAAACAAACTGATACACAGCCAAACAGCAGCAGCAAGAGCGGCTAATGTAGTAAGAGGAATTAAAGCTTAGGACCTTGCAGAGGGGAGCAAAAATATGGAACCATCTTAGAAAATAATAATAGAACGCTTGGTAAGCTCAAGTGTAAACAGAAGGCACCGTAATATGCACATGTAATGGAGTTACGAAGCTCCATTCTCACTGCATACATAATGTAGCCAACACTAATCGAGTGTTGGTAAGCTCAAGTGTAGACAGAAGGCACCGTAATATGCATACAGAACAGCAGTAAAGTAACCATAGGCACGAAAGGTATACAAATAAACTGGGGACAATGCATAAAAGAAGATCGCATCGTTACCATTATCTGCTCTCTGCCACTGTTTTCAAGTTTTTTTGATCTCGAGCCTGGTCGTAGAGGTGCCACCTTGAAGGATATGTTGGGTACGCAGTCTTCCAAAAGGCAATAATTCTAGGAATTGGATCCTTCGTCCAGGACCAGTAGGAACATCACACTCCTCGTCAGCCTGAACAGGTGAAGTCGTCAACCTGAACAGGTGAAGAAGTATTTTAGCAAATGAGATATGTTACTTGAAGAAGTATTTTACCAAATGATACTGATACATGTTGGTATCGAAAAACAGAGGGAAGCTCCACTTATCTCTATTGAATAAACTTTGTTTTTTAAAAGACCAAAACAACGGCCGGTTCTTACAACAATGAAGAGACATATCTCAACGGATGCGAAAACAACAGCAAAAAACGCTCCCATGTAAGCAATGAAGTATAATTTGTCAGCTTTCCAAATAAGAATTGCCGCTTCATAGTCCACAAGGCTAACCACAGGTGAAATAATGATCGATCCAAGATGGAATGATGACCAACAACGTACGAAGCAAAATTACCGACATAACCACATTGGACACTGGTGTTTGGCAGCCAGCCATAAAACTGAACACTAAACGTGAGAAAGAACCTAAAATAAATGTAGCATATGGATTTCAGAAATTAGCATAGCATATTCCAGAGAAGGTATCAAAGACGTATACCTCAGAAGTTGGGAACCACTATGAAATTTCCGAGAGCACATGGTAGAACCCAGAGATAATCCAGTCGGTGGATCTGGCATTCCCGAGGCTATCCATCACCGGATTCGATCTCCTCGCTGCGCACCATCTCCAAACCCGCTCTTCCCCAAACCCGAGAGAGAGAAGCGGCGATGGGCGAAAGCAAGAGCAGCGGCGGCGGCGGAGGAGGGAGAAGCAGCCGGAGGTGAAAGCGGCAGCGGCGGAAGAAGCGGGACGGCGCTGGCGCGAGGCGCCGCAACGCGGAAGAGAGAGGGGCAGCGCTGGCGGAGGCGGCTTCTAACGGCGCGAAGAGAGCGGAGGCTAGCTCGACCGCTGAATCGAACACTCCGCCGCCGAGTAGAGCCCGCGATGCCGAAATGACCGTCCCCGCGCGGATTCGAATGTGCTAGCAAAGCCTTCGCGGGGAGGCGTCGGCGTCGTTGGCGTGGGGCTTTTTGCGGGGAGGAGCTCGGCAGCGGCGGCGTGGAGCTCGACGGCAGGGAAGAGGTCCGCCGCGCGGCGAGATGTTTGCTCAGATCGAATCCGGCCTCGGCGAAGGCCGCCGTTGCAGATCCACCTCTCCGACGGCCGCCGGTTACATCGGCCTCCGGTACACCTCCGTCGAGGCAAAAGCGAGGGGAGAGCGGGCGGCGGCGGAACGGCGCTGTAGACGGCGGCTAAAGCGACGTGGGAGCGCGGCGTGGGGAGAAGGTGAGCGGGAGAGCGCGGCGCGAGAAAAGGGACCGGAGAGGGAGGCGGTGGTCTTTGGCCGGTGAGGATGGAATCCAAGGTAAAAAGCTCAAGAACGACGTGGCCAAACCTAGACCAAGCAAGCGACCGCTCAAGCTTGACCGTTGGATCTATAACGGGTGGTCCTGATTTTAGGCGACGTGGCCTTGCTGTAGGCCAGCATCGACGTGGACGGGGCCGGGATACGAAGACTGCTACGACTTATGTATAGTTACAAGAATCATTTAACAGTATTGATATTCGCACTCTGAAACACAACCTTATTCATCCATAAGCAGCACTGTAAAATGGTCCAGATAATCAAATGCCAGAAATTCAATCCCTAAAGGTACATCCATACAAATAAATAGACCTTGTAAGCGAAAACTCACAATAATTCAATAGAACTTACCTGACATGTATAAAAAAAAAATTCAGGTAGAAATAGACATTGTCTTGATCGCTTGCAACCTTTCAATAACTTTTAGCTGCTCCTAATCTGAAATGCATGGATGGGAGCACGTCGATATATTAGCTCATGGCAAAACAACATAGCAAAATGATTGAGTACCGCATAATACATCACCTTTACATGTTTGAATCAAACATAGACATCGCTATGACAGATGAACATGGGAGAATTATCTTGATAACTGAAAGGATAAGCCTGGATATCAGCTCAGCATGCTGATGTTAATTTTCAATTGAAGACCAAAAGGCGTATATACGATATATGATACCTCAGGAATAACAATCTGATCGAAATCTATGCTGTCGATAAGAGGAGTGCCAGCTCCATTTGAGAGATTATCCCTGCAAACGCTAGTCATAAATTGCAGGTGTGATGAACATTGCATTGGGACATAGATAATATAGTTTATATATTATCTATGTTAATTCTATATAGTTAAAAAAACCGGCCCCAGATAGGGGCAACAATAAAACGAATTAGGAAAAAAATATGAAGAGAAGAACCAGGCCGTAAACAAACCAGAAGAGAGGCTACTAAAACGGCACGACACTGTGATGAACCAGGGCGACGGCGAGACGCACAGCGTGGCACAAACACCTGCGAAGATAGAATGGGCAGTGAAGCATAATGAAATCAGCGCAATCGAGGCGGACGTCGAGGCTTAGCCACTTAGACAAAACCAAGGCGAGGAAGAAGAAAACAACATGAGGCGTTGTTGCCTAAGCAACAGCAGAAACAAAGGACAGGCATATTCGGTAGCAAAAGATAGGCATAGAACTGTAAAAATGATTGATGTTATCGATAAAATTGACCAAGCCGACCCACTACGACATTTCGTCGAACATACGGTGGGCAAAGATCCACCGTCTTGGATGCAAACAGAGAGGGGAAAAATTGGAGAAGGAATGTGCAGAAGGCCAGCCCCAAAGTGTCCGGGCAGGCAGTCCCAAGGACCTCTCCAAGGGCTGCGGTCGGCGGGGTCGCCCTCCGCGAGGACGCCGGCCGCGAGCTCCCCGGGACCGGCTGCCACCAACGGAGCCGAGGACGAGGGGGTCGACCGGCATGCGAGGGCGATGGCAGGGGGGCGTACAGGATAAGGGCGGCGGCGTGGTGGGGAAGGGAAGGAGGAAGGACGGCCGCCCCCCTCGAGGACGCCACCAACGGAGCCGAGGCCGAGGAAGCCGACCGGCATGGCGGCGCAGCGAGGCCCCCGGAGGTGAGGGCGATGGGAGTGGGGGCGGAGGGGATAAGGGCGGCGGCGGTCACGGGAGAGGAGAAAAGGGGGAGGGGAGACAGCGGTGGATCTGGCGCCGATGGGAATGAGGCGGGGGGAGGAGACGGCGCGGGCAACCCTAGCCTGATGGCAATGCGGGTAATTTGTCCCCAACCCCAGGTGTACCTACGAAGGCCAAAAGGGCCGATCCGCGAGCGACGGAAAACCTCGAGGGGGTGGGCGGAAAAGTGCAGCGGGGTGAAAGCGCTAAGCAGGGGCCGTTCCGCGAAGCGAGAGGACCGAAACATAAATCCATGGAGTCCAGGGGGTTTTATGCAAAGTCTCCAGGCTGGATCAAACGGCCTGGGCAGTGGACAGCGCGGCTGGAACGGACGGCCGAGATTTTCGGGGCGACGTGGCCAAGCGAGGGTGAGCCTTAGGGAGGCGCTATATAGCGCCGCAGTCAAATTATAGTTAGTATATATATATAGAGTTGGGCTGGGATCAGTTGCAACTGACCGAGCCTCTCGTCAGTCGCGCCCACAGCCGTCCGATCTGGAGCAGTCAGCCGTCGGATCTCACTCCCCTTCACCGCGCGTGCGCGTCCCTGCAGCGAACCGACCGGACCGGCTCAGCCTCCCTCTCGCTCGATCTCCTCCCCCACCCCGACTCCTCTCTCTCTCTCTCTCTCTCTCTATCCTCCCAAATCGCAAACCCTAGCCTGCTCCCTCCCGTCCGCTGAAGCCGCTGCCGCCGCCATGGTTCAACCCTGCCGCCATCCCCAAGCTGCGCCGACCCTGCTTCACCATCGTGCCCAAGCCGTCCCCAAGCTCACTGCCCTCCTCCGCGGGGGGCGAGCTACTGCCGTCGGCAAGGCCGCCGCGAAGGAGCACAGCCACCGGCGCCACCGCGAAGAACCACCTGGAGCTAGCTGACACAACCAAGGGAGAACGGCCACCGGCGTAGCCCCTTCTTCTCACTCGTCCGTTGGAGATCCAAGCTGCTCCCTCACGTCCCCAAGATCCTCCCCCTCTCGCAGTACCTCTGCTCCAATGCCAAAGAAAAGCTTCTGTTGGTGATATTCTCTGCATCATGGATGATATTCTTATGCAAGATTTGAAGATTGGGTCCTCCTAGTGCTTCCCTACTGATTCCCTCCCTGGAGCCTGGTTGTGTACAGCAGTGACAACATGACAGCAGTTTCATAGTAGATTAGAGTGATAGCTCTGCTGTAATTGGCTCAAACAGAGTCATTCAAGTCTTGTAATCTGCTAGATTGGTCATCTAAACATGTCAATTTGTTGACCAGTTGTATCCTTGTTTGAATAAGCTGAAAATTGCATATACTGCTGTAATTTTTATTAGAATTGATGAGCTTGTAATTTTTAGAATTTTTATTAGAATTGACGAGCTTGTAGGTATTGAATCAGCAAGTTTGATCAGCATTTTCTCCAGACCAAACCCTTTCAAATCTGAGACTGGACCTGACCATTTTTCTGCTACCTCTCATTGCATTTGTAATTGAACAATGGAATGTACATGTTTACAGCTGAAAACATGTCTAAGCTGAAAAGTTCTTTTTGCATCTGAATGTACATGTTTGCAGCTCAAAAGCTAGCTGTGAACATACATGGTTGTAATTAAGTGTACAGATGCATTGCTCTCAAGCCTAGTCCTGTATATCTCTACGTGTGTCTTTATAATCCAGTGAAGTGTATTTTCTATCGAGCTCTACAAAATTCTGTAAAAAGTTAACTACATGTGTTTACTTGTTCAGATGTAATAACAAAGTAAAATCTCTTTTGCATTTTTCAGTAATTGCATAGACATCAAGTTAATTCAGTTATAAACAGCATATACCACCATGGAACACATTGCACAGAGCAAACCTAAAGTTTTATACAATACCGGGGAATAATGGCTCAAATAATGCTCCAGATTTAATAGCACCATATGCTAAGCACCAGGAGCTCTAGATTTCCATTTGGACAGCATACATACATACATACATACATACATACATAGTTCCACAAGTTTACTGAAGTTTAATAGCACTAGTAGCAAGCCCGAGTCATCTAAACAATCTGAAATACAAGGTGAGTCATCTCTGAAAATTACAATGTATCCATTCCTCTTTATTCACTCATACACATCCAACTACATTTTGTTCATTAGTGGCAAGTTATTTAAAGAGAAATTTCCCCTGCCAAGTAAAACCTCTTAGTTATTTACATGCTATATGTTTTCCAATAGTGGAAAGCAAATTATTAATTCATACAAGTTGAGCATATGCATGCCTTTTCTAAAAACATCTTAATAGAAAAGATGATCTGCTGCAAAAAGGCTGTATAATCATTATTTGCGACTAGCCATTTTGTAGTATCAAGTTTTGGTATCTTCTCTAGATATTTTAATCCAAGTTCTAATAACTGCACACATGCTTCATCTGTTTCTTCTCTGAGAATCCCTTGCATTGGTCATGCAGTTGGCAAGCTGTGGTTATGATGCCTGAAGGAGAAATACAAGAGTTGCCATATGATCTTAAGAAAATGGAACATGTAGATCGATTGGAGTTCAGCCAGGTTTTGACTATGAATGCACCTGAATTATGTGATCTGAAATTGAACAAAAAGACTTCAAAGTCCAAACATAGGAATGCAACCACTGATATTTCTTTCATCTTTCATCATTTGCCACTCCAATAGACCAAAAACACATGGCAGCAAATGCCATTCAGATTTAGCTCAAGGAAATACAGCATGCAAGCAAGCTAATGCCAGTCCAATAGACCAAAAAATCTGCCATTCATATCAATTCAAGGAAATACAACATACACATGGTAGGATATTACAATTTAAATCTGGAGCATATTCGTAAGGTCAGCACATTTAAATATGAAATGTACAAAATGTCAACATACACATGGCTGAATCTTCTTCTACATACAAGCTGCACATACTACATCCTTAATAACCATGAATCCTAGTCTTAAATTGTACAGAAGCACCAGGAGGACCCAATCTTCAAATCTTGCGGAAGAACATCACCCAGTTTGCAGAGTATCACCCATCTAAGCTTTTCTTTGTCGTTGGAGCAGAGGGACTACGAGAGGGGGATGAGCTTGGGGATGAGGGGGAGCAGCAAGGATCTCATCAGATGAGTGGGAAGAAGGGGCTACGCCGGTGACCGTGCTCCCTCTTGGCTGCGCCGGCTAGCTCTAGGGTCGCTCTTCTCGACGGCGCCGGTGGCCGTGCTCCCTCTTCGCGGCGGCCTCGTCGACGGCAGCGGCTCGCTCCCAGCGGAGGAGGACGACGCAGCTTGGGGACGGCTTGGGCACGATGGTGAAGCAGGGTCGGCGCAGCTTGGGGATGGCGGCAGGGTTGAACCATGGCGGCGGCAGCGGCTTCAGCGGACGGGAGGGAGCAGGCTAGGGTTTGCGATTTGGGAGGATAGAGAGAGAGAGAGAGAGAGAGAGAGGAGTCGGGGTGGGGGAGGAGATCGAGCGAGAGGGAGGCTGAGCCGGTCAGGTCGGTTCGCTGCAGGGACGCGCACGCGCGGTGAAGGGGAGTGAGATCCGACGGCTGACTGCTCCAGATCGGACGGCTGTGGGCGCGACTGACGGGAGGCTCGGTCAGTTGCAACTGATCCCAGCCCAACTCTATATATATATATATATATATATATATACACTAGTACATGCATGCTAACATGCATAGCTTTAAGTGCAGCACTGTATAGTGCCAGGAGTTGGGCCTTGCGAGCCAAAGCCGCAACACGAGCCGTGGTGCCTCGGTAGGCGTGGCGCGGTATGGGCGCAAGACGCAAGACGGCTCAGCCGTCTTGGGCCGGGCCACGCCGACGACAAGGCAAAATCGAGGACGCAGCATGGCCCAAAAGCACGACAGCCTAGGACGGGCGCGTCTTGCCCGAAGCACGACCCACATCTCTTCAATCCAAAGAAGAAACCACTTTAAAATTTAGAAAAATAGCTCTGCTTTGAACTTGACCACATCATCATAATCCCGATTCAGATATTCAAAATTGAACATTTAACTTTGAACAAGAAGTACAACACCACATCATCGATTCGAATTTAGGTATTCACAAATTGAACGGCATTACAAAGATTAAACAAGAACAAAAAAGAAAAAAAAAGGCAGAGGAGAGGAGGCGACGGTAGAAATCGATGAACGCGTACCGTTGGTAGAAGTTAACACCATGGTGGACGGGGTCGGGGACGGGTTCACCTGCGTTGGAGAAGACGACGACGTCGACGAGGCGGCGTCGCCGTCGCCTGGTACGCACCGCCGACCCACGAGCCGGTCCCACCGCCTGGTATGTCGAGGAGCCGCCACTGTCGTCAAGGACGTCGCGCCGTCGTGGTCCTCATGGAGGTCGCTCCGCCTCCGCCGCCTTGCACCAGATCTGGACGCCACCGCCATGTCTAGGGTTAGGGTCGAGGAGTCGCACGAGGTGAGTGAGAGAGAGGGGGGAATGGGGAACGAACGAATGCGGTGCGGGGGACAGGGGCACGGTCACGCGGGATACTATCCAGGCCACCGTGCTTGGGTCGGGCCTGTCGGGCCATTTTCGTGCCGGGCCGGCCCAAACATGGCACGTCTCCTCGGGCCGTGCCGGGTGGCACGGCGGGCCTCATTTTGGGGCACGGCACGGGCACAGCCATCGGCCGTGCAAGACGCAGCCCACCCAATCTTGAGCCGTCTTGCGTCTTTGGCCGGTTTTTCGGCCATGCCCGGCTGGCCCGTTTGGCATGGCCCATTTCCCAGCACTAGCACTGTACATGCATGAGGCCACTTGGGATTAAGGAGTGTGTGTATGTACTTACGATGGTTAATTCGTTTGTCCATATATCTCGATCTAATTCAATTCGCTACAGTGCTAATACGTAGCATGTGTAACATGTTCCTTTCTCTCTCTTTAAGTGACTACATACATGCATGTACTGCCCGACAGCACTATAATCTACTGTATGTGCGTGCACACGTACGTACACACACACACGCGTATAGCAGTGTTAGTTAATTAGCGCTAAGCTGCATTCCTTGAATACTTGATAAATTAATCACCATACACAGTGTAATGCAGGAAGTAGCTAGCTGCTTGTTTGTACATGTACGGATAGAAACAGCATGTAAATGCACACGTATTAGATCCCTTTAAACCTATTTCTGGAATCAATTCCAATCTGTTTCGTACCAGCAAAACTTGATTAGCTAGTACATAAGCCTGTTTATATATCACGTACATATTTAATACCACGTACTGCATCTGCATGCTATATCGCTATGTAGCTATCTGCTAGGCCGCTCGACCCTTGTTTGGTCGGCCGCTGGCTTAAAGAGTACAGGAGCCAACATGCGTGCGCGCTTACACGTATATATGTACCATCACCCACAATCATTGCCCCAAATGATGTACAAGGAGTACACGAACTTATCATAAACACATGCAGTGTCCTGTTAATTAATTTACAAGCAAGTACTTCTCCCATGCATGCAAGCTTTCAACTCTCGTCATCTCATCTTCATACTTGTTCCTACTTGTAACATTCCAATTTTTAAATAAATTCAAAACTTTGATTGTAGTAAAAAAATTGGCAACTTAAAAATTGGAAGATCAAAAACTATAATTCAAACTCCACCTAAAAAAATTCAAAATCTATTATAATACGGATAACCAATCCAATTTGAAGATTAATTCCAAAAGTTGCATCCTCAAATTTAATTTAATTCTAACTTTGGATAGCCCATTCTATATCTAGCCTGAACCAGCCCGTGTAGGGATGCCCATTTGCATCCCTAGGCCCATGTCAGCCCACCCCCTGATCACCTCCTCCCATCAACCCTAGAGGCCTAGACCCAACATGCCTCCTTCTCTCTCTCTCTCTCTCTCTCTCTCTCTCTCTCTCTCTTAATTTCTGTATCTCACGGTAGTGTCACACCAAGCCGAGGCAAAGTGGAAGCATGCCCACGACATCCAAAGGAATGATGCCAACTCCTTGTTGTTGGCCCCCTCCTTGGTTGACCTCCCACACTGTCATCTCTCAATGCTAATCCCACAGTCTCCTAGCTCGCCCTCCCACAACGACATAACGCGATGAGCTCGTGTGCCTGCGAACAACACAGACTGGCATGCGACCGCACAACAATATGGGGGTGTCCTCACTCACTAGCGCCACACACTTCTACCTTCACCTGAACTCCACCTCGTCATCACTATGATGCTAGCTAGAAAATCGTGGTAGCTTCTAAGACTTTCCTTGTGTTTATTGACCCTCATTGCCATATATAGAAGACGACCAAAGCTCGCCTTCTTCATGCACTCTCTTTGTTATCCTCCTCCGCTACCTCTTTTCCGAAGCATAGAAAGTTTGACCTCACACTACACACTACCTATGGTGAATTCCTGGACAAACCATCACCACTATCTCAAGACACTTCTCTTCTGAGAACAAAGTATGTTTTCTCTCGGTGACTAATTGGTCCCTTGTGTATATATATGTTGTTGGAGCACCACCGGTTGTGAAACACTCCCTTTAAGATATATTTTTCACATCTTTCCTTGAGTTGTGAATCGTGTCCCAATTCTTCACCCTCGAGCACCTATGTGACCTCTACATGATTGTGTTATGCTATTGAATTAGCTCTCTCAATAGTTGTTGTGGACTCTATTTTGACCTCCACCACCATCGATAATGCCAACCCGACCTAGAGCTCTTCCATCCTCACGATCATGGTACGTACATATAACTCCTATGGCTCCTGTTTCCCTCAATCTGTCACCCAAATTAATTGATATTCATATCTTCGTCTTCATCCTTGTCTCTAAGAGCATGCCCTTAGTGTCCCTAGCAAAATTGCTTCATGCTTGCAATCGATCACATGGCCATTTCCACCATTTCTCATCACGCTTTCACTCGTAACACGTACATCACCACAATATAATACATAATACTCTCATATAAGCGCCATCACAATAAATTGTAATACTTACTTCCTTTGCTAACCATGTGTGGAATGTTTCATGATGAATACGTTCTATGTCTCGCCACTTCCAGTCCATTGCCAACAATGTCATTTAGAAGTTCAATAAACTCATCAAAACATGCATTACTAATACCCCATAAATTTTTATGTTAAGGAGCCTAACAATGAATTGGAGCTTTGAAAATCTCTTACATCCGGATACAATTCTTTGCTAGCTTCATCACCAACCTATAGTATGTTTCACTGTCTATATCTTGCTCTCCCATGTCTTCACTATTTTCTACATCTTTAGCATTGTCACCAAAAACCCAAGTCCTTCCCTAAGCATAGCATCAATTTCATCATCCATGCAATTTCCTCATGAGGACCTGGAGCTATGATCGACCGACAAGACCAAGTTTCACCATGAAAACCCATTCACTATATCCTCCCATAAAACCATTGCAGATCAAGTGATTATACACTGCATTCTTGTCTAACCAATACAAATTAGCACAACTATTGCAGGGGCATCGGATGGTATCAGCTCTTGCTGACTTAGAAAATGCAAATTCCAAGAAAAAATGTACTCCATTTTCATACTCGACCGACACTACCACTACCTATGGTGAATTCCCTGGACAAACCATCACCACTATCTCAAGACACTTCTTCTCTAACTCTCTCAGTGACTAATTGGTCCCTTGTGTATATATATGTTGTTGGAGCACCACCGGTTGTGAAACACTCCCTTTAAGATATATTTTTCACCTGTGAATCGTGTCCCAATTCTTCACCCTCTGAGCACCTATGTGACCTCTACATGATTGTGTTATGCTATTGAATTAGCTCTCTCACGCCTCTACAAAACCAAACGCCAGAAGGGGTTCCGTTGTGGACTCTATTTTGACCTCCACCACCATCGATAATGCCAACCCAGCCTAGAGCTCTTCCATCCTCACGATCATGGTACGTACCACCAATATAACTCCTAGGTGCTCCCTGTTTCCCTTGCTCGAGCCTTAGTGTCCCTAGCAAAAATGCTTCATGCTTGCAATCGACCATGGCCATTTCCACCATTTCTCGTCGTGCCGCCACTTCCGTCCATTGCCAACAATGTCACCTATACTCACGTAACTATCATGGGGTGTAGGTGTTAGGTCTTGAAGCTCGCAAGGTACGTGTGTGTCGTGGTCCAAGTCACCGGCAAGTCCTTGCTCTTTTCACTCGGTTGTGCTCGATCTAGAAGTAGACGAAGATGACATTGGACTAACATTGTGGTAGCAAATTATTGTGTAGTTGAGTCCATAACAGGTGGGACTAATCGATAGGATTAAATTTAACTGATTCAAAAAAATTCTCATTAATTGGCATGCAAGGACCATCTTATCTAGTTTATATCCTATTAGTTGTCTCATTGTTTTTGTTTTAGTCACTGACGTGCGGAACCACCGGATTCATGTGTTACGTTTAGTGGAGGCGTATTATAGAAAATACATCTTTGCATTGGGTTTGCATACTTTGCCGCCAGAACTAGGCTACACAACACTAGGCTAGTTACTGAATGTCATCTAAAAATTCTTCAAATTTTGACAAAATATTATCTTCTCCTCTAAAGCCGTTGAAAATATATCTAAACCCATGCCATCACAAACTGTTAATTTGTTACAAATCTAGAACCCTTCTAACTCAAATACTAAAAATGCAGTTAATTTATATTCAAATATATATTTTTCAAAAGTATTCATCTTTATTCGCTAATGTGCTTTATTTCGTGTCGAGCTAGTCAGCCAGGTGAGTTCGTAGACCCACAGGGCCATGGAGCCGAAGAAGGAAACCCACACTACAAGGCTTCAAGGAAGGCATGCCCCTTGATGCATATTGTTGGGCCATTGTGTTGTTTAAATGTTTTGCTATAATTTTTCAAACATGAATGCTATTTAAAAGCAAGTAATTTTTAGAGCTTAGCTATAACCAAAAGAAATGTTTCATGACCCTATTGATCATGAACTCAAGAAAAAAAATATGAGTACTGATTACGTGACTTCCTTGAAAAAGGGCAAAAATTACTTCCTATGCTTTGACGATGACACTATGGTTTTGTGTATCGTGAAGCAAATGTGTGGTTTGGTGATCAAGACATCATCATCATCATCTATAGTACAAGCGTGGGTTTAGGTTCTCTTTCGCAGCCACGTGGCGTTTTTCCCTCCCCGCGCTGGCCACGTCACCCCGAAATGGCGCAGCCGTCCGATTCCGCCCGACCGGCTAGGATTATCTGCCAGCTATACGCTTTTGCAAAAAACCCCCTCACTTTTCTTTTATCAACCCGCGCTCCTCTCATTCCTCGCGCTCCTCCTTCTGTTCCTCTCCCCTCGGTCCCATCGCCTTCCCCACCGCACGCCTCGCCGTCGTCGGTGGCCTGTTCCCCGCCGCCGGGCCATGCTCGCCGGTCTTCGCCTCTTCCCCGATGCGGGCCCCTTGGGGGTCCCCTCCCTTCTATTCGACGTTCACCACCTCCGCCGTCTCCATGGGCGTCGGCCCTCGCCGTCTTTGGCCTCCTCGCCGCCGCCAAGGTCTTTGCAAGATGCTTGGCTTGTGGGATCTGGCGATGGGCTTGGCATGGATCCAACACCGCCGCGGCTTGGGTCGCCGCCGTCGGGTGCCGGTCGGCCTTATTTGCTGCCGCCATCACGGATGGGATTCACCGCCGGCACGCTGCAGCATCCCAAGGCGGATCCGCCCGGCGCCGCCTCAGGTACGTCCGTGCTTGGCCCTCGGGTACTTCTACCGATTTGGCCGCCTCGATCTGGTTCCGCGCCTCCTCTCTCTCTCTCTCTCTCTCTCACCTCTTTTTTGGGACAGGTTGCGGTTGCGGCGGCTTCGCCCGGTGATTCCTGCGCTACGTCGTCACTTCCTGTGGCCTCCTCCCGCTGATTTTGTGGGGGTTTAGCTGGATTCGCCTCCCGCCGGCTCGGCCGCGCCACACTACCTCCCTTTTCTGCACCGGCTGTGCCCCATGGTGTAACTTTACATTTTTTGTTCAATGGAATAGTTTTCTTTCTCCGTCCTATATGTCTGCTTCATTAATTTACTCAACTAGGATAGCCAAGGTGCCTTCGTTCTCTTTCTGTGATTCCTAAGTTCGGCTATGTATTTCTCAACGTTTACTCCCACGGATTGCAATCCAATGTGCTTAACGATTGAACCAAGTATGAAAAGAGGCCTTCCCATGGAATTGATGTCTTCGCTTCTAACTGTTGTAATCCAATGGCACTATTTAATTATTTCATTATTTCTCTGCATCAGTGACTTGCTTAGATCCTAACTAATATGTCTTAAATGTATCCATTGTGGGATAACTAGACATGCTTTGTTTTCCTTTCGTCAGCCTTTGGCACACTTACTCATCTGACATCTTCCCTCTTTTACCTTCAGGTGCTACTGCAAACTCTAGCATAATTCACTTCTGATTGTTCTTGTGGCCTCCAGTAATAAACTTTGGGTAATGTGATCAGATCATTTAATCCAGATATTCAACATTCTTCTGGCCTAATTTATTTCACGGTAGAGATGAATCGCCTCCCAAGCTTTAAATAATTACAAGCGCACATATTACAAACCTGACTTAAATTATTTTCTCATTTTTTTGACTTTCTGTTTGCTGTCTGCTATTTTCTGCTGTTGCAACAGATCTATCTGTTTTCTGTCGCTGCAATAGACCATTAGTAACTGCCTTTCCACCTTGATGGTGAACTATGTTTTCTTTAGCTTGCCATTACTAATTATTTTTTTTCTTTTCAGGGTCAAGTGATCAGAGCATAGAGCCAGTTCTATAACTTGCCGTTCAGTAATATCGTCATCGCCCAAACTATTTATGTTCATTCTTTACTCCTATATGTGTATAATATGCTTATAGTATATTGTTTTTCTTAGCCTTTGTTATTGATGGTTATAGGATGGTGCTATTTATATTTGTGTTCTCGTGTTTTCTTTAATTGTGTTGTTTTATGTTCTATAAGGTTACATGATGGAGCAATGCTCTTTTTGGAATATTATATTTCAGAGTTTATCTTTGCTTTCTAGTTCTTCATGGTGTTCTTATTTTTTATTCTTTCAATGTAGGTTTGGTTTAGGCTGGTAGCACCTAGAGTTATTACTGGACCGAGTGAATTCTATTTTGGTCATTTGGTCCATACACAGCTTGGTGTGGCGTGACAGACAATGAACATTTACTTCATGCCATTTCATAATATTAATAGGCTTAGGAATTTCGCACAAAAGCGGTTTGCAACATGAAGGAATGGTATGCTTTGTTCCTTTCATTTGGCATGTTAACATTTGAGGTCTTTGATGTGTTATGCTCTTAAGCTTATGGGTAAGCAATTCCAGTGCCAGGGTATTCATTTCCTCCTCTGGGTAATCCATTATGGTTAAGGGGATTTGTTAGGTCAAATATGGATTACACAAATTAAGTGTTACTTCATTTCAGACGTATCGACTTCATGTCTTCATTCATTGGTTGAAATAGTCTAGCTTTACAAACTTTACCATTCACATAGATTGCATTGATAATTGTCAAAATTTCCTGCATTTTTCCCTTCACTAGACTTGGCGTCGACGGGCCACGGGCCCGTCTACTCAACTAGTTGAGTATAATGATGGGATTAGGACTTGCCTACCCTAAAATGTTTCTCACCAGGGAGTCTCTGTTTGTTGGTACGGTGCAGGACATGAATGGTTTGTGGATTGTTTAAAGTAATTCTTAGTTTAAAAACTGCTCAATCTCTTGTGAATCTATGAACTAAGCCATTACAATACAAGCTCGGGTTTTTATAGTTAAATTTTTCTATGCCATCGCACAGTCATTTAGAGTCATACATACCATCGTTAGGCGTTATTCTCTTCTCTGCCATTGGCAAAGAACTTCTCCTTTTTTATTTAAGCTATGTAAATATATCAAAGAATTGTAAAAAAATCGCAATATTAGCATATATGCAGACTTTCAACCTATATTTTGTAAATATTTTTATATAAGTTTTTAATATTAAATTTACAAATAAAATATTTTGAACATAAAAGATTTATCTTAAAAATAGTGAAAATTGTATAGTTAGATTGTCGTATACTTAATAACTTTCTATTTTTGAGATTTTTAAAAATATTTACATAACTTAAACAAAAAATAGAAGTTTTCGTTGGTGACACGTAGGATAATAAATTAGATTTTGCAATAGCAGTGAAGAGAGAAACAACTAAACGATGGCACATGAGATGTTTAGTTGCTCTGTAATGGCACGTAGAATATTATCTTCTTTATTGAAAAAGCCTTGCCTATTAAGTCAGGTTGTACGAGCATATGCTGTTTTTCTTTGACAAAGTGTTATCTTTCCAAAAAAATATAACTAAATGAGCAAATAAGCAAGTAAGCCTAAAAAAATTATGCTTTAAATACCTTTTTGTTTGGTTAGTTGATCCTCAGTTGGCTGGGATAAATAGCATTGACTGATTAATCCATCTCTCTAGCTTTAGATTACGAAAAACATAGATCGAGATTGATGCTCTCCTAAAATAGAGAAGATCCTCTTTTAAAAACTGATACACATTTATGGAGCGACACACGCACGGCGCAGTCGTCGTATCCCATCCATGGGAGGACGGCGCGGGCCGCCGCGTGCGATCGGTGGTCGAACGTCGGACACCGTCGACGGCGACGGCGAATGGCTGTGTCCCGTCGCCGGCGTTGGTAAGGTAGTTGGTTGCTAGTGGAAACAAGGAGTTAGCCGATGATCAATCGAGGGGGTCGATGGTTGTTGTTGCCACAGGGTTGGGATTGCGGCAGAACGCCGGCCGGCCCCAATGCTTGGGAGGTCGCCGATCTCCGTCAAGGCCGCCACCGTCGCCGCCGTCTGCGTGCGTGCGCCCGATCTCAAACACTAGCGAATGGCAAAGGAGCGCAAAATTAAGAGATGAGACGGTAATTAGTGCGATGAGTCTACGTGCTATATCGCAGACCGACACGCTTGTCACGACCGGTGGAAATGCATCATACTCCATGTGTGTCCCAAGGGCTTAATTAGGATTAAAGGCTCACACGTTTGCCTTTAATCTCTACTATATTAAAGTATCTTGTGGTCATGGTGGTGGTGGTAGTTCGAACTTTCAGTCTTGACCATCTAACCAGAACTGTCTCTACGCACCGTTCGATCTAGTCTGTTCTCACCCGCCGCCGCCTAGCCGCCTAGGGTTTCCCCTGCTCTCGCCTCCCACGCCACGATCCCATTTGGTGCCCACCGCCCTGCTCCATCTCTCCCTCCACCTCCCACCTCCGATGCTCCCTCTCTCTCTCCGCCGCCCCTCTCTCGCCTTCCTCCGCCGCCACCGCCGCCTGCCGAGTTCGACGAGGCCTCACCATCTTCTGCTTGCGACGCCTCCGCCAGAGGTATTTCCCTACCTAGCCCTCACTCCTCCGCCGCCTCCTCTCCACCATGCTGCCTCTTTCCCATTGCCGTCGCCCCCCCTGGCCTTGTTGCTCCTCACAGGCGCGCCCTCCGACGCTTACCCCTCCTAGCACCGCGAGCCTCCCTACCTCCCAATGCCGCCTCCTTCTTCTCCGGCATTGCGAGGCTTCGGCCTCGGTTGATTCGATTCGGCGGGCATACAGGCGTCGGCCGAGCGATGGACTGCGTGTCGCCGCTTTCGAGCGGCATAGGCTGGCTTGCCGTGGCGTGCTGGCGGCGGAGGGCCAGCAAGGTCCGGCGCTCGTCGGACGCCGGCGGCTCTCCTGCGGATGTCCGTCGCCACCACCGAGGCCGCCACAGCCCTCTGCACAGACGCCCGCGCAAGGCCAAGCTCTCTCCTCCGCCAAGGCCAAGGCAGCCTCCTCCTCCGCAGCGTTCTTCCCCGCCGCCGCCTCCTCCTCCGCCGCCGTCGTCGCATGCAGCGCCTCCCAGCACCGCCTCCTCCTCCCAAACTCCTCTGCGTCCCTCTCTCGCCGTCGCCGCTGCCGTGCAGCGCCTCCCAAAGACCGCCTCCTCCCAAACTCCCAACATTATTGTTGCCTTCAGACGCCCAAGGCCCGAGTGGTTATCACAACAATCATTTCTCATTCAGGTTGGTATTCTGTTCAATGTATGTATAAAGTTTCTTGTTGGAAATTGAACAGAAGGTAATATCTCATATTACATTCACTACAAAAGGTTATATCTCCCGTAATGATTGGATCAATTAGTGAAACTGTTATCTATATGCTCGTACTAAACGCCTATGCTTGATTTTTGTCACATGAGTTCTGTTGTGAAAGTTTAGCTTCATCAAAGTTGATTGGCTTTTGTATATCCTTTTTGTCACTTGACAACACTGGTTTTCCTTTTTTGTCATTTCAATCTCACTGGAAAATAATGCTGTAGAAGATAAAGCTGCTTCACCTTGAACCTAGGTTTTTGTAGAACTATGTTGTCCTTTTGTTTTAGTGAGGTAAGTTGTGTCGTTGAATAACTATTGCTTATCCTGGAGTAGTGGTAGAGGTAAGTTTCTTTGAATTCTTGATGATTTAAAGTCTAGCATAATTTTTAAAGTCTTGTGCTGCTTGAACTGCTCCAACGGTTTGAAGTCTAGCATAATTTGTTAAATAGTTCTGGTGTTTCTGTTGGTGTTCTGGTCACCCTTTGTGACTCCGTTAGATACTAATGCACAAAAGAAATGGCAGCATTGAATGATTCGAAAAGGAAAAAAATTCCAGAGAACAGAAACTTGTATGAAAGTTTGTGGCCATCCTTTTGAGATTCATACTATAGTTTGATATTCCTCATGAGACGCCAATAGGGAACTTAATTTTTCTGTGAAATGCTTGTGTGGATCCCTCTCTAGAAAATACCGATAGTTATGTTGGTTTTTCTTTTGCATATAGAAAATGATATGAGGTGACCAGGGAAACAGTCCAGCTGTATCGTGGAATTAACTGTGATTAAATTTTGAGAATAAACTGAATATGATGTTTTTTGACAGCCTAATTGGACCAGAACCAATGTATCATGGTTAATATGAACAGATGGAACAGTATTTGGTATATAGTATTTGGAAACAATATATTTAGAGGCTATTGTTATGCCCATATCTACGTAACATGGAAAAATACAACAAAGGTTTATTATTTTCTATCAGAGATCATGTGCTGTATCACACCTTCTAATTTATTTACCGACTATTTGGTATGCTGCCATTTGACAAATAATTTCTCTCTTTTTTTTCTTCTGCTAGACGCAGGGCAGAAGGATTACAGCAGGCTGAGGTCTCTTAGCTACAGGGGAACTGATGTGTTCATCCTGTCCTTCTCTCTGAACAGCAGAGCAAGCTATGAGAATGTTTAGAAGAAGGTAAGGCACTCGAAAAATCTGAATGCTCAGGTCAGCTCATCTTGATGCCATTCTAGCTTGTTTGTTGGAGTGCTAAGACTTGCTGGAAGTGGAACCTATTTGGTTTTGTAGTTAAGTTGCATTGGCTGGATTAATGGATTCAGAAATAAATTACTATCGTGTTGGCAACATTCGACAAAGATGGTATCTTTTAGATAATGGAATAAAATTTTGGCTTCCACATGATAAGATATACACACCTTAATCACAAACCATACTGCAGTAAAGATGGTATCTTGCCAACGAATGAGAACACTAAAGCATTGAACAACACATGTGTTTTAGGAGCTGAAATTGTAGCATATACTCTCAATATATAAGTGAGTAAAGCAATGCTCTCTTTTTATTTGTTGAGCAAGCAAAGCAATGCTTTCCGGTAATGCCCATCGACAAAATTGTTAAAAGAGTTGTGTTGGATATGGTACATGATACATCCACTTGCTTGTGCAAGTAGGATCATGCTTGATGTCGCACACAGTTTTGGTGAGAAAGAAACGCTCTGCCACATTTTTGGTGTCTTTTTTTATTCTTCGTTCAAAAATTCAAATTTGATTTTTGGAAAAATCGGACCGAAATTTACCGAAAATCGGTTAATTCTGTCTTCTCGCTGAATTGTTGGGCTTTTGCCCCTTTTGGGCCGGCCCACATAAGAGAATAAGAGAGGGAGAGAGAGATGAGCAGGCAGGGGGAGGCGAGCTCGCCCCGTCCGTGCCCCAGCCCTAGGGTTGGACGGCGCGGGCGGCGGCGCCGCCTTTCTCGGCGTGCGGGCTTCGTGGGGCGACGTGGCCGTTGTGGCCGGGCTTCTCGGAGTGCCGGTAAGCGGCTCTATCCCTATTAGAGGCCGCAGCTTCCTCTCTCTCTCGCGGTTTTGAGCTTTCTCTGTTTTTCCCCATTTCCTCTGACTCCTCTCGCGACCCTGCTGTTCGGCGATTCGCCGGAGCTCCGGCCGGCTTGCTGGTTGGCGCTGGTTGCTGGAGGTGTACTCGTGCCGCTCTCTGCTGATCTGGTACTCGGTGGCCTCGAGGTGGACGCCGTCCTCTTGCCGCTCCTTCCTCTGCTCCTCGGGTTCCTCCTGTGGCCCTCGGCTGTGGTGAGGGATATCGGCATCGTATCTCCGAATCGTTTCGCTTGTGGTGCTTAGCACGGGCGATTTGATTTCTGGGACAGTGCCTCGCACGCTTTGCCTCGGCTTTGTTGGCTCGGATCCAACGCACCGTAAGAACACTCCTTCCCCTCTTGTCCAGTGGACCGATTTGGTGTTTCTGGGAGACTAGCCTTCGAGCTAGAGGCCGTCTGACCAAATCTGGACGCACTGAGTTGTGGCGCTTTTATTTGTTCGATGATGATTGCTTTTGTTGAGGCTTAATAATCTGTGAATAAAAGGAATTGCTAGACCTAGACGTACTGCTCAAGTTCATTAATCCTGGTTAATCGGTGTGCATGATCTAGTCTGTGATGCTGGAATTAATTGATTAATATAACTGCTGCACTTGTTACCTATTTATTTGGAGAACTAGTACTGTGTTAGCTCTTTTACTAGTTGGTCCAGTGAGCTTTTGAGTTGCTGTTCGGCTCATTTTGTGGTTGGTTTTAGCCTGGCCGAACTGCTATATTGATCATTAATTCCTGGTGCACTTTGGGGCAACTTGATTATTTATGCATAGAGGAGTTTTGCTCCTGTTTTGAACTAGAGCAGTGCTGTCTAAGGGCTTATTTCCTTCAGTTCCAGATTAATTTATCCTGTGATATGTTGCCTAAGATCGGTTGGATGGCTAATTTAATTAGCAACCCCTATTTGCAATCTGAGAACAACATTCTTAATAAAATCTTGAGCTTATTGCTGGTTTTATTACCTTGGGCAGCATTGAATTCTTTTAAGGCTATTATGTATTCTTATGTCTTATTGGTCATATCTGAAGAATACTTGCCTTTTGGTTCATTTGGCTTGCAATTAACTATTGTTGTACTCATTTTGGAATACTGTATAGTCTTGCTCATTATGCTAATTTTGCAACAATCCAGAAATCAAATATTCTTATCTATGGCCTCTGGGAGTAGTAGTGATGTAGTTAAGCCCGAGACTTTTGACGGCACCAGCTTCAAACGCTGGTAGGCACGTACTAGGCTATGGTTGACTGAGTTAAAAATCTACTGGGTGATCTCTGATCCTCCGAAAGACAAGAAGGATCTTAAGGGTGAGGAGAAGACCCAGTGGGAGAATGCCAACCACGCAGTCCTGGCACGATTGTTAGCCGTAGTGTCAAATAGGCTTTTCGACACCTACTCCACCTTTACTGATGCCAAGGAAATGTGGGATGACACGAGTGAAGTTTTGAAGGGATAATGGGAATGAGAGCTTTGTGCCGAGAGTTACGAACTACGAGATTGTGGAGAACCGCTCGATTGTGGAGCGAGTCCAGAGCTTCACTCCATGTGAGGGACTGAACCGTTCAAGTGTCTCTGCTGAAAGTTTTCAGTGAATGTAGCTCGCTAAGCTTCCGCTCGTGGCGTGACCGGATCGCCACGACATATGAAGGCGCTGACGTTCCCTGAACTTCAGTGACTATAAATGTCGAGGAGCCGGCCCGTGCTAGCAGCGAGGCTCAAAGCACTCACGCCCCCTGCCCGTGCCAATGTGGTGATGCCAAGAACTCCAAGGTGGTGGGAAGAAGAAGAAGAAGCCCCGTAACGCATGGCGCCAATGGCAAGAACATGAAGAAGAAGAAAGAAGATCCGTACGCTATGTGTGTGGCAATCCCGCACATCGCTCAAGGTGCCGTGGACCGTAAGGGCAAAGGACGAGTCCAGGCAAAGAGTGGCCCTCGTGCCCAGCGCATGTTGCGGAGGTGGCTCTAACTCCTCCATTGTGGTATGTACCTAGAGCCTTTATGGCGATTCATCACTTGATTGGTGGATCGATATGGGTGCTACGCGTCATATAGTGGCCGCAGAGGCTCTTTTACTTCATTTCGTGGTCAAGATTGTGGATCCGTCTTGACGGGCAATGGGCGCAAGACGATACGAGAGTCGGCCAGGTCTGCTTGAAGTTGACTTCGGGCAAGACGCTGGTTCTTCGTGACGTGTTGTTTGTGCCCATGATGCGGCGTAACTTGATTAGTGGCTCTGCCTTATGTCGACAGGGCGTCAGATTAGTGTTCGAGTCAAATAAGGTCATCTTGACCAAGTTCGGTGCCTTCATAGCAAGCAAAGTGCGAGAGAGGTGGCATGTTCGATCTCTCCGTCTTGTGTCGAACAATCTTTCCATTTACAATGTGGTTTGTAATAAACATCATGATGTATGGCATTCACGCTTATGTCATTTGAATTTTGAGGCCATTGTGCGTTTGAGCAAGATGAGTTTGATTCAGTCTACTATGAGAAGGGCTCCAAGTGTGAGGTGTGTGTGCAAGCTAAGCGACCTCGAAAGCCGCTTTCAGACGGTTGAAGGCGAAGCACCTCTCCACTAGAGCTAGTCCACTCCGACTTATGTGAGATGAATGGTATCTTAACTAAGGGTGGCAAACGATATTTCTTTACTCTCATAGATGATAGTAGTAGATATTGCTATATCTATCTATTAAAAACTAAAGATGAAGCACTAGAATATTTTAAGATCTATAAAGTCAAGTGGAAAACCAACTAGGAAAGACTATTAAACGGTTAAGGTCCGATAGAGGAGGAGAGTATATCTCTAAGGATTTAGCCATACTGTGAAGAATGTGGTATCATTCATGAAACCACACCTCCCTACTCTCCCTAATCAAATGGGGTAGCCGAGCGAAAGAACCGAACTATATGTGACTTGGTTAACTCCTTGTTACAAAGTTCTGGTATGTCGGTTCGATGGCGTGAGGTCGTTTTCACGATTAATTACGCCCTAAATAGGGTGGCGCCGCCGCAATCGTGAGTGCGCCTTATGAGAGATGGAAGGAGAAAGCCAAACTGTCTCATCTTAGGACTTGGGGTTGCCTTGCTAAGGTGAATGTGCCCATGCCTAAGAAAAGGAAACTAGGATCAAAAACTGTCGACTGTGTCTTCCTAGGGTATGCTTTAAATAGCACGGCCTATAGGTTTCTAGTGGTCAAATCCGAGACGAGCGAAGTCGCTCTCAATGACCTTATGGAGTCTACGGATGCGACATTCTTTGAGACTATCTTTCCTATGAGATCAGATGAGGTAATCGCACCAGATGGCTCTAACGAGCATTACTCTATTCCTCCTGAGGTGGTTGAGCCCGCTCCTGAATTGGAGTTGAGGAGGAGTAAGAGACAAAGGACTGAAAAGTCGTTTGGTGATGATTTTGCCATCTATTCTGTGGATGAAGAACCACGCACCCTCGCTGAGGCTTTTGCATCTTCTGATGCTGAGTATTGGAGGGAGGCAGTCCGTAGCGAGATGGATTCCATCATTGCTAATGGAACGTGGGAAGTCACCGACTTACCTAGTGGATGCAAACCGATTGGGGTGCAAGTGGATTTTAAGAAAAGAGAGACGATGGTACTATTGAAAAGTACAAGGCCCGCTTAGTGGCTAAGGGTTTCACTCAAAAAGGGCGAGGATTATTTTGATACTTATTCTCTGTAGCGAGACTACCCACTATCCGGTGTACTTATAGCTCTAGCAAATGATATAAACTCCTAGTCCATCAAATGGACGTGAAGACCGCTTTTCTTAATGGAGAGTGGAAGAGGAGATATATATGCAAAGAATTGATGGATTTGTGGTTAATGGCCAAGAGAACAAGGTGTGTCGCTTGATTAAGTCCTTGTATGGTCTTAAGCAAGCTCCTATGCAAATGGCATGAGAAATTCGATAAGACGATGACACTGTTGGGTTTTGTGTAAACGGTTTACAGATGTGTTTATTATCGGTTTCGGGAGGCCGAGGTGTCATTCTATGTCTTTACGTGGATGACATATTGCTATTCAGATCGACTTGGATGTCATCAACTAAACAAAAGAATATCTCTCCCTGAACTTTGATATGAAGGATCTAGGAGAGGTCGATGTTATTCTTAACATCAAGCTTATAAAGGGTGAGAGTGGGATAACTCGTCGCAATCCCATTATGTGGAGAAGGTCCTAACCCGCTTGGGCATATGGACTCTAAGCCCGCCTCCACGCCTATGATCCTAATCTAAGACTTTGCAAACATCTTGGTGAAGGGTTAATCAACTCAGTATTCACAAGTAATTGGATCCTTGATGTATCTCAAGAGCTTAACTAGACCCGACATCTCATATGCAAGATGCAGTTGAGCTGCTACACGGCAAATCCGGGAGATGATCATTGGGTAGCACTACATCGAGTACTTAGGTACCTTAAGGGCACCATGAAGCTTGGGATCCATTACTCGCCATCCAAATTGCCCTAGAGGATTGGTGACTTTAATCGGATTAGTGACTTCGGATGAGATGAAGGCTACTAGTGGATATGTGTTCACTATAGTCGCGGGTCAGTGTCACGGAAGTCCGCCAAAGCATTGTCATTACACGCTCAACCATGGAGGTGAACTAGTCGCCCTAGATTCGGTATTGTGGAGGCGTAATGGCTCAAGGAGCTTCTTCGACCTACTGTCTTTGGAAAAGCCGATACCAAAGAATCTTAGTATATTGCGATAACCGATTGTACTAGTCAAGGTTAAGAATAGAAAAGACAATATGAAGTCCTCGAGGCATATTAAGAGAAGGCTTAAGTCTACTCGGAACTGCGAGAGACGGTGTTATTGTTGTAGAATACACTCGATCTGGTAGTAATCTAGCCGATCCTTTTACAAAGGGTTTGCCTAGATCAACTATCGGCAAAGATCAAAAGGAATGGGGCTTATACCGCTAGTAGTAACCAACGGTGGTAACCCATCTTGAAAGAGCGGAGATCCCGTGAATCGTGCTGGGACAACTAAGGCGTGTGGTAATCTTGTCAAGACATCTTTCTAGGTCCCATTCGCCGCAAAGGCTTAAATCAGTATGGCGGGTTGAGGTGTAAACCTCTTAATAAGTTCGAGCCCTAAGGGCTAGTGGAGCATCTCTGAGTTCCCATGAAGAACAAACCTATGTGAGCTGATTGTGTGGTCGCAATCCGTGAGTGGTTGGGGTATACTCTCTAGTGAGCTCATGAATGGATACAAGGACATGATCAGTAAAGTCCCGCCTGCTAGAGGTGCAGTTTTGGAGCCTAATCTTGTGTGTCTCTTGGATGAACGCCTCACACCAAGGTTTTAGATCAAGGTGTAGTCCTCTAATTCTGTGTTGGGTTGGATTCTTTTAGACTAAACTTTGGTTCAAACCTTTATGGTACCTTGGTTGAACAACAAGATATTAAACAAGTGTGAGCGGCGTTAATGCCGTTTCAACGGAGGCAAAAGGTGGGGATTGTTGGGCTTTTGCCCTTTGGGCCGGCCCACATAAGAGAATAAGAGAGAGAGAGAGATGAGCAGCAGGGGGAGGCGAGCTCGCCCGTCTGCGTCTCCCAGCCCTAGGGTTGGGACGGCGCAGGCGGCGCGGCGCCTTTCTCGGCGTCTTGAGGGCTTGTGGGGCGACGTGGCCGTTGTGGCGGGCTTCTGAGTGCGATGGCGGCTCTATCCTATTAGAGGCCGCAGCTTCTCTCTCTCGCGGTTTTGAGCTTTCTCTGTTTTCCCCATTTCCTCGACTCTCTCGCGACCTCGCTGTTGGCGATTCGCCGGAGCTCCGGCCGGCTTGCTGGTTGGCGCTGGTTGCTGGAGGTGTACTCGTGCCGCTCTCTGCTGATCTGGTACTCGGTGGCCTCGAGGTGGACGCCGTCCTCTTGCCGCTCCTTCCTCTGCTCCTCGGGTTCCTCCTGTGGCCCTCGGTACGTGGTGAGGATATCGCATCGTATCTCGAATCGTTTAAGCTTGTGGTGCTTAGCAGGCGATTTGATTTCTGGGACGATGCTCGCTGACGCTTTGCCTCGGCTTTGTTGGCTCGGATCCAACGCACCGTAAGAACACTCCTTCCCTCTTGTCCAGTGGACCGATTTGGTGTTTACGGGAGACTAGCCTTGAGCTAGAGGCCGTCGACCAAATCTGGACGCACTGAGTTGTGGCGCTTTTATTTGTTCGATGATGATTGCTTTTGTTGAGGCTTAATAATCTGTGAATAAAAGGAATTGCTAGACCTAGACGTACTGCTCAAGTTCATTAATCCTGGTTAATCGGTGTGCATGATCTAGTCTGTGATGCTGGAATTAATTGATTAATATAACTGCTGCACTTGTTACCTATTTATTTGGAGAACTAGTACTGTGTTAGCTCTTTTACTAGTTGGTCCAGTGAGCTTTTGAGTTGCTGTTCGGCTCATTTTGTGGTTGGTTTTAGCCTGGCCGAACTGCTATATTGATCATTAATTCCTGGTGCACTTTGGGGCAACTTGATTATTTATGCATAGAGGAGTTTTGCTCCTGTTTTGAACTAGAGCAGTGCTGTCTAAGGGCTTATTTCCTTCAGTTCCAGATTAATTTATCCTGTGATATGTTGCCTAAGATCGGTTGGATGGCTAATTTAATTAGCAATCCCTATTTGCAATCTGAGAACAACATTCTTAATAAAATCTTGAGCTTATTGCTGGTTTTATTACCTTGGGCAGCATTTAATTCTTTTAAGGCTATTATGTATTCTTATGTCTTATTGGTCATATCTGAGGAATACTTGCCTTTTGGTTCATTTGGCTTGCAATTAACTATTGTTGTACTCATTTTGGAATACTGTATAGTCTTGCTCATTATGCTAATTTTGCAACAGGGAGGAGGTCTCCTGTATCCACTGCAATACGGTGGTGGACCCTCGAAGATGCCTGGATGACCACCGGGTACTACTCGGGCGATAATGTGCGAATTATCAAACTTCACTAAAAGCAAGTGATTTTTTTTTTGTGCAAATTATAGGCTTGAAAATTGCGACATGTTGATTATCGTCGATAGTCACCTAAAATTTAATGAAATTCCTGTCCAAAATTCGAGTCCACCCACAAAAACAAACAAATTGAAATGTGATAATCGAGCAATAAGTAATGGTAAATTGAGCGGCATCAGGTTCGATGTGCCAATTATTGAAAATCACTCGAGTTTGCTTGAAAATCATGCAATAATGTGCGATAATCATTATGGGCTGGGTCGTGCGAGGTGATTCAAGAGGAGAGCTAGCTGATTTAGGCAAAAATCAAAAAATCATGTCAGACGGCTAGACAAGTTACTATTGTTTTTCAGATTCTTTGTGTTTTTTAATTAAAGCGAATTTCAATTTATTTGTTGTAGAAAAATTAAAAGGTGCAAACTTAACACAAATTATTCCTATAATTAATTTTCTTTTCTTTTTTTTCAAAGTCCTCAACTCGCACGATAATGGCCGATACTGGCCGTCGATTGAAGTTTGGGCACTCGAAACTATCTCCTTTACCTGTAGTGTGGAACCTGGACGTGAGCAAGTTGCAACTAGCTCCAGGTGCTAGGCTACTAGCCACTTAGCTAGAGGCATGATGGGGTGCGTGCGTACGTGTTTGGCCGTGAGTTCGGGCATATGTTAATTAACTAGGCGCATGGGCGTGCCATGGCGCAAGCGAGGTCGAGCCATGCATGGCGGCGATGGTGAACGCAGCGCCGCGTGCCTTGGCGCGCAGCGGGCGGGCCTATAAACGCCTCCCGCGAGAGGGCGGGCGCCCGCGTCGGTGGGAAAAATCAGGAAAAAAGGCACCTTGGCCGGGTTTCGAACCGCGCCCTCTGCGGTGAGAGCCCGCGCGCCTAGCCAACCGAGCAATTCGCCAGCTGTGCTGATCCCTTCGCGCCAAAAATTGTTTTATACGTAAAGTTGGAATGGACGGCCAGATCTGAACGGTGTGCACGATCGGACGGTCCTGGAGGCGCCGGGTGAGGAGGCGGGCCACGTGGCGTGCGGGCGACGGGCGTGGTCGGGCTTGTACTATTATTGATGTCTTGAAACCTGAGCGGCAAATCTACCTCAGATAGTCGGATGAGTGTAGTAGGAAATGCTGGGCTAATGGGCAGACCTAGCTGGTCACTTCTCTCGAGATAGTTCTCAAAGCCCTATTCATTTTATTTTGAATTATCTATAGGGCACATGGTTCCTAAAACTGAATTACTTAATTTGGCTATTATGTTCTCTAAGATTTTTAAGCCCCTTCTTAAATCTATAAAAACCATATGGAATCAAACTCTTTCGTCTTCGGAAGCCGCTTCTCAATGCTATCGAGATTCAAATTTTATTGATTATTTGAAATCAGTTAATCTAGTTAGTGAATAGATCCTTTGTTCATTACAGTGAGAGTTTGCTGTTGTGAGTTGTGACATAAAAAATGGCATTTTCATCTACTTCTTATATCGAAGAATTAGAAAAGATTCTAAGATCAACATCGTCAATCGACAAATGGAGATGCGATGTTGAAGCTGTTGATGATTTGAATGATCGAATGACGTAGAATGGCGGAGTTTACAATATAGGGAATTAACTAGAATACCATTTTGCGAACGGTTAGATCAAGATTTGATGGTCAAATTACGTAAGTCCCTTCCCCTTCTCCGTCTGTGCATATCGGCTATCGCTGCCTACATTTGCCTCTTGCAGCATGCAACATTCTACTAGCGGCGTACCTCCTCACCACAGTGCTCCTCCACCAAAGTCAACTCTCTTTCTCCCACTACCGCTCTTCTTCGCCATTTCTAGCTCCGGCCACCTCCTAGTGACCCAACATTTTGTTGTTGATTCACCAATCGATTATGCCCATAACCCTCCACCAAGACGGTAATGGCGCCACCTAGCCATCCCCTTTCTTCCCTCTCATTGTTACCCATTGTCGAGCCTCCATCGCCTCAAACTACCTCCAAGGCCCTGTTTGACAGCCAGCTTTTGAAACCCCCTTTCAAAAAATTAGAAGCCCCAAAAAGCTTAATGTGAGCATCGTTGAGCCCTATTTTTTATTAGTGGCATTGATGACAAAATTAATTAATATTAAGTGCTAGGGGTTTTTTTTGGTTTTCTCGGAACCCTAGCGAAGACTTGGCGATTTTTATAAACCCTAATTTGAAGCGTCGATAAATTTTCTGAGCTGCTCCAAGTTTTCAAATACGTGACCGGGCGAGAGAAGAGGTCACGTATAGATTAGGAGTAGTTAGGTTCAGTGGTGGAGCTAGAAAATTTTAAAGAGGGGGGCTAATGCATTCTGAGCACTTGAATTGAATGGCTAGCTAGACTTAAAAATCTTTGAGAAGGCAACACATTTTGTTCTAACTTTTTTTTTAGAGCTTTATGAAGCAGCTAAGAGTCGAAAAGGTTAGCTTTTTAAAATGACCATAATCCACATATGCCTATGGTTACCACATTATAAAATGCAATTACGTAAGAATACAAACAACTATATTATAGCTGTAATTATTTAAATTTAATAGCAAAACAAAATCATAACGTTTAGTTTATAAGTAAAATGCACGTGACAAATAAAAACTTTCCACTGTATATGATTAATTAGGTTGGAGACCGCGACTAAGCTAATTAGCTAGCTACATAACTATGCGTAGTTGCCTGTGCGTTGTGATCACTGGGGCTGAAGCCTCGGGACGCCCCAGTGGCAGCTCCGCCTCTGGTTAGGTTTATTTCCTGTTTTTCGTCGGATTTCAAAAGGGGTTTGAATATCTCGGATCTTGCCGGATCTTTACGAATTCTCGAAAACTCGGTTTCCGTAGTCCACCACTTCTAAATATACCAAAATATCCCTTTGTGAGATTTCTAGAGAGAGAGAAACCCACCTAAATTTCCCCCTCACTGTTTAGTCCGAAAATCCCTTCTGTCGGACGACGTCTGGAAAAGCCAGACGGCGTCCGACCATCCAAAATCCTAAATAGTTCACACTGTCGGACGGCGTCCGGTAAGGTTAAAACTGAGGCCCTTTTCTGGTCGGACGGCGTCTGGGGGTCGTCCGGTTAGCCTAACTCCTTTGCAAGCTCACTGTCGGACGACGTCCGGTGGTTACCGGACGGCGTCCGATCAAGTTCATATTTGGATCCTTTCCTCTGTCGGACGGCGTCTGGGGAGCGTCCGATCCTTTATGTCTCAGATCTTGTCGGACGGCGTCCGTCCTACGGACGGCGTCGATCACTTTTTTTATGAGCGATTGCCTCGCCGGACGGCGTCCGGTGTGCCGTTGACGGCGTCCCGTGAGAGGCTAACGGCTAGTCTTTTTGTCCTCTTCCGAGGGGCAACGGCTAGTTTCGCTCTAGGGGCTATAAATACCTACCTAGTGGCTGGCTATTTTGAGGTTTGCTGCTCCACTTCACCTACCACATTCATAGCTCATAAATTAGGTGTTCTAGAGCCATTCCTCCACCCACAAATCATCAAAAGCCATAAATTACAAAACCCAATACCGAGCTTCATGGAAGTCCTTCGATCCGGCATGATCGGGGCGTTTCGGGCTTGTTACTTTTGAAGACATCCTTCGTGGAGGCGAGGGCTTGGGAGTAGGCCTTGGCGTGTGGCTACTCTCGAGTCGGTGTACGGTGTGTGAGTCCACCTCGCGGAGTGGCGGAACGACTACCGGGAGTGAGTGAGGCGCTAGGCTCGAGAGCGAGCCGGTCCTTGTGCGCAAGGGGTAGCCTCAACGGAGAGTAGGAGTTGCGGCTCCGAACTTCGGTCAAACAAACACCGTGTCACTCTCTCATTTATTTCCCGCACTTACTTTTCTTGCATCGCTTGTGTTTAATTGTATGCCATGTCTTAGTTGCCTCAAAATTGCTTATCGCTTCCGCTTACTTGTCAATTGCAACTAGGATTGGGTGATTATTAATATGATGCTTAGTTGAGAATAATCAAAAGAATTTAAAATTGCCTATTCACCCCCCCTCTAGGCCTTAGGATCCTCTTTCAAGTGGTATCAGAGCCAGGTTCTCCCGTATTAGTATCAGAGCCAGGTTCTCCCGTATTAGCTTCACCGCTAGGAGATGGCTCAAGAGAGGTCTAGGATAGAAATTGAAAAATCTCCTATTTTCGATGGAACAAACTACAATTATTGGAGAATTAGGATGCAATGTTACTTAGAGGCACTTAGCTATGATGTGTGGGTTGCTTGTGAGACCGGTTATCCGGACCCTCCGGAAGGAACATTGGCTCTTAGTGAAGTTCAAGCTAAGTACAAACGCTTTAATGCCATTGCTAGAAATGCTTTACTTTCTAGTATTTCTTTCGAAGTTTTTTATAGCATTGGCAATCTTACTAAAGGTTATGACATTTGGAAGCATCTTAAATAAATTCATGTTGGTAGTGCCGAGATGTTTGAGGAGAAGCTATCTCGAGCTAGAAAAAGATTTGATTAATTCAAGATGCTCCCTAATAAAAGTGTTAACGAAATGTTTCTTAGGTTGAACCCCATCAATGAAATTGCCGGATGTTCGGAGAAAAAGGTCTTGGAGGACATTGACGTTTGTCGAAAGATGCTCGATGTTGTGCCTTTTAGCTTCAATCCACTAGTGACCTTAATTCGAGCATCCAAGTCGAAGCTCAAGAAAATGACACCGACAAAGCTCCTCGGGCAACTCAACTCATATGAAATATGGTTTCTTGAAAGTGAAGAATCCCCGCTCAACAAGAAGTCAATTGCTCTTCCCGCCAAAGCCAAAAGTGGGAAGAAGAAGATTGAAATCGAAGAAGATGGTGATGACTCCGATGATGCAATTCCGAAGATTGAAGAATTGGCCCTCCTTGTCAAGAGGTCAAAAAAGTTGATTAAGAAGATGAGCTTCCGCGGCGGATCATCCTCTTCAAGGCGAAGACCCATCTCCGAGATGCGTTGCTATGAATATGGAGAGAAGGGTCACTTGGCGGCGGATTGCCCAAGAAGAAAAAAGAACAAGCACAAGGCAAGGAATCAAGAGGAAGATGAGGATGATGACAAGAAGAAGTACCGTCACTACCGCAAGAGCGATCACAAATCAAAGGAGAAGAAGTAGGCTCTTGCCGGACAAAAGACCAAGAAGGAAGATAGCTCAAGCTCATCGTCCTCCCAATCATCCTCCGAAGAAGAAGATACTAGAGCTCATGGGCTAGCCGGACTTGTGATCAAGGAAAATGCTCCTCCGGCTCTTCCCAAGCAAAAGCTTTGTCTCACCGCCAACATACAAGAAGAGGTGATTGGGGAATGGATCACCGACGATGAAGGCTCTTGGGCGGACTCCTCCGACAATGAAAACACCAAGGTGTCCGGAATCGCCATTGACAATCCTACACCTCCCATGTGTCTTATGGCACTAGAGGAGAAGGTAACAAATGAGCACCTCTCTAAAAGTGAGTTTAAACTTTTGATTGATGATTTGAATAATGCTCTAGAGAAGGAAAAGTCTAAGAGCTAATGAAAGTGCATAAAGAGCTTGCAAATGAATTTGAGAATTTGTTTGAAAAACATGAAAATCTAGAAGATGATTATGAAGCTCTAAATTTGTAAGTTGAAATTCTAGAAAACAAGCTTGCTAGTTCAAATGTTGTTGATGAAACTCCTCTTGATTGCTCAATTGAAAAATGCAATGTTGGTGTGACTTGTGACTTGATTGACACCGTTAATGGTTCACTTAGCTTATCACATGACACATCTTTGAGCTTGTCACCCACTATCACACCTAATGCTGGCTCATCTTTACCCACTAGTGCTAGTACCTTAAATGAAAATGCTTGTTCTATTGGTACTTGTGGTGTTGCCAAATGTGCTAATGAGCTAGTTAAGGAAAATTTGGTTTTAAAGGATAGAATTGAGCAACTAGACTCTAGCTTGGCTAAATTGCTTGTGGGGAACAACTCTCTTAATAAGGTGCTTCGGGAGCAAAGGTATACCTTGGGTAAGCATGGTTTGGGATTTCATCCCGGGGAATTGCCCAAGGGCGGTTGGGGTAAGCCCAAACTAACTTTTGTTAAGGGAGGGACCCGTTGCCACATTTATAAAAATGAGAAACACAAAGCCATTGCTTGTCCTCTTGCTAAAACTTCTTAATTCTTGTCTAAAACACAAGTGCTAGATGCTAGCTACATGCTTATGAGGAAAAATAGCTCTACTTATGCTAAGTTTGTTGGCGCACCGAATGATAAGAAGAATGTAAAAGCTATTTGGGTGCCCAAATGTTCGATGACTAACTCCAAAGGACCCAAGATGAAGTCTTGGGTACCTAAAACCCAAGTTTGAAATTGTGTGTGTAGGTGAACTACAAGAGCGGCGGCCGGCATTGGATATTTGATAGCGGTTGTACCCAACACATGACCGGTAGCTCAAGTATGTTCACCTCACTAGAGGAGGAGAAGGACCCCGAACACAAGATCACATTTGGGGATAACTTCAAGCGAAAGGTAAAAGGTATAGGTAAAATTGCAATATCCAATGACCTATCCATTTGTAATGTGCTCTTGGTGGAAGCTTGCAACTTTAATCTCCTCTCCGTTGCTGTGCGATTTAGGTTTTGATTGCTTCTTTTCGGTCAACGGAGTTCGTGTTGTTTCCACTAAGGATCAAAGTGTTGCATTTGAAGGCACCCGGTTTCAAAACTTATATTTGGTTGATTTTTCAAACCGTGAATCTTCTCAAATCAAGACTTGTCTTATTGCTCAAAGCACTCTTGGTTGGTTGTGGCATAGACGTCTTGGACATGTTGGAATGGGCACTTTGAAAGAGGTTATTAAAGACAACTTGGTTGTTGGAGTGAAGGATGTCAAATTCGAGAAAAATCGTTTATGTAGCTCATGCCAAGCCGGCAAGCAAGTGGCTAATTCTCATCCGTCTAAGACATTCATGTCTACATCCCGACCACTTGAACTTTTGCATATGGATTTATTTGGCCCAACCACATATGCGAGCATAGGCGGTAATTCTTATTGTCATGTGATTGTCGATGATTTCTCTCGCTTCACTTGGGTATTTTTCCTTGCAAATAAATCACTTGCCGGTGATGTGTTTAAAAGATTTGCTTTGAAAGCTCAAAAGGAATTTGACTCTTTTATTAAAAAGGTGAGGAGTGATAATGGCACCGAGTTTACTAATACAAATGTTGAGGAATTTTGTGATGAGTTAGGTGTCAAGCACGAATTCTCGGCGGCATACACTCCCCAACAAAATGGAGTGGTGGAGAGGAAGAACCGTACTTTGATAGAGATAGCAAGATCAATGCTTGACGAGTACAACACGCCGCATGCCTTTTGGGCGGAAGCCATCAACACGGCGTGCCATGCCATCAACCGCCTCTACCTCCACCGACTACTTCACAAGACCTCATATGAACTACTAGTGGGACGAAGGCCCAACATCTCTTACTTTCGAGTCTTCGGTTGCAAGGTATACATCTATAAGAAAAGGACTCATTTGGGTAAGTTCCAAAAGAGGTGCGACATTGGTATCATGTTAGGGTACTCCTCTCGCTCAAAAGCTTTTCGAGTTTTTAATAATTCTACCGGGTTAGTTGAGGAAGCCTATGATGTCAAGTTTGATGAAACTAATGGCTCACAAAATGAGCAAGATTTGATAAGAAATGTAGGTGATGAGCCACCGCATGAAGCTATGGAGTTGGGGGAAATTCGTCCTTCACTGGAGGCACCAAAAGATGAAGTAGTTACCCCCACCACCTCCATCGATAATCAAGCTCAAGACACCTCTCCAACAACTCAAGATCAAGCGGTGGACGGAGATGCAAACTTCGAAGTTGATCAAGCTCAAGGGGGAAACGTTGATCTACAAGTACCCGTTCAACAACACCGCTCTCTCCAAGGATCATCCCCTAGATCAAGTCATTGGCAATCTCAATCAAGGCGTAAGAACCCGTTCTCATACCGCTAATTATTGTGAGCATCACGCCTTTGTGTCTATTGTTGAGCCTAGAACCATTGATGAGGCATTGGCGGATGCAGATTGGGTGAACGCCATGCATGAAGAACTAAACAACTTCACCCGCAATGAAGTTTGGGAGCTTGTGGAAAGACCGAAGGACCACAATGTCATTGGAACCAAATGGGTCTTCCGCAATAAACAAGATGAGAACGGTGAAGTGGTGCAAAACAAAGCAAGATTGGTGGCGCAAGGTTTCACACAAATTGAAGGACTTGACTATGGAGAAACCTACGCCCCCGTTGCTCGACTTGAAGCTATTCGGTTACTCTTAGCATTCGCTTCTCTCTATAACATAACTCTCTTTCAAATGGATGTTAAGAGTGCTTTTCTAAATGGTTTTATTGATGAACTTGTTTATGTCGAGAAACAGTCCGGTTTTGAAAACCTCAAACACCCAAACCATGTCTATAAGCTCACTAAGGCGCTATACGGTCTCAAGCAAGCTCCTAGAGCATGGTATGAGCGTCTTAGGGACTTCCTTTTAGAAAAGGGATTTAAAACCGGTGCGATTGATTCCACATTGTTTCTAAAGCCTATTGAAAATGACTTATTTATTTGTCAAATATATGTGGATGATATTATTTTTTGATGCACTAACAAATCTAAATGCAAGGACTTTGGAGAAATGATGTCTAAGGAATTCGAAATGTCGATGATTGGAGAGCTCACTTTCTTCCTTGGATTTCAAATCAAGCAACTTCGGGAAGGGACCTTCATTTGTCAAGAGAAATACACAAAAGACCTTCTCAAGCGGTTTTCAATGGACGATTACAAATCGATCAAAACACCAATGGCCACTAATGGGCATCTTGATTTGAATGAAGATGGAAAGCCCGTGGATCAAAAGCTTTATCGCTCCATGATCGGTTCGCTACTCTATCTCACCGCTTCTCGACCTGATATCATGTTTAGTGTGTGCATGTGTGCTTGTTTTCAAGCATCCCCTAAAGAAGTGCATCTTATTGCCGTAAAACGCATTTTGAGATATCTAAAAATCACTACTAGCCTAGGACTTTGGTACCCCAAGGGAGCGCGTGTTGAGCTTCTTGGCTATTCCGACTCGGATTATGCCGGTTGCAAAATTGATCGCAAAAGCACCTCGGGGGGTTGTCACTTGTTAGGACGCTCACTTGTGTCATGGACTTCGAGGAAGCAAAACTCCGTGGCGCTATCTACCGCGGAAGCGGAATATGTAGCGGCGGGGAGTTGTTGTGCTCAACTCTTGTACATGACACGGATGCTTATTGACTTTGGGCTAAAATTTGAAAACGTGCCACTTGTACGCGATAATGAAAGTGCGGTAAAAATAGCCAACAATCCGGTCCAACATTCCCGTACAAAGCACATCGACATCCGACATCACTTTATTCGTGACCATGTTGCAAAGGGTGACGTTGTGCTTGCCTACGTGCGAACGGAAGACCAATTGGTGGATATTTTCACCAAACCCTTAGATGAGGCACGGTTTTACAAATTAAGGAATGAACTCAACATACTAGATAGATCAAATGCGTGTTGATTGGTTTTTATGATTTTTGGGTCTTATTTGAATTTTTTTTTTTTTGCTTTTGACTCTTGTCACATTTAGGGGGAGTTTAACTTCAACTCATGATCTCAAAACTCCCTCTAGTGGTGAAAAGATAAATTTGATTTTGGGTTAGCACATTCTTGTTCTATATTTCAAGCCAAAACAAATTTGAACTTAATAGACTATCTCTATCATCTTACCACTTCAAACCTCTAAATTTGAAAATCTTATCCCCTTTGAAAAATTTGCTCCATATGCATATTTGATCCCTTGAAAATCATATGGCATCAAAATTGTTTCAAATTATTTTAAAAGGAGCCAAAATTCAAAAACATGTGCTTAAACTCTAAAGTGAACCCCTATGCTCGACTTTCATGTCTATATGAGAAATCAAGGCAAAATTTGGGTTCACACATTTTCTTGGTCTCTAAGATCAAAATTTAGGTTTTAAGAATTTATTTGGTTTCATTTGTCAACTTAGTATCTTATCCCTTCAAAATTAAACTTTTTAAAATCACTTCAAATTGCTCACATTTGAATCTTTCTTGAATTTTTAGCAAAAATGGAGAATATCACTTCAAAACATTAATTTTATAAAAAATTCTCGCATTGGTGGGGCCCTCTGGTCAGGAGAGCAAGCAGCTGCGTTTTCAGCCTCCATCGGACGCCGTTCGGTCACGCTCAGACGCCGTCCGATAACGTGTTGCATGCGACGCATACTTCCTGTCGGACGCTGTCCGGTAGCTATCGGACGCCGTCCGACAGAGTGTTATCCGCGATGCAACTCGCCTGTCGGACGCCGTCTGGCCTCTCCGCGACCCCGTCCGACGAGGTCAACTGTGCGCTGCACACGTACTGTCGGACGCCGTCCGATAACCGTCGGACGCCATCCGACAGGGCCCAACCGTGCGGACCTGCTCTATAAGTTACCTCTCCGCCTCCCTCTCTCCTCATTTGATCTCTTGCTCTTCTCCAAACCGGCGCCGCCCCTGCCCCTTCTCCTCACCGGGGAAGACCCTCCGGCGACCGCCGGCGACATCCACCACCACCGGCGGCCTCCCCTCGTCGTCCTCTTCGATCCCCACCACGGGGATTGAACGTGGACGCCCCGATCGTGCGTCAAGTCTCCGTCAAGTTCCCCTCCTTTCCCCTACCGGGAAGGGCCTTGGGGATGATCTCCTCGCGCACGGCGACTTCCTCCTTCCCTTCTAGGGCTCGGTAACGGCTTCCCGCCTCTATTCCCGTCAAATTTCGTTGTTTACCGAGTTCTAGGTTTTGAATAGGATTTTCCCGCGTTCGTGTTCAGGGTTGGCTCGTGGTGGGGTTGGCACTTTGTCAGTGGATCGTTGGTCAGTGGCATTCGGCAGTGAGGTCGTTCTGGTCAGTGGTCACTTTGTCAGAGGAAGTAATTCGAAGATGTCTCGCTCGTTGAAGAAGTTTGGGAAGGCTCTACGCAGGACCCTCAGTGGTCGTCGCAACAGTGGCAGTAAGGGCGATCCTGATTACATAGATGAGATGGCTAGCAGTGCCGCTCCTCCTCGCCCAAGTAAAGTGACTAGAGCGGATATTCAACGGCAGCCTGATCAAGGAATACATTGGACTCGGGTGGCGGGGTCTTCTTTTGCCACCGCAGAGGATGCTGATGATGACACCTACATTGAGGACCCAATTGATGAAGATGTCACTGAGACAGTGGTCGCTGAGGACGACCACGTGGATAACATGGTGCTAAAGTTATCCATGGAGACCTTGAAGAAAAAGTGAGATGTATCATATGCTAGATGGTTCCCTCAGCGGCGAGAGGATACCAGGGATTTCAGGTTTCACACAAAGTTTCAGAAGCAGCTGTATATGTGTTTCTCTGCTCCCAAGACTGGTCCTAGGGACCCCCATTGTATTGACTGGGATGAAATCACCGCAGCCGTAGGACCTGAGGTTTACACCATTTTCAGTTCTACTCCAGGTTTAGCAGCTTTGGTCTCAAATAAGAAGCTGACATGGTCTTTGCCACTCTGTTACCTGCTGAGGATGAGTCAGAGTTCAGCTACTACCACTCAGTCTATGCAAACATTTAAGGGATCTCCGTGGCAAATATGAATGATGCTTTAGGCACTCCAGATACTGGCGCTGATTTGAATGAGATTGCTTATGAGGATGCCTTCTGGAGGGCTAAATATCCTCCTTTGGATGAAGTTAGATTCATGTATCTCGATCTTGATGATGAGGAAATAAATGTGGGACAGGCTAATCAATTGCGACAGGAACCTGCCCTGATCAATCTTATTCTACGAAGCACACTATTTGTCTGAAGTGGAAATCGCGACAGAATTCTTCCAATTTGCAGTTGGTTTATGCTCTATCTTCTGACAGGTATGACCATAAACAGGAGCTACCATTCTGGGAGAGTTTGATGACGCCATTTTCAGAGAGGTCAATAGACCACTTCCTCTAGCTCCATATGTTGGCCTGCTCCTTTCTAGGACACAGCGGGTCTCCGAGGATGAGGTAAAGAGTTAGAACAACAGAATCAAAAAGCATCAAATGAAAAATTTCTTGAACTCACTTGGGAGCAAGCCCAAATTGGATGACCTGGCGATGATGCTCCTCCTCCAGCTCCAGCTCCTGCTGCTCCAATGCAGCCGTTTGTGCCGGCCTTTGGTGCGGGTTATTCTGCTGCCCTCCTCCTTGGTATGACGCGTTGATAGGTGAGATAAGGGGGCTGCGCACAGAAATGAGAAGTTTTCACACTGAGGTGAAAGAAGAGCTAGCGGCCACCCGCAGGGAGATGACATATCTGGCAGGGCAGTAGACATATTTAAATGATGAATTTGCAGAATTCAAGTCAGCTGTTCAGTACATGGGTGCTATGTTCATGCCAGTTCCGGAAGGGGCCAATCCTTACTCTTGGTATTCTCATGCTCATACCAGCTATCAGGCCTACCAGCAGAATCAGGGTTTTCCTCATCCACCTGCCTACCCCCCACCGGTTCACTCTTGGGTATATCCTCCCTCAGGGCCTGCTCCTTCCTTTGTGCCTCCACCACAGTCATATCCTCCTCCTGGTAAGATTCATTTTACTGGTGGAGAAGTCTGTCGCCATCTCAACTTTTCATTGCCAAATCCTCAACCGACCCAGCTATTTGATGATCCATCCTCACCTCGGTTGGTACCCTCTGCAGCTCATATGCCTTTGTTCAAGCGTCCGAGAGGTCAGGGCTCCTCGTCCGGCGGCCAAGGAGATGACGGAGGCGACGACATGGATCAAGACTAGCAAGAATAGGACCTTTTCCCTTTTGTGTCACTTGGTGACAAAGGGGGAGAAGTTAGAGAAGTATTGAAAGTTGGAGAAGTTAGAGAGAGTAGTATGGGTTAGTAAGATCGAGGTCCTGTGTTTTCCTGTAATATTATTTGTTGCCTCGATACTTGGTTAAGTTTGTGACTGTTACTCTGATTGGTTTTATGTCTTTTGAACCGTGTTGGCTTGTGGTTTCAAATTTATGCATAAATTTAGGGGGAGCTTCCTTTATTTGCACATCCTTGTGGTCGAGTTGTGGTTGTCTTAAATTTGAAATTGCTCGCATATTTGTATTGCACTAACCCCTTTTGCAGCTCAAAAATTTTATTCTCTCTTGGGTTGCCATCAAGTGCCACAAAGGAGGGGATTGTGAGCATCGTTGAGCCCTATTTTTTATTAGTGGCATTGATGACAAAATTAATTAATATTAAGTGCTAGGGGGTTTTTTTGGTTTTCTCGGAACCCTAGCGAAGACTCGGCGATTTTTATAAACCCTAATTTGAAGCGTCGATAAATTTTCTGAGCTGCTCCAAGGTTTCAAATACGTGACCAAGGAGAGAAGAGGTCACGTATAGATTAGAGTAGTTAGGTTTATTTCTGTTTTTCGTCGGATTTCAAAAGGGGTTTGAATATCTCGGATCTTGCCGGATCTTTGCGAATTCTCGAAAACTCGGTTTCCGTAGTCCACCACTTCTAAACATACCCAAATATCCCTTTGTGAGATTTCTAGAGAGAGAGAAACCCACCTAAATTTCCCCCTCACTGTTTAGTCCGAAAATCCCTTCTGTCGGACGGCGTCTGGAAAAGCCAGACGGCGTCCGACCATCCAAAATCCCAAATAGTTCACACTGTCGGACGGCATCCGGTAGTTACCGGACGGCGTCCGGTAAGGTTAAAACTGAGGCCCTTTTCTGGTCGGACGGCGTCTGGGGGTCGTCCGGTTAGCCTAACTCCTTTGCAAGCTCACTGTCGGACGGCATCCGATGGTTACCGGACGGCGTCCGATCAAGTTCATATTTGGATCCATTCCGCTGTCGGACGGCGTCTGGGGGGCGTCCGATCCTTTGCATCTGCACTGTCGGACGGCGTCCGGTCCTTACCGGACGGCGTCCGATCAGCTGTTTTTTGTGAGCAGTTGCCTCTGTCGGACGGCGTCCGGTGCCCGTCGGACGGCGTCCGGTAGAGGCTAACGGCTAGTCTTTTTGTCCTCTTCCGAGGGGCAACGGCTAGTTTTGCTCTAGGGGCTATAAATACCTACCTAGTGGCTGGTTATTTTGAGGTTTGCTGCTCCACTTCACCTACCACATTCATAGCTCATAAATTAGGTGTTCTAGAGCCATTCCTCCACCCACAAATCATCAAAAGCCACAAATTACAAAACCCCAATACCGAGCTTCATGGAAGTCCTTCGATCCGGCATGATCGGGGCGTTTCGGGCTTGTTACTGTTGAAGACATCCTTCGTGGAGGCGAGGGCTTGGGAGTAGGCCTTGGCGTGTGGCTACTCTCGAGTCGGTGTCACGGGTGTGAGTCCACCTCGCTGGAGTGGCGGAGCGACTACCGGGAGTGAGTGAGGCGCTAGGCTCGAGAGCGAGCCGGTCCCCAGCGCAAGGGGTAGCCTCAACGGAGAGTAGGAGTTGCGGCTCCGAACTTCGGTCAAACAAACACCGTGTCACTCTCTCATTTATTTCCCGCACTTACTTTTCTTGCATCGCTTGTGTTTAATTGTATGCCATGTCTTAGTTGCCTCGAAATTGATTATCGCTTCCGCTTACTTGTCAATTGCAACTAGGATTGGGTGATTATTAATATGATGCTTAGTTGAGAATAATCAAAAGAATTTAAAATTGCCTATTCACCACCCCTCTGCTCCCTCACCTCCCCTCTCCTCCCTCGCCTCCCCTTTGCTTTCCCGCGCCGCCCCTCTCCTCCCTCACCACCCCTCTGCTCCCCACCTCCCTCCCCTCCCCTCTCCTCCCTCGCCGCCCCTCTCTTCCCCCGCCGGCCGTCTCCAGGAGCATCCCCCGCCGCCCCTCTCCTCCCCCGCCTCCCTCCCCTCCCTCACCGCCTCTCTCCTCCCTCGCAGCCCCTCTCCTCCCCCACCGGCCGACTCCAGGAGCTTCCCCCACCGCCCCTCTCCTCCCCTACCTCCCTCTCCTCCCTTGCCGCCCCTCTGCTCTCATTCACCTTGTATAGGAAGTTTGATCTCTTCCTAGCATGGTGGGAGTTCAAATGTCCAATGACTTCCTGGTGGCAAATCTTGGATAACCTTCCTAATTTGGTCTTGTTAGTTGAATGATTTGATTAGATGCCAGACATCACACTAGCACTTGAGTATCTGTATGATATAGCTATGTTTCTTGTGAAAAGAATAGGAGAGGCTACTACTGTGACAATACTTATGTATAGATTATAAGAATCCATCTTTGTTTATGTTATCATTATGAAACCTAGATCATAATAACAAGGGGGGTGATAAACCTATTAGTCATTGTTTTCTCAATAGTTCACTGTTTAGGTAAAAAATTAGAAGCCAGTGTTAGCATATAGCTATGTTTCTTGTGTGTGATTATCATTGATGTGTGTCGTTATACATAATATCTAATTAATTATGAAATTCCTAGGTGGTGTTCAAAGAGAGTTCTTTTTTTTAAAAACAATTGGCTTCATATATGACATGTACATATAATTTGGTGATATAGTGTTGAACAATTTAAGATGGACAAGAAGACAAACTCTATCGAGAAAGCCGATTGGGATGCCCATGCCACCACAATTTTTTGTAAAATTGCTTGGTGTGTTGAATACAAAAGGATATCAAAATTTGTCGCAGAAGTTCTATGGTCAGACAGGAAGGAATTACAATAAAAAACAACTCAAAAACCGTTGGGACAACCTGAAGCTCCTGTATACCTTTTGGAAATCACTCCTAAGTAATATTGGGCTTGGGTGGGATGCACAATTAGGTACAGTTACAACAAGTAATCAATTTTTTGAAGAAAACACAATTAAGTATCATTGCTTGTATGTCCCTGCACAACTTTATTTGAGATAGTGCTTTGAGAGATGATCTCTTCGAGAGATGCAACGAAGATGAAGACTACATGCCGGGTGTTGCGCAAACATTGCCATCTATACTAGAAGCACTTGGACATGAAAAAAACGATATGAATGCCTTTCACGATAGTATTTCTGATGCGTTGATGGCCACGAGAGGATAAAAAATTAGTAGGTAGCTCATTTATGTAAAACTTAATATAAACGATACATTATGTGTAGCGGATTGACTATTAATGGAATCAGAAAAAGATGATCTCATATGTGTGCTGTTGTTCATGGATGTGTGTCAAAGAGGCATTATTTTAATTTCTGATGTCACATGCAAATTAAAACTAACATATATATATATATATATATATATATATATATGTATGTATATATATAATAAAAACAAATAAAGAAAAATATAATGGGTCAAGGGTATTCTAGACATTACACATCAATACAAAAGCTGATAACCAAAACAGCTCAAAAGCTGATAACCAAAACAGCCAGAAGCATGGTTGCCAAACAGGTCCAGCTTTTACAAATGTAGCTTCTGGAAAAGCTAGCTTCTCAGGGTCAAAAGTCAGAAGCAGCTTTTAAAGAAGCTGCAGCTCAAACAAACAGGCTCTAAGCCTGTGGTGAACTGAATTCTAGGTAAGGAAGAAAAGTTGTAATTATGTAATGTGTGACCATGTGTCAAGTATGTACGTTTGTCCTATGTCTGAACAAGACATCGATGACTACATATAAAAACTTGTATTTTTGATGAAAAAAAATGTAGACATCACAGATATATTCCTACAATGTGCTATAGTAATTAGAGTAATTTTTATTCATACCATTGCAAAGTTTAACTTTACTGAAATGCTATTAAGAAAGTCTAATTTGCTACAAAGGTGAATAATAAAGTTATATTTCTTCTAAGTAGAGTTGACGGCGTGTTTTTCACCCAACCGCAGTGAATAACACCCCTATCAGATTTCTGTCCTGCTAGCCGATCAGCCCGAGTTCGATCCGATTCGAGCGTCGGGCGCAGCGAGGAGTGACACGCAGCGATTACCCAGGTTCGGACCCCCTCGCGGGTAATAGTCCTACTCCTGCCGAGCCTTAACTCTTCTCTTGTTGTGGTTGTGTGGGAATGATTACAGAATGCTCTTTCCTTTTTCTCTCTCCTCCTTTTATACAAGCTGCAGGTTGGCGGAGAGAGCAAAGGGAGTAGGTAGTACAGTACGCAGAGTACATGATAAGAATTGAGAGACAAGACAGGAGAGACGAAAACGTGCTGCTACTGCCGAGCGGCGCCGCCCAAGCGTGCTTCGCAAGTGGCCTCCGACTCGTGTGAACACTCCGGTGAAAGAACAGGCGGGGCCCAACTTGCTCCGTCTGACGCGGGCGACCAACCCTATGATGGCAAACTCTCTCTCTCTGCCGGTCAATTCCGCAGCGCCACAGTGACAGTTGATCAGACCTGCAGAGGTCACTGTGGCGGTAATCATCTCGTCCTCGGTCCATCCGCGCGTGACGTCGCATTTAATGCACCTGACCTTCGCAGCGGGGGAGAGCCTTCACCCAGAAGACTCCCCTCGGGACGCTTCCTGCCGCGCGTGCCCCACCTGCCAGTGAGGGGGCTCTCGCGCCCGCACGCGTTGGGGCTCGGACGCCCGCCGACGCGTGGAGGGCTCGCCCACGTGGCTGGGCCTGGTCGCCCGCTGACGCGTGGGGCCCTCACCTAGCTGGCTGAGGGCTCGCCACGCCACTGGGCCTGGTCACGCCTCGACGCGTGGGGCCCTCGCCTGGTCTTCTTTAGGACTCTTCGTACCCTGGTATTTACTGTACCGACAAAAGTCTTTCCAATTATTTTTACCAAAATACCCTTATATTTTTTCCTCCTTCCTTCCGGCTCCTCCATCTTAAGCTCCATCTATCGATCCCCTCCCGGCACCTCATTTAGCGAGCTAAGCTTGGCAAGACCCTCAACCTTCGGGTAAAATGTCTTTAGATCTGGCAGCTCTATGGCTAGGTTGCTCCATATGTATGCATTGCTACTACCAAGCCCTCATGTTATAGCGAGTACCCATGCTTGAGTACATAACATGAGCCCCTCATTGCACTGTTACCCGTCAAGCCTCCATGCTTCAACACTACTATCATCGCCATTGCTATGCTCTAGAGCCACTGTCAAACCTTACTAGAACATTCACATGCTAGGGATTGGAGGAATAAATGGAAGCTGGAAGAAGTTAAAAGGGGAGAGGATCCTAACGGAGGGATTGATGAAGAAAAACAGTATCAAATTTGGTGCAAATTTGAAGATGCATGGCACATGAGCAAGAAAGTTTGTAATACTTCAGACTTTATTACAATGGGAGCATTCATCTAAATTTTTAATGGCATTTCATTGAATTGAGAACTTTGTGATGACATGAATGTAATTATCTTAGTAATTATTCCTTCATGTTCAGTTTTTTTAGGGAGATCATTCATATTTAGTTGAGAGTAGCTACAAATTCAATCCTATATGGAAGGGTATGACAAGTATTACCGAATATCACCCAATAGGCCGGTAGGGGCGCTACGGGCAGGTGAGGCGCGTGGCCTCACGCTCACCGCGACAGGACAGCGAGTCCCACGCGGGGCCTTGTTGCATGCGGGCGCAGCGGCTTGTCCACGGCAGGAGGATTGCTGCTGTTTCGGCGCGGAGTCCGAGAAAAGGAAAAGCTGAAGGAAAGTAGGGAGTTCGAGACCGAGACAAAATACAGTCTTATGAGGACTCATTTTTAAGACGGGAAGAGCTGCCTCACCACTATAAAAGGGGATCCAACGGGGAGCCAAATCCAACAATCCAAGGTAATCAACGGCTATTTTGAGCGCATATTTCGGAGGAGTTTTTAAGGCGTGAGATTCCGAAGGAGGGAGGCGTTCTTGGAGGGCTGTTGGCAATCTGTTCAAGATGGCAAACGGGTCGGTAGCGATACACCCATCGACAAGCAATTGGCGTTGGTCGAATCGCAAGTCGGCAGGATGAAGCCAACACATACAAATTTCGGTATGGTAAAGTTTGACGGTACAGGAAACTTCAATTTATGGCAGGCGAGGGTCCGTGATATCCTGATACAGCAGGGAATTGTGGTGGCTCTTAAGGCAGATAAACCGAAGAAGGTGGAGGCCGGTGATTGGGAGGAGATGCAGTTGCAGACTGCGGCAATCATATATACGCTTTTTTCTCTCAGATCAAGTCATGTACCATGTCATGGAGTTGTCATCACCGAAGAAAGTTTGGGACAAGCTGGCCAGTCAATTCATTCCAAAACTCTGACTAGTAAGCTGTATCTGAAGCAGAAGTTATATGGGCTGAAGATGCATGAGGGGTCGGATCTGAAAGCACACATTTATGTTTTCAACAGGTATGTCATGGATCTATCACATTTGTAGGTTTCAATCGCTGATGAAGACAAGGCAATTATTATTCTTTGTATGTTGCCTCCGTCCTTTGAGCATTTGGTCACAATGTTGATATATGGCAAGGATAGCATCAAGACTGAGGATATTACTGCGGTGCTTAGGTCTCATCAATTGAGAAAGAATAACAATGCAGTGGAAGAACCTCGTTCTGTTGCTTTGCTAGTCTCAGGTGATCAAGGTGGTAATGGGACCGGAAAGAAGAACAAGAAAAATAACAGGGCGGTGCGGTGCTTCAGATGCAATGAGTGGGGGGCATATGAAGAGGGACTATCCAGATCCACCAAAGGGGAGCACATGCTAATGTGGCAATAGGCTCATATGACTTCGAAGGCGATAGTGCTTAGGTTCTTTTGTTAGAAGGGTCTTCTGTTCCAAAAGGCGGCGAGTTGGAGGACTCGTCGGGCGGCCCGCTGTGGGCTGCAAAAGAAGGAAGCAACCAGAGTCCGGGTGCACGGGTTCGCGCAAGACAGTGGAATGACTTCAAGGTGGAGAGACCATATTCTCCAAGGTAGAGTTTGTTAGGTATTGTGTCGAATATGTGTACGAGTAGATTACATAGACTCTATGTTGTAATAGGCAGGGTTGGTTAGTGTTAGAGTCGGACTCTATCCAGGCCTCTACTATATAAAGGGAGGCAGCCTTGGTCTAAACAAGACAACTACTTCATAATAGTAACATAGGCAAGAAGAGGTCAGCGGCCGGCATGTGGCCGTGACCTAGTTAGCCGGTGTGTTGTGGTATTATGGATTGGGGAGGAGCGCCCATAATCAGAGCCCCGCAGACGTAGGCAGCGATGCAAAACTACGTTACCAAACACTGTGTCTCCTGGCGTCGTTCGTGATCTTGCATCGGCGCATATCCTAACACATAGCAAGTATTATGTAGTATTAGGCAGTACAAAATTTGTTGGATGTGATCTACGGTTAAAAGCCGATCCTAAAAATAAGGAAGCTATTAGCTCCAACTAACAGCGGCCTAATCGGGGCACACGACCAACTAATGGTTGATGCCCCTGGTGCACAGCGCAACAGAAATAGAGGGGAGCCGGCACCTCGTCGCAAGCCAACGTAGCTGCGAGGCAAACGACTCCTCGATACCTCCTCTAAGCCCTATCCGATTCTTCTGGGCGTGCTGCGCGCTGCAGCACTGGGGTTGCCACTGCTACCGCCTCTCTGCAACCGCTACGGCTACTCTGCACTGACTCTCCATCACGCAGGCCTCTAGCCTAAAACTGATCGACCCGATGGAAACTTCGAGTAACAGTAAGGAACCCTAATGCACTTTAGTATTTGATGTTTAATTCTTGGGCTAAGTTAATGAATTAACATTTCCTATGTGCTTAAAACTTCGAAGGAGGTGAATAGGGGAATAGAAGAACACTATTGCAAAATCCCTAATTTTTCCCCTAACCCTAGAGACCCAAATTTCGGCCAAACCGAATGAAATTTAAGGCAATTTGGGGAACAAAAGCTTTAGAAAAGGCCCAATTTCATGGGAAAATTGTTGATTTAAAAAACCCCCAAATCTTGGAATAACCCTAATTTCCAATAGGGCAAATCTCGAATGATTTTTTCACTTTTGGGCATACCTAAGTCAGTAGCCGTCGCCGGTGTCCTTCAGGACATCACCGACGTGCCTCTGGTCGCCGCCGTGTGCAGCTCCGCCGTCGCCTTTCCTCCCACCGTGTCTCCTCCGTGCACCGCCGCGTCTCGCACGCGCGGGATCGGAGCACCACACGCTACCGCCGGCGGGCGGCCTCACTGCGCCGCCATCTCAGGTTGGTGTCGTCGCCGAAGTTGCCGCCGTCCTCAGCTCGCATGTTTTTCTGATCGGGATGGTGGAGTTATGAGCTAGGGTTTTCATAAGCTAAGCTTTAGTTACCGGCGGGGCTGATCTCATCCGTCCAATAGAATGGATGGCTTAGATTTGTCCCACCTGTGCGTCGTGTCGGGCCGACTCGGCAGTGGGCCGTGCACGTGCGTTTTTCATCGTGGGCCAGCGTTGTCGCACGTGTCTCTATTGGGCCACGCTCTTGCGGGAAAATTAGTTGGGCCGCGCCATTTTTCCCTGGGCCAGCGCAATTTTCAGGCCGAAATTGATGAAGAATGTCTGTTATGTTTAATAATTTTTTTACTGATTAAGTTTGTTGTTCTTCTTGATTATGCATAGTTAAAATTGGTTTTGAGCCTGATAAATGCCAAGTAAATTATGTAATTGGTATGGTAATATGGCACAATTTTTTCTTGAATTTATTATATATTTTTTTGATATCTATAATTAAATGGATCCTACGAAAATTTTAATTAGAGGATATTAATTTTTACTTAGATGGCTTGTTTTCATAATTCTTGATCAAAGTTGACTTCATGATTACATGCCATTTCTGGAATATTATTATTCTTTTTATTTCTTCCCAACGGTGATATGATCTATAATAATTTTGACTCATAATGGTTATTACGCTTTTAAATTCATTATAAATTTTCTAACTGTGATGTATTTAAAATTCAGCTAGTGACTCTTCAATAGCTGCCAATATTAGTAATATCCCTCCTCTCACGGGGACTAACTTTTCCACGTGGAAGGAGAGAATAGAAATTGTCTTAGGGTGCATGGACTTGGAGTATATACGCACTGCGTATGAATTCTCCCACCGCTCCCGAAGCGGGAAAGGAAAATTATGATGAGCTTAAGAAAACTTAGGAAAAGGATATGGGAGCGGTCCAGCCGCCTCAACTTGATGATCATAAAGGGCACTATTTCTAAGGCCATTAGTAGCGCAATGCTTGATGATAAGGATGCCAAGAGCTATCTTAAGAAAATGGAGGAGCAGTTTAAAGGCTCCTCCAAGGTTAATGCAAGTGCCTTGATGAAAAATCTCATTTCAACTAAGTATAACGGAAATGGGGGCATTAAAAAGCACATTCTAAAGATGTCGGACATGCCCACCAAACTAAAGGCTCTCCAAATGTCCATTTCTGATGAGTTTTTGATTCATTTCATAATGACTTCACTCCCCTCTAAGTACACCTCCTTCAAGGTGAATTATAATACTCATAAAGAAAAGTGGACAATGAATGACCTCATTGCCCACTGTATACAAGAAGAGGAGAGGTTAAAAGCTAAGGGCCGTGATTATGTTAACCATGTTGGAAGTAACAAGAGGAATGCTCACAGTGATAACTATACAAGAAAAGAAAGTTAATGTTGGGAGCACGTACAAGGGTCATCATAATGGCCCTAGACACCATAAGCCTACACCTCCCACTAATGAGCGCAAGGTCATTAGTGACACTGCCTGCAAATTTTGTGAGGAGGAAGGACACTTCCAGAAGGACTGTGTTGAGTTTTTGAAGTGGCTTTCCAAAAAGGGTAATGATTCCATCACTTTTATTGATGAATCACTTTATGTTAGTTTTCCCTCTAATGCATGGTAGATTGAATCTGGTGTGCACATTTGTAATTCACTACAGGGATTCCGTACCGCAAGAATCCTAGAAAACGAGGAGAGAAACATTAAGGTTGTTGATGGGAAGCACGCAGAAGTCAAGGCCATTGGAACTTTGAAGTTAAAATTAGACAATGGCTTTGTGCTTTATTTAAATAATGTTATTTATGTACCTTGCATTAGAAGAAACTTAATTTCTGTTTCCTTGTTGGATGATGAGGGTTTCCAATTCATTTTTGGAAACAATAAATGTAAGCTTAAATTTGATTCAATTGATGTTGGTCTTGTCATTCGGTAGGAAAAGCTTTATTTGTTATCTCTCTCTGATTCATGTATGAATGTATGTAATGATGTCGATGATGATAAAGTAATTAATGAGTCATCATCAAAAAGGTGGCACTGTCGTTTGGGCCACATTTCGAGGAGGAGAATCGAGCATCTCATAAAGGACGACATCTTACGATCTTTAGATTTCTCTAACTCAGATCACTGCATATACTGTATTAAGGGGAAATATGTTAAGAAAATCAAGAAAGGTGCTACACGAAGCTCTTGGGCTTTTAGAATTAATTCACACTGACATATGTGGCCCTTTTCCTGTAGCATCTATTGATTGATTTGAGTCTTTTATTACGTTCATTGACGATTACTCTCGTTATGGGTATATTTCCCCATTCGTGATAGATCTGAATCATTAGATAAATTTAAGATATCCAAAGTTGAAGTAGAAAATCAACTTAATTTAAATATGAAGGTAGTAAGATCTGATACAGGGGGAGAGCACTATGGGGGACATGCTCCTCTGGGGCAAATACCTAATCCCTTCGCTAAGTTTCTTCAAGAAAATGGAATTGTAGCCCAATATTTTATGCCTGGTGAAACTTAGCAAAATGGGGTGGCTGAAAGAAGGAATCGTACTCTTATGCACATATGGTATGTAGTATGATCATCAATTCTAGTTTACCAGTAACCTTGTGGATGTAAGCTTTAAGGCAGCTACTCATATACTTAATCAGGCCCCCAGTAAATCAGTCCTGAAAACTCCTTATGAATTATGGACTGGGAGATGACTGAGTCTAAACTATTTATGAGTTTGGGGTTGTCCTGCTAAAGCTAAGATCTTCAATCCACATATTGGGAAATTAGACCATAAAACTATGAGTTGCAATTTGTGGGATACCCCGATAGGTCTAAGGGATATCGCTTTTATTGTCGTGATCGTACTACTAAGTTTGTGGAAAAGATACATGTTATGTTCTTAGATACTGGCCAAATCAGTGGGAGCTCGGAGTTGAGGAAAATAGACCTTGAGGAGGTACGGAATTTTCCTTCCACACCGATGATTTATGAGCCTATTTTTCCAGCGACCTAGGTGACTACAACTCTAATAAAAAACATTGCGATTGTACCACCTGTTAAGGAGTTAGATGAACCGAATGTAAATCCTAATAATGTTTATGATGATGAACATGAACATCTTCCTATTGCTCATGTTGAACCCTTAAGAATATCACAGCGAGACAAAAGATCTGGCATTAGTGGTGACTATGTCGTCTATATGGTAAATGATCCCACCTCCTATAAGGAGGCAATGATGTCTGAACTTTCATCTAAGTGGCTTGATGCTATGCAACAAGAATTGAAATCAATGAGCACAAATGACATATGGGACCTAGTAGAGATTCCTGACAGGGTCAAAACAGTAGGCTGTAAATGGGTCTACAAAGTCAAGCATGACTTTAAGGGGAATATCGAAAGGTTCAAAGCTAGACTTGTTGCTAAAGGCTTCTCACAAAGAGAGGGCATTGACAATAATGACACTTTTTCGTCTGTCTCAACTAAAGATTCATTTAAAATTGTTATGGCACTTCTTGCAGGAGAATGTTTACATGGCTCAACATGAAGGTTTTGTCGTAAAAGGCAAGAAGCATATGGGGTGCAAACTTAATAAATCAATTTATGGATTAAAGCAAGCATCAAGACAATGGTACCTAAAGTTTGATGAAATTGTTAGAAAATTTGGTTATAAGGAAAATAAAGTGGATAACTGTATTTACACTAAGTTTAAGGGAAGTAAGTACACCATCATGGTGCTTTATGTGGATGATATCTTATTGGCTAGTAGCGATAAGGATATGCTGTTTGAGACCAAAAGATTTTTGTTTTCAAATTTGGATATGAAGGATCTTGGTGAAGCAAGTTATGTTTTATGCATTAAGATTCACAGATATCGGTACAAAGTAAATTAGGTGTATCACAAAAGGCAAATATAGACAGAGTTCTAAATAGGTATAATATGGAGAAGTGCTATGCTTCGCTTGATCCTATAGTCAAGGGTGATAAGTTTGGCAAATTTATATGTCCGAAAAATCCATATGAAATTGATCAAATGAAGTCGGCACCTTACGCTTCAGCTGTAGAAACATTATGTATACAAAATATGTACTCCCCTGACTTATCTTTTGTTACCGGGATGCTTGGCAGATATCAGTCAAATACATGTTTGGACCACTGGAAGGCAGTTAAGAAAGTCTTGTGTTATGCAAGGCACTAAGAACTACATGCTTACGTATAAGAAGTCTAAAAGCCTCGATGTTGTTGGCTATTCGAACGCTAACTTTGCAGGGTGTGTGGATACTAAGGAGTCCACATTTGGTTATATCTTCACTCTCGCTGGAGGGGCTATATCGTGGAAAAGCTCCAAACAATCACTTACGGCAATGCAATCTGAGTTCGTAGCATGTTATGAGGCCACTGGGCAGGCTGTATGGTTAAAAATCTTTATTCCCAGACTTACAGTGGTAGACAACATTTCTAAGCCACTCACATTATACTGTGATAGTCAGCAAACAATTTTTTATTCGAGTAACAAGAAGTCTAGTGGTGCTGACAAACACATAGACATTAAATACCATGTTGTGAAAGATAGAATCCAAGATCAAACTATTATTGTTAAGCATATTAGTATTGAATCTATGTTAGCGGATCCACTCACCAAATGCTTACCACCCAGCGTCTTTTGTAATCATGTTGCAGGGAATTTTGGGTAGCCTATGATTCTGGATATTTGAGAACCATTGTGCAAACCATCTCTTGTAAGAAATAAATGTTTACCAATCGAGATAGAATGGTGCAGTATGAGTATTGTTATTTCACTGGTTGAGAAGATAGACTTTGCGATGCATGCTCTACTGTATTATTTTATTGAGAGAGGACTTATGATGTTAGCCTTACGATCAAGTGGGAGAATGTTGGATGTGATCTATGCTTAACAGCCGATCCTAAAAATAAGAAAACTATTAGCTCCAACTAATCGTGCCCTAATGGGGGGCGCACAACCAACTAATGGTCACGGCCCCCGGTACACAGCGCAATAGAAATATGGGGGAGCCGGCACCTCATCGCAAGCCAACGTAGATACAAGGCAAACGACTCCCCGATAACCCCTCTAAGCCGGATCCGATTCTTCTGGGCGCGCTGCAGCATTGGGAAGGTCGTCGCTGGTGAGGTCGTCACTGCTACCGCTTCTCTGTGTCCGCTACAGCTACTCTGCACCGACTCTCCATCACGCAGGCCTCTCTGGCCTAAAACCGATCGACCTGATGGCAAGAGCAACAGTAAGGAATCCTAATGCACTTTAGTATTTGGTGTTTAATTCTTGGGCCAAGTTAATGTTTATGTGCTTCCGTATCACAATTATAATCTATCAAAATTAACCCACGAAAGTTAGTAATATTTGTTATATACCATTTCAACGATATAGTGCGTGTTCTGCCATTTATGTTTCCTTTAGTTTAAACCATTATTGAGATTCTTGAATCCTGGTCTTTCTGGCCTACCACAACGGTCCACCACTATGGAAATTCATCATAGAATCATCGGACAAAATCAACGAAAAATAGGGGGAAAGGGAGAAAATAGTTATTTTCGTCGATTTTGTCTTATTTTCATCGGCTTTGGATCTAGTGCATCGAAAACACTTTTTTTCATGGGCTTTGGATCTAGTGCATCGAAAACACTTGTTTTTTCATTGGCTGTTGACGATTATAAATGTATTTTTGTCAGCCGGGCTGGGCGCCGATGCAAATGTGATCTGATTCTCCCGATCCGCGACATGCTGCTGATGTGAAAGGAATGAAAGGGAGGAGCACCGCCCATCTCACCCCCTGACTAAACAACCTGACCCAAACCATGCTCACCCCTCCCACGATGCGGGATGGAGCAGCGACTAGGAGGGAGAATTAAATGGAAATAGGAAACATATAAGAGCATCTTCAATGGTGCCATGTCAGTTAGCTATAAGACTTGCAACTCAGCCTTTTGCTTATGTGGAGGAGAGAATACGAGTGTGCTAGCTACTACCTTACAGCCAGGCTATAGCTGATTTCAAGGCATTTACCAACTATTACATATGAGACCACATTTAATCTTGTAGACAATCTTATAAATAGCCCATTGGAGAAGTTGTCTACATGCTGGCCTTGTTTGTTTCAGATTAATGATGAGTTGCGTTTTACTGCAGCAAATATGTAACCCCCTCAAAATACGTTTTAACGAGTTCAAAAAATTATGAGAAAAACATTTTACAAACTTTAAGAAGAACTATTTAAAACCCCACAAGAATGACTACAAAACATTACATCGTTTGGCTTATACAAAAATAACAAATTTTCATTTAATTTAATTTAATTTAATCTAAAACAAACAAGGCCGCTAGCTATAGATGACATATCCATTTATAGCTAATGATTAGTTACACCATTGAAGATGCTCTAAGAACTTATCTGTTTTTATGTACCGCTTTCCTCAGCCTATTTTCGTAGGCCTAGCTAGACCAATGAAAGTAGTCCATGTGGTCCTCCATGTGGCTGACACATCCACCTAAAAATATTTTATATTATTTTTTTATCAGTCTCTGGCCGACAAAAAAATTACACGTGGCAGTGACGGACGCCAAGGAAAATGCAAAAAGAAAATGAAAATACCATTTTCGTTGGCCACCGCCGCTCCCACCATGAAAAAAACAAGAAACAATTTTTCCTCAATTTCATTGACCTTTGATTGACAAATATAATTAAAAAAATTAAATTCTTCACGGCGGCTGTTCGCGTCATTATTTACATCGGTCTTGTGCAAAGCCGACGAAATTAACTCTATGTTCATCGGTGTTTACCCGGCCGATAAAATTCTCTTTTTTTATTTTCGTCAGTTTTTCTTGAACCAACGAAAAAAAATTGTCCGACGAAAGAGTAATGGCTTCATGTTGTGCACGTTAAGACAGTCAGACAGTGATACAATGTGGGTATGTACCCTACTGTATAGATATGCACATTATGAAACAGGGATACAGTGAGGGTATGTACACACAGCTGTATAGATAGCTGCAGCAAGCTGCCTGCATGGTAGTAGCAGTGTATTTGTGTTCAACGTAAATTAAAACTGTGGCAGCACGCAGCGATCGAGTGTAGTGTGACGTAGACTAGTAGCAGTAAAAGTGGCAGTAAACTCCTTTGGAATGGCTTGCTTGTCCCGGCCAGAGAGATACTGCCCGAGGATCAATTAATGGACTGTACGTTTTCCATACTGACGCTGATTTCTTTCTCTTTATTTGTCAGATGAAGTGTTTTCTGTGTTTCCTGCTAGTTTATAATTAGTAGTTGCTTCACATTATCTACCTACCACCGACGTTGAACATGAAATTAATTCTCACAAATATTGTAGGTAGAATCATATGTTTCTACATACGTCTGCGCTTGGCCAAAAAGGGGACAATTCTTTGTGTGCCATTAAAAAATTCTTATCCCCTGTATGTCATCCTGTGTGTATGACATGTGGAGTCGTCTGTGTGTATGACATGTGGGCCCAATGGCATACAGAGTATTTTCATTTTTTCAGTGGCGTACAAGGTATTTTCCTCAAAAAAATTCCTAGACATTTCCCAATCCTAGGTTGGTTGTGTGGTGAGATTCCCGCGTAGCCCACCTCTCTCTTGCATGATCATTTATAAGCAAGAAGTTTCAAAAAATTTAAAACGAAGCAATAGTCCTTTTTTTTTTCTCTTCTTTCCCTCCCTCCTCCTCCCCTCACCCCAGCCGACCTGACCCCTCGACTCATCTGAGAGCCGGCGTGGTCTTTGAAGCGGGGCCCTAGTGACACCGACAATCATGCTGCGGGGGGAGGGGGTTGAGGGGAGGAGGAGAGAGGGAAAGAGAGAGAGAAAGAAGAATCTAATCACTTTGTTCAAAATTTGCAGACACTTTTTTGTATAAGACTGTGTGAGAGAGATCGAGGGCGGGTTGCACACGAATTTGGCGCATGATCAAGACACATAATTATTTTTATTTTCAAGCGCAAAAGATCTTCTTGTTTCTATATATATGTGTGCGCGCGCGTGTCACCACTTATGCTTCCGGCTTAATTTGAGTATGTACCGGGGTTTGTTTGGTTGACGACTAAGATTGCCATAATTTAACTAATTAAGATAGATAAATGTTTGGCTTATAAACCACACTTGTGATAGAATTCTCCTCTTTTGTGTACTGCATATGTAAGTGGCTCAAAAGAGTGACAAGATTCCATTAGTCTTATTAATGTATGGTAATCATTTTTCATAAACTATGCTTAAACAACTAGACAAGTATGATAAAAAGCAGTTAGAAAACCTCGACAAACTTGCTCAAACCAAACCGCCCTACATCGTCAATGATTTTTTTTCCTTTCCCTAGCTAAAAATATGCTCTAGTAAACAGTCTTATATTTGAGGATGTTATTTTAATGGGGATTTCTTCTTCATGGAATATGTAACTTCAATATTTGACCAACATTACACCCATGCACTCATGCAAGATGCATCACGCACGTGTACATGTTTGTGTGTGTTTGATCATGGTTAATCCCATGGCTTGCAGGACTGTAACACCCCAATTTGGGGATGAATTTAAAATTTGTGTCAATTCAAATTTCGTTTAAAATTTTGAACCCTCGGACACGTGGGACCCACTGTCAGCCACTGTGGTCCCTCTCTCTCTCTTCCCTCTCTCTCTTCTCTCTCTCTCTCCTCTCTTTGCCCGCTGCGGCGCCGACGACGTCTTTGAGAACACGCCGCCGTCGCGTCGTGCTGAGCTTCGCCTCATCTTGTGCGTGCTCGCCGTGTCGACCCCCGGTTGGCCGGCCTCGGACTCGCCGCCGCGCGCCTCGCCGGAAGACCGGTCCGCCGCTTCGGACCGTCGGGTAACCGACGGAGCTCGTCGGTTCGTCAAAGAAGGATCCCGCGCGTGATCTCCCTGCCACCGCCTCCGTCACTCGGCTCGAATTGTCAAAAGGCTACGCCTCTCCTAGCCCGGGCACCGTGCCCTGCCCCGCCGCGCCATACCATAAGCTCGCAGCAAGGTGCTAGCCCCGTCGCGTCACCTTAACAATCCCGACGCAGACCCCACCCGCATCCACTCCCTCTCTGCCCCCTTAAACGAGGACCGAAACCCTCTCTCGGCGCCGCCCCGCCATTTTCCTCCAAATCCGATTCTCGCCGGCGCACTCGGGAAATCGACTAGTCCGTAAGCCATCCGTCGATTCCTCTCGCCCATACCTTCTCGGAGATCCCCTTGACCTTTCCCCTCTTCTAATTTCAGGTGAGGACCTCGGAGCCGGCGTGCGTCGTTGTTCGCGCGCCGCCCGCAGGTTCGCCGACCACCGTCGCCGTCCATCCTCGCGCCCGTCTCAAGGCCCCGTAAGCACCCTCAACCTCCCCACATGCTTCCTGCACACGCACATGGCCTGTAGATGCTTAGCGCATGCTCACGCCGCCGGTGAACTCTCGGCTCGGCCGCCGTCGCCGCGCCGCCGCGTCCGGCCACCATTGGCCTCGATGTCGGCACCGCTAGGATCCCTAGGGCCCGTAGATGCTTGGGCGCTAACGCTCTTGGCCGGAGCGGCCCTATAGCGCCGTCGCGTCGCGAGCCGCCGCCGCCAGCCACGTCGCCCGTCTGGAGGAAGACGACGACGACGAACCGTAGGATGCGCGCCAAGATTCGTGCGGACCGTAGACGATGCGTCGCCGACATGCGGGCCCCAGCTGCCAGATACCGTTTCACGCGGGTCCCGCCGGTCAGGATACCCTTCGCCCGCTGGCTCCGGCCTCGGCGCTGAGTCGACGACGCAGGCCCCGGTCCCATTTGTCGGGTTTAGTGGAGGCGCCTCGGGAGCAAGGCGTGACCCTCGCGCGGTTGCGCCTCTGGAAGACCCGCCTTCGACGTCTCCCTTCGGCCAGCGCGGGCGCAGCAATTCGCTGGGCCGTGGGCCGATTTCGCCGGATGGGCCGCCCGCTGGTTGGCTCGCCCGCAGGTTTAATCCTTTTTCCCCACGATTTGCCATTTAATAAATTACCAAATATAGGTTCTGAATTATTAAAAATAGCTAATCGCTCCCAAAAATTCTAGAAAAATGTAGATAAATATTAGGGATGATATTTGAATTTATAAAAATATTAAAAGCCTTCACTGTATAGGAAAATTTCGCACTGTACGTTGAAAATTAGAAGTTGCTTATATAGAAATGATTAAGTGAATTTAGGGTAATTGCTGTTTATTAATTAATGGCTCAGATCCCAAATAATCACTAGAAAATATGTTATTTAGAGAGTGTCTCTATAAATATGAGAATATTCCAAATTAACATTTCCATTTAAATACATACATGTAATCATATTTATGTTCAATGGACATTTATGGCTAGACACCAACAATTTACTTGCATAATCTATTTAGGTGCTGAACAAGAAATATATTCAAATAATGTTTGAAAACCTAGAACCAACTCTTTATCTAGAAACTTTACTACTTGTTAACCCCCGTTAAACTCTAACCCTATCATAGGCGAAATTTTCCAATATATATTATTATACGCATGTCATTTTGCGTTGACGAGAAACCCTAATCACCCTCTTGCGACTTACCGTACAAATCGTATTTTGGGTTTAGAGACTATTATATATAGTACCAATACTATTTATTAATGCACAATAGCATGCATAACATATCATACGCAAGATAGGTTCGCTAATCGATCTTAGGCTTATTGACGAAGCTAGGATCTATACCGAGCATGCACCATGAATTTTCATCGCATTATTAGTAGTAATTGTGGTTTGTTGGTATGATTAGACGTAGGCGACCCCGAAGGAAGGTTTGGGAACGCTGAAGAGGACCATCTCCCAGAACAAGGCGAGTTAACACTTACTCTTTAGATGTGATCCGTATTAGGGAGAGATAGCGACTTTCCTTAGTGCGGATTAACATCGCTAATACCATGTTCATTACCCAGTTTTCTTAAACTATGTTGTTTACTTATTAAAGATGCATGCTTAATTAGATTGCCTAATTGTTAATCATGTTATACTTATACATGCCTTGCCTTGAAATGTTTAGCCTTAATGACTGCCTTGATTGTCATTGCTCTTGTTAGCCTAAGATTAGTCTGGTAACCACTTTAACCCTACCTAATGGGTAAAACTTGCTTAGACCGGCTTAGGCTTAACAAATTTTCTGGCTAATCGCCACGGAACGGTGAACCGATATTCACCGGACATTCATTAGTCTCATTAAATATGATATGACATATGATGATTAGGAAATTTGGTAGATGCATGTTAATGATTGTGTTTGTGGGTATGAATACGGGATACTTGGTCGGTCGGGAAAGTCCAAGTGTGTGATATGGTGTGGTCAATGACCGTGGAAGTAGAGAAAGAATGGTGGGTTGCCCCTAGTTGGATTTGGACATCCTGATGGATGATTTAGGCACGAGATGCCTAGTCTTTGGGTTTAGCCAGGCTTACCCGAGGAGAGCGGATAAACACGCGTGGGAAGGTCGCCGCCTGTGTTGGTTCCAACACAACGCGGGCCATCGCGGAGCACCGACGTGGATCGCCAGAGTGAGCGCTCTGAGGCCCTCCGGGACCGATCTGGATAGGGGCGGAATGGGCCATCACCGAGGGTGATAATGGCCACACATCCCTGGGTGGTGACGGTCGGCTAGTGAGGGCCGCAACCCTACTAGGCCGGGTGATCATGCCATGGCATGTGTGGTCCTGAACGGATTTCGCCAAATCTCGGAATGATGGCGAACTAGGATTGGTTGGGGCAACCAGAGAAAGTCCGGTTGGGAGCAACCAGGAGGAAAGTTCATGAGGAACAAATAAGTGGTATGGTGATTGTGTAAGCTGGTTGGGTTATGATCGAGGATTAGTCAATTTGTGTGTTAATTGAGCATAAGCTGGTATTAATTGAGTATAAGCTAGTTGGTGTGTTTGGTTGGCCATTTGGGTTTGGAATGCATGATTATGATGGAAAACTCTGATTTGTTCATAACAATACAAGTGATAGTTAATTGCTAGTTAGGTGGTTTTCAAAAGTCCTACAAACTTGGCTTTACGCAAATAAAATAACCCTTCCCTCCAAATAAAGCCTGCTGCACTAAATGCATTAAGGGAAGTGTTAACTAGCCAGCGTTTGGATGACGCCGACTCGCCTACTTACATTCTTTAGATAATGGTGTCAAGATGACCCTTACGCATGTCTCGAAGACGACGGACGAGGACCATGGTGGACCCGAGGAGTCTTAGGGCCTCTCCATCATTGTTGGACCTTAGTCGATAGGGAATCTTTTGAGTAGATATTTTGATGTCCATTTGACTCTGAACTATCCTTTTGTAATTAAGGCTTGTATGGGCGCTTCACTAAAGTCGCCTAAGGCGCGACTACGTGATGTAATATTCAGAATTTATTTTATCAATGTATGCTTGTATCGGCTATTTGGTCTTCCGCGCTAGCGTACTGATCCAGGGGCTAGTGCATGGGATCGTCGACCCTCAAGGTAAGTTAAAATTGAGGGGTGACAAGGACGACAAGACATGACGCCACAGTGTTGTACCTTTCGCTCGGTTATAAACCATGAAGCCATGTACGTCGAGATCATTATATCCAACTATAAATTCGAGCACTGTATCTCCGTGTCTTTTCTTTCTATATAGTACCCAAAAGTAGATGTGCTACGGACGTACCAGAAGCTAATCTGCTATAAAAGATTACAACATTTTCGATTGAATGGCTCGAAAGCTCGTGAAATACATGACGATAGGTAGATGCCACTGAAGAGTTACGGTAAAAAAAGAGATTTTTAATACGCAGCTAAATTGTTGGACCATTGATGTTTGATGTGGTTGGACCCCAAAAATCTTGGGTAGATCTTAACATATGAGGTAAGAGCTCGTCCATGAAAAGTCATCAATCTATTTGATGTCTATAAATGCATGGAAACTCATTGACCTATGATCTTTATTCATAAATAACAAAAAACCAACGCATTAATTACTACTATGCATGACAGTCTTGTCGTACATTTTATGTGTGTATAGATATACAAACGTTCATGATGAGAATTTTCTAATTTATGAGGTATCTGATAAATAGGCACAATTCATTCAAGTTAATATTTGTTGGTTATTTTTGTTCAGGTCCTACAAAAATTAAGTAATCCCAAACAACTTAAATATAAAATTTAGTATTTTATTATAATATTTAACATTACACCATAGGGATTTTTCTCATGATCTTCCTTAAAAATATAATTTTTAAAATAGCAACGCATTTAATATAAAAGTTTATAAAAGTAAGAGTCAATTAGTTAAAAAGCTTTGAAGAAAATACTTACGAAATTCAGATCAAATTTACAAAAAAAATTATATATTGTGGGGCCCCGGGAGATCTCTGAAAATACAACTGTTCAGAATTTCAGTTGCATTTCGAAATAGTACAAACAACCAAACTTTATTACATAACCAGAGTTATTTTATAGTATGGCTTACAATTTTTAGTACACCTTCAAAATTACACTTCAAAACCATAGGCATGGCTCGAGTGTAGGATAATTTAAAAATCTACGTCAAACTCTTCCAAGTCTTCAAATAAAAAGTCTTCTGCTGAAAAGAGAGGGTCTACCCAAAAGAAGGGTAACCCGCAAAATAATGGGTAAGCACTAAAGCCTATTAAGTCTACCCGCAAAACAATGGGTAGACTTAATGCATATTTTTATGATAATTTTATAAAATCCTAAATGTTCATCAATTTTTTTCTAAATCATTTTTAAATGATATTTTTGTTAATAACCAGACTTCAAACATTTCCTCAACATTAACGTCACTTCTAACTTGATTTATGTCAATATTTAGAATAGTCATCATCCCTGTGATACAACTTCATATCCCAGAAGTATGGTCTCGATGATTCGCTTTTAACGACTCTACAGAATCTGCCCAGCTTTACCCTAAAATGATCAGTTATACGGTTTGGGAGGAAATTTGTATCTTTTCTATCATGACATAATCTAGTTATGAGCAATGAACAAACCAAGCACCGGCCCCCAAACAAGTGTCCTCTAATCCGCGACTAGAGAGACCCACCATGCGTCTCACATTTCCATTGTTTGTTCATGCCAAACTTCCAACAACACCAACCTTAATACTTCAACAACTCGACCACTTTCCATACTTAACTCCATGTTAAATTATTTATGCAACAAACATGATTCTATATGCTTATATGAGACCTTGCCATTATTATGGCTAGATTATATTTCCTAGAGTTTTCCTATGATTTAATAGGGATGCTATAATCTACTACATGCAATCATAAATACGTTTTAAATAAATTGGACATAAATTAATTAACTAGAAAATAAATGCATAATATAATATTAGGGAACAGGAAACCTTCCTTCTTCAGCTAGATCTTCGATATCAGGTTGAATATCCGGGTATTCCCGTTCGACTAATCCTGGGGTGATTAGTTCGTTTTCTAAGTATTGGAAAATGGAAATGGGGATGGAATTTAATGAAAATGTAAAAGGAAAATGCAGTAAAAGTGCATGAAAATTGTTTTTAAAAGATATTTTCTAAAAAGGATTAGGGTTAACTAGGATGGTGATGGTTTGTATGATTTGAGTATCTCCAAAAAAATTTCTTATAAATGGAAATGGTGAAGGGGATTTTTGGCATTATTCTGGATAGAATGACATGGTAGAGTGGAGGGAGATTGACCTCACTGACACCCAATTTGACAGCCTCATGGGGCCCACAAGTCAGTGAGAGAAGAGGGTGCTGCCGGCATTGGGGAAGGAGGCGGCGCCGGCGTTGTGGAAGGAGGCGGTGCCGGCGAGGCACGGCGATGCTGAGGTTGGCGGCGGTGGCAGTGTTGGGGAAGGAGGCGACAGCGGAGAGGCGGTGGCGGTGCTGAGCCCGAGGCGGCGTCGGCGGTGGCGAGCTCGAGGCGGCGTCGGCGATGGAGCTCGAGGCGGCGGTGAGCTCGCCAGTGTGCCACGGCCACCAGAGTAGGAGAAGAAGGAGAAGAAGGGATGCTAGTTGAAGAAGACTGGGGCAAAATGGTCATTGCACTAGAGAAAAACAATGTAAATCAAGGGTAAAATCTGAAAAATAGGCAAAATGTCCCTGAAGCCACAAATTCGAGTGCCCGGTGTCATACGCGTCAAGGCTCACAAACTTAATGTTATTTGAAACGAGGCCATCCAATTGGGTGTCAGAGAAGTCAAATTCTCTATGGAAGGTTGATTTTTGCATTATTTTGTTAGATCTCCAGATAGCAAGAATGTATGCATGTGTACGTGGAAAATATTTGGTGTGGATCAATAAATTTCCAGAGATCGGGGTCGTCCACAACAATTGTTATCGGAGTTCCAAGATGGAAATTGTTGAAGATATAAGGTGAAATTCTTGGAAATATATTGTTAAAAAATATTAGGATAAAATATTTTTATTTGGGATTTTGGGATTTTTGGAAAATAGAAATAAATTTTAAAAGCATTTTCCTATAAAAAGAGAAGGGAAAACATTTTATTTTTGAATTTTTAAACTGTAGAAGGGTATTTTATATTTTTATAAATACTAGATTGAATTCTTGATATTTGGGAATTTTGGCAGAATTTTTGGAAGGAATTTGGTACTTTAAATAAAAATGAACAGCATTTTTTGATAATTTTAAAAGTAAAAGAGAAAAAATGGGTTTCGGCTGGAGAAAATAGGCTTGGCCCATTAGGAAGAAAGGGTTGTGCAGCACATGTAGGTAGTGGCTGATATGCGGGCCCTGTGTAGCAGTGAGACAGAGAGGGGAATGGAGGGGAGTGGCGGGTAGGGTTCGCCGGTGGCGAAGGTGGCCGAAGATAGGGGGTGATGATGCTCGGTTTGAGCGATTGGCGGTGAAGGGAACTAACCAAGGAGGCGGCAGGCTTTAGGGTGACCGGAGTGGCAGCGCGATGAGTAAAGCGCTGCGGAGGAGGAGGAGGTCGTCGGCGATGGTGCTCTGGAAGTTGCCGGTGGAAGGTGATGGATGGAGAAGAGTGGCTTGGGTCAGGGAGGAGCTAGGGGAAGCTATTTATAGGCGCGAGTGAGCTGCAACGACGGGCAGCGAATTCCGAGGGCGGAGGTAAACTCCGGTAAAGAATTCCTGTGGAGAGGCAGTGAACAAGGGGCTGTGATCAGGTGAATAAGGTTGGCGGTTTCGTGGTGATGCCGTAGAGGTCAATGCCATGGTCAAGAATGGTCGGAATCGACGGCGGCGTGCTATTCTGACGGGCGGTACGGCGGAGGCGGCGACGTTGGAGGTTTCGGGGGTGGCGGCGCTGTCAGGGGAGGAAGAAACCAGGGGCGCCGTTGGATTTTGGGGAGGATCAATGGGTGCCGTCGGATTTGACTTAATCGAAGGGGTACGCTGGGTGGTGACGTGGCTTCGTCTTGTGCGCTAGATCTGGGAGAAATAATCAGGGCCGTCGGTTGCCACTTAATGCTTGTTGGCGATTCTTACGCCCAAAGAAATTAATCCGCAAGCGGACGGATATCGCTTGTAGTTTTCACCAGGAGTATTCCTAGAGTTATCGAATACACAGGGAACCAGGGTTTTAAAGAGATAGCCTCTATCTTAATTATTTAAAATACCAGCCAGTCTAGGTAACGGGGGTTAGGATAAATGAAAAGACCGAGACACACACACACACGCACGATAAATATTCACACAATTAAAGAGAAAGCTACACTAGCTAGATAGACAGTTGGGAGGACAACGAGACAAGTTTCAATAAGTTCACAAAGTCGTGTGATTCAGTTTACTTGTGCGAGCTTAGGGTATTCTAATAGTGGTCCACTTGATATTTGTTGTCGGAGCTCGGACACTCACTACCACCTGCTATCCTGAATTGGAATCCCGAATGGCTATGATCGTTCCGATTTGGCTCTACTGGTACAAAGCCGGACGTTGTGGGTTATGCACGAGATACTTAGTATCTACGGACGGATAGGGCTGTCACCACCTACCATCTACCACATATACGTGGGCCCAGGTGTAAACCGAGTTAGTCCTAGTCTCAGACACCACGTCTGCGACTATTCCTAATCAATCTTCCTCAGTACTAAAAGAAGTTGATCTAGGTTCAATGCCTGGCTCTAACAGATATGAGTGAGAACCTAAACTAATTCGCATTTAATATAAGCTACCGGTAAAGCAAATCTACACAACTCATTTATGCAGATATACTCAGCTCAAATAAAGTTCAACACTATAGCAATGAATGAAGTGATCTCACTAATTGAAACAATTAGGAAAGGGTACAAGTGCTATTACCCGAATTCCCGAAGACACTTCTGGAACTCCGAGCATCAGCTCGACTTGACTCTAACTCCCAACTTCTACTAACTAAGAGCTACTCTACTAAGTGGAATGAAAATGTGAAAGTGTTGTGTGTTGTGTTACAAGTGAGGAGAGGGGGTCTATTTATAGTGTTGCGCAGCCAACCAGGGTGCTCCACGTGTAGGGATACGTGTCATCCATCCCTCCTCCAAAGGGGAACCCGAGGGGGCTCAAGAGTGGGTCGGCCGGCCTAGGTGGGTCGGCCGACCCACCTCCTTCGTCTCCCGGCCATGGATTTTGCATGGGATGCTCGCTTGCTGGTGTAGATTATCCCGTTAAGCCAGTGCATCAAATGGACTTGCGCAAGAAAGGAATCCAAGGAAATCCTATGCTCATTTGTTAAGCAACCGTGTCCATTCGATCAAACCGACAGCAGTGGATGGTCCAGATGTCTTCCTTTTGTGTTTTTATGCCACTGGGGAGAAGACAGAGCTGTATCGATGACATGGCTGGGTCAGCCGACCTAGGTGGGTCGACCGGCCTGGCCTGTTGCCCGGTCTGGCCCTGGTTTGTCCTGTTTTGCACCTGTTGACCGAAAACTCACCTAATAAATAAAAGAGTAAATTACACTGTTGCCCCTTAAAGTTGGTCGAAAATCTCACTTAGCCCCCTAAACTTTGTTTTGTCTGCTGCGGCCCCTTAAAGTTGTTTCCGGGTGTCACAAAGCCCCAGAAAGTTGGATTTTGTTGCACCACAACCCCCGAAAGTTGGCTTTGGGTGCTGAAAAAATTAGCCTGCGTGACACCCGGAAACAACTTTAAGGGGCCGCAGCGGACAAAACAAAGTTTAGGGGGCTAAGTGAGATTTTCGACCAACTTTAAGGGGCAACAGTGTAATTTACTCTAAATAAAATGTTAGTATAAACCATGATTTTTCCTCGAAAAGCCGGAATTCCGGAATATGTTGACGTATAAAATTGGTGTTTATTTGACGTCAACACACCCCCCAACTTGAACTTTTGCTCGTCCTCGAGCAAAGAGCTCAAATGAGAACCCGGTGGATCAGGATTGCATCAATATCATTATTCAATAAATACTAAGTATACAAAGTTGTACCACATTATTTGTTGACAAAAACTCGTACAAGTGTACCCCAAGTTTTATCGAACTCGCGAGGTTTTCAAAATTTCCCCTTTTCTTTTAGCGGTTGAAAGATGGAATAACTTTGGTAGAACTTTGTCAACTCAGCCCTTTTCAAGCTATGTCTCGGAGTTTTTCTTTTCTAAAATATTTGTTCCTCAATATCACTCTCAGATCTCTCGGTGGTATTTAATCCTCACCCAGGCCTTTTTATTGATGGCCTTCTTTCCTCCTATTCTAAGGTTTATGTGGAGCTCATAGGTATGGAAATGTAGCCTACTTAGATTGTATAATTTTGTAAAGTCAAAATAGATCCTAAAGAATTTGGTACTACTTCGCATTCTGGTCATTGGAATAATAACGTCTAGGGATGAGGGAGAGAATGAACTCACGCCAAAGGAATAAAGAAACACAAGTACAAATGATGAAGGGTACTAATGAGTCCGCTCCATCGGATCTTGTGTTTATGGAAAAGTCTATTTGACTTCTTTATTTGATTCGATATCATTCCTCACTCTAGAATTTTGAGAGGCTATATATATATATATATATATATATATATATATATATATATATATATATATATATATATATATATATATATATATATATATATATAAAGATAGAAGGAGATAGTGGTTCTCTCTTCCTCCTTCCTTTTTGTTTGATTGCCTCAATTTTCTATAATTTTGAGGAATGAATCTATTATTATTTTTGGAAGTCTTTTTGATAGACCAAATTGGCAGATATATGGTGGACTCATGAAAAAGAACTTGGCTTATTTTGTAGGGAGGAATATCTGGCGAAATGTATGCTCGTATCCCAATGTGGAATTCAGCATTACCAGATACAAAGGCTAGCAATCAAAGGGTACGCGAAGGAAATGACCAGCTTTGAAGAGCACTAATTCCTAAGGATTTACTTTTGACAAAACTCAACACAACCAAAGTGGCTAGATGAAGGCTTTGAATTTATTTAGCATTTTTGGCTCTGGTAGGATGAAGAAGTCTAATGAGGAACTTCAAAATAATTTTCTCGTTTTAAAATAAATTCCGAGACTATGCCTCAGTTGGAGCATAAGTAACTAGGTCCGTATCTTCGTTATATCATATCTCTCAACAACTTAGAATTGGTTCAATAGTGTCAACACTCGACGAGCAAGATTAAGCAGAATGACTACTTATACCAAAAATTGTCAAACTTAAAATGAGAGTACTAAGTTGTATACTCAGCATTTATATCACAATAATAGAGCCATGTTCATCATATCCTTTCTAGGTAAAATCAACATTTATGCATTTTATTCAAAGGGAAATATTTTCGGTATTTTCTAGATTATGCAAATTTTTATAGTTTTTGAATGTTTCATTTTTTTTAAGGGCATACTCTTAACTAAGCACAGAGCTAAAATTATTCACAATTGGGGCAAGGTAATTTGGGATTTTTGGCAAGGCAGATCATGAGAGAATTATTGGAAATTAATCTGGCAATGTATTGGCAAGGCACGACAAGACATTTAGCAGGCTGGCCACAGCAGGCAGCGACAGAGAACAGGACTTACCTAATGAGCCGGAGGGTCATAACCAATGTGTTGGAACCATGCCGCAAGGGCATCATTCGTGGCTTGTGTTGCGGTGGTATTGGCTCTCAGGTCACGGGCAATGTCCTTGTGGTACCTAGTGTGATGGGCTAACGTTTGGTGTACGTGGCCCATATCATCAACTAAAGTATCCATTCTCTGTCCTAAGGCATGGATGTCCTGAAAGAAGGGCTCAAAGTAGGAAGGGTAGCAGGCCGACGATGGTCCTCCCCGTCCTATCTCGGGTCCTTGTTCACGAGGTGAGTGGGTCCATCCGGCATCATGCTGCTGTGAGCTACCGGCCTCGTAGTTGTGCGTGCCCCAACCTCCATACTCATGTGGAGCAAAGGCGGATGGGTTCCATTGATCCCAACCCGCGCTATATTCGGAGTGATGAGGGGCTGCAGCTGCCTCTGTCCACTGATCGTGGTGGGCTCGTTGGGCTCAGGTTGATCTCGCTGCTGGCGTGCGCGGCTACGGGTCACAGGGCCAGAGACACTATGCCTATGGGGCTCCAGGGCTCTAAAATCGATGGTCAATGTCCAGGCTCTGTAGATTCCGAGCCTTGGATTAGGCAAACGGATCTCGGCAGATGTGCCTGAAAATCTCATGAAATGAGCGTCCGACTCATCAACCCGAAGGATGTGGCCTTGGATGAAATGGTCCTTTCCTATTGTTTGGAATTGTGTGTCTAGGAAGGCCAATTCACAATGATCTAACAATCCCATACCCTCCGCAATGCGGGTGATTAGGGAAGTGCAGTCAATATCCCCCTTTTGGTTAATCATCTCTACCCAGTGAGCTACCATATTTACGGTCGGATTAACCGGCTTTTTTTTTTACCATTGCAAACAAGTACTGCAGCTCATCAAGGCGCACAGTGCGCATGTCTGACCTTGAATTAACTACCATTCCCAGCCACCTATGCATGAACCTAAGAGTGGGGTTGTGAATATCGTTCATGCGGGGTTTGCTAGTGTTGCTATATCCTTTGCCAGAAATAGTCCCAGAATTCATCGCGATCAAAGCCAGCTAACCTATCAGGAGTAACTCTACACAAGATGGAAAAGTCTAGATAACTAGTTAGGGTCTCTAAAGAGCATTCAAATTCTTCATTAAAGAGCCTAAAATAGTATCTATGCCCACCATAAAAAATGCGTAAAGTGCTAAGAAATTCAAGGGTTAGAAGGCGCGAACCTTTTTCGACGATGGCCGCGAAGTTTTCCCATCCAACGGCTTGAAAGGCCTCGTTGAATTCGTCTAGAAGGCCGGTCTTGATCAGCAACATCGGGTCGTAAGTTCATGTGTGCTGAAAAGACCGGCGCCTCAGCGCTTCGAAGATTAGCCGTTCTCGGTCGGTGCGAAGCACAATTTGCTCCTCCGACACCAAAATCCGCATCCCCGGGGCTGGACCAGCCCCGGAGGTTGTTGGGGCTTCTGAATATACGTCGTGGTACCCCAAAAATAAGGAATCCACGGACATTGTATCCCCAGACTGGCTCTCCATGACCTCGATCGGAGTATGGGTCCGATCCGAGCTCGACGAGCTGAATCGTTTGTGGACGCCCTTCGCTCCCTTAGCGATGGTGCGACCAAACTTGCCATACCATGACGACATTTTTCCTGCAGAGATTAGGACGAACAAATACCCGAAAGATATACGAAAATATTTACGGGTTAGTCGTCCAAAAATTAGTCGTCACAATTAGCAGTTCTTTGCCTCCACAGAAATTATTTTTGCTCGATTTTTAGTTGACAGTACGCATTCAGTTGAAAGCAAATATGCAGTGCAGAGGAGAGCTGCAGGTGAGATCATGCAATCACCGCAGGTGTGCATCTCAACCTTCTGCATACCTCCCTATTTATAGTGATTTCTAAATACAAGATTAGTGAAATCATGAGGTTAAATGCAAGATTAGGTGGGACAAATTACCATACCTAATGCCTATATGCCTAGGGTGGTGGGTGTAGTGGGAAATGAATGGATGCAAGTGGTGGAGTCACCCACCAAATTGGGTGGCAATTTGGTGAAGAGAGTGGGTCGGCCGGCGTAGGTGGGGTCGGCCGGCCCCACTTTTCCACCAAATTTTTTTTTGTGATTTTTTTATTTTTATATGAAGGGTAAGTGTCCAGTAGAAAGTAAATATGCTGTGGTAAAATGCACGAAATAAATAAGAATGCAAGATAAATTTCCGGCTTACCTCCCGGTGAGGGCTCGAATTTTTGTTTTCGCGGTCGATGAGTTGGACCGCATTTAAGCTTCAGTTGTCTTGAATTAGCTCCGCAACCGAAGTTGCTGCGGCCGGTTGAATTTCTTTCTGACGCCACAATCGTTTGATCTGAGGTTTTTGAGTGGCGTTGATCTTCCCTTGCGGCTCCGATTTCTCGACCGCATGTTTCTTCCGACGGGGCTTGGATTTCCCCTTGTTCTCCTTCCCCTTCCAATATGGACGATGCAATGGTTCGTCCAACAATCGGGGGGTATTCATCATCGCAGCAATGAGGCTATTCACCTGAGATTTTGGTATAGCCCTTGTTTCCTCCTGCACAGGTTTAGCATTTTTACCACGAAATGTTACGCACCTGTGAGCATTGTTCAGCTCTTGGCCTGAAATTGAATGTTTCATCTCAGCCGTTAATGTTGAGCTGAATTTCTCCTGCACCAACATCGATCGTCGCATTTGCCGTGCTTAAGAATAGCCTCCCAAGGATGAGGGGCGTCTTGGTGTCTACTTCCATGTCCAGCACCACGAAATCCACGGGTACCAGGAAATTTTGAATTTTCATTGGTATGTCCTCCACGAATCCAATTGAATGGTGAATCGATTGATCCGCCAGCTGCAGGGTCATGCCAGTAGGCGACAAGGTAGAATGATTTAATCTTTCATAGATTACCTTGGGCATGATGCTGACGCTGGCTCTGAGGTCGCACAGAGCATGCTCAAAGTGTTGTGCACCAATGGAGCACGAGATGGTCGGGTAGCCAGGATCCTTCTTCTTCTCAGGGAGAGTGTTCAAAATCGCCGCACTGCACTCTTCAGTCAATTTAATGACTTCCGACGTTGGCAACGGGTGCTTGTTGTTGAGGATGTCCTTCAGGTACTTGGCATACGTCGGTACCTGCATTGCATCTAGCAATGGTATGTTGACATATAGTTGCTTGATTACCTCAACAAACTTGCCAAACTGCTGTCCGCAGTTGACTTGCGTTGGTGACGTGGTAAGGGTAGCAGTTGCGTCTCAGTGAATTCAGCGGGACTTGGCTTGGTCCGCGCTTCACTTCTCATTGTCTTCGGCAGATCATCTCTTGGTTCTTCATCATTCTCACCTTTCTCCTCTTCTTCGTCGGAGATAACATCCTCATCCCCTACAGTGTTAGTTTGCGGCGGGTCTCGGGTGGTTTTACCCGATCGGGTTGCGACCGCATTAACATTTTCTTTCGGGGGAGCCTTCGGCTGTCCCGGGAGCTTTCCCGAAGCAAATGTAGGAATTGAAGAAGCCAATTGAGCTATTTGAGTTTCTAGCATTTTTATTGAAGCTCATTTGACTTTTCATGGCAGTTGTAAATCCTTATAGTTGTGCATTGATGCTCTCCAGAATTTTATCATTAGCCAAAATTTCCTACTAATGCTATCATTCACTTTTTGTTGAGCATTAGCATCATCTAGAGGAGATTTGTTGCGAGTAAAATTGCCATTGTTACCTCCTTGAAGACGGTTGTCGGTGGAGAAGTTCGGCCTCGAATTCCAACCCAAAGTGTAGTTGGATTGAGGTAGGAACCCATTGCTGATGAGGTTTGCGTCCTCCGGTCGGGTCTCAGTGCAGTTGTCTCCAGAGTGTCCAAGGCTCCCGCAAACCTCTCAAGTTATGCGAGATTCGAGCGCCTGGATGGTTTGATTCGGCACTTCCAGCTTTTGTATTAATAGATCCATCTTGGCCGCGAGCATGTCCATATCGTCAATCTGGTGGACTCCTTGAGTTCGCGGCTGCGAACGCTCATCATTCCAGCCCTGGCTTGAGACCATCTTCTCAATGATAGTGCGGGCAACACTCACACTGAGTGAGAAGAAAGCTCCTCCAGAAGCAGCATCGAGGTGCTCTCGGGCAGTACGGTTCAGCCCTTGATAGAAGCTCTGAATAATAAACCAGTCTTGCATCCCGTGGTGGGGGCAAGCCAGTATATATTTTTGTAGACGCTCCCAAGCATCCGAAATGGACTCATCTGTGTGTTGCTGGAATGTGGAGATCTTGTTCCGCAGGGCATTGGTTTTGCCCAGAGGAAAATACTTGGTAAGGAAGGCATTGGAACACTTCTCCCAAGTTGAGACTGCATCCTTATTGGCATAAAACCATTGTTTTGCCTTCCCGATCAGTGAGAACGGAAATAGGCGTAGCCGGACAGCATCCGGAGTTGCACCCTTAATGGTGAAGGTACTGCAGATTTCACGGAAATGCTGCAGATGTGCATTGGCATCCTCCGTTTGATTGCCACAAAAAGGGCTCACCTGAACCATGTTGATGAGAGCTGGTTTCAGCTCGAAACCACCGTCTCCCACGTTGGTGGCAGGTCCAGTGGGGACATTGGTGCTTGACGGGGCTGAGAATTCAAGAATGGTCTTCTCGGCAGCCATCGCTGATGAAGGTGTCTCGGTGACGAGGAAAGGATTGCTCGTGAGGTTGGATAACTCAGAGACACGGATTTGCGGAGGTAGGACTCGAGGTCTCGTCCTTCGCACCAGTGACTCCGGATTTTGACGAAAGTTTTTCGGGAGATCAAAACCGGTCATCCACCGCTCTGTTAGTTCCACAGAACACAGACGGAGCAGGGTAATACCCGTTAAACTAGGCTGGTAAATTAAATAATTTAGATGTAGGTTTTGGAATTTTTTTAATCTCTTTTTGAGAAACCGCTGCGTTCCCCGGCAACGGCGCCAGAAAACTTGTTGGCGATTCTTACGCTCAAACAAATTAATCCGCAAGCGGACGGATATCGCTTGTAGTTTTCACCAGGAGTATTCCTAGAGTTATCGAATCCATAGGGAACGAGGGTTTTAAAGAAATAGCCTCTATATCTTAATTATTTAAAATACCAGCCAGTCTAGGTAACGGGGCTTAGGATAAATGAAAAGACCGGGACACACACGCACGCACGACAAATATTCACACAATTAAAGAGAAAGCTACACTAGCTAGATAGACAGTTGCGAGGACAACGAGACAAGTTTCAATAAGTTCACAAAGTCATGTGATTCAGTTTACTTGAGCAAGATTAGGGTATTCCAATAGTGGTCCACTTGATATTCGTCGTTGGAGCTCGGACACTCACTACCACCCGCTATCCTGAATTGGAATCCCGAATGGTTATGATCGTTCCGATTTGTCTCTACTGGTCCAAAGCCGGACGCTGTGGGTTACGCACGAGATACTTAGTATCTACATATGGATAGGGTTGTCACCACCTACCACATATACTTGGGCCCGGGTGTAAACCGAGTTAGTCCTAGTCTCAGACACCACGTCTGCAACTATTTCGAATCAATCTTCCTCAGTACTAAAAGCAGTTGATCTAGGTTCAATGCCTGGATCTAACAATATATGAATGAGAACCTAAATTGATTCCAGAGGAATATAAGCTATCGGTAAAGCAAATCTACACAACTCATTTATGCGGATATACTCAGCTCAAATAAAGTTCAACACTATAGCAATGAATGAAGTGATCTCACTAATTGAAACAATTAGGAAAGGGTACAAGAGCTATTACCGAATTCTCAAGACACTTAGGAACTCCGAGCGTCGGCTCGACTTGACTCTAACTCCCAACTTCTACTAACTAAGAGCTACTCTACTAAGTGGAATGAAAATGTGAAAGTGTTGTGTGTTGTGTTACAAGTGAGGAGAGGGGGTCTATTTATAGTGTTGCGCAGCCAACCGGGGTGCTCCACGTGTAGGGACATGTGTCATCCATCCCTCCTCCAAAGGAGAACCCGAGGGGGCTCAAGAGTGGGTCGGCCGGCCTAGGTGGGTCGGCCGACCCACCTCCTTCGTCTCCCGGCCGTGGAGTTTGCATGGGATGCTCCCTAGATGGTGTAGATTATACCCTTAAGCCGGTGCATCAAATGGACTTGCGCAAGAAAGGAGTCCAAGGGAATCCTATGCTCATTTGTGAAGCAACCGTGTCCATTCGATCAAACCGACAGCAGTGGATGGTCTAGATGTTTTCCTTTTGTGTTTTTATGCCACTGCGGAGAAGACAGGGCTGGATCGGTGACATGGCTGGGTCGGCCGACCTAGGTGGGTCGGCCGGCCTGGCCTGTTGCCCGGTCTGGCCCTGGTTTGTCCTATTTTACACCTGTAGACCCAATGATGGGGAACGAGGTGTCCCGATCTTCTAGTGAGACTCGTAGGGGTAATTTCAATCTGGTCGGAGAGGCGACCTTGACGATCCGGTTACCAACCTCGCAAGGATGAGAACCCGACAATCACTAAACCACCAAACCTACTCGTTATCAACCACGCAAGAACGCGATTGACCTGACCACGAAGGTCGTTTCCTGCAAGAGATCGAAGAACAAGCAAGTAACAAGATAAACGCAATCTAAAATTGCAAATATGGATGAAGCACTTGGATAAATTTGAGGTTCGATAACTCGACTCGGGTGGTCTAGTCAACACATAAATTCGAGGGGACGACAGGTCTACCAACACACAACCAAACCTGAGTCTAAACAATGACGGCTACTGAATATATAGCGACGGCTAGGGTTTGGGGCGCTCAACCCTAGGGATACATGGGCCATGGGCCCAAAGTGGAGGTGGCGCAGCACCCGGCAAATTTTGACGTCCTCTTGATTTCATGATTTCTGTTGATTCTGATTGAATTTGGTCCTCAAACTGGATCCATTGGAAAGCTCCCGTCGTGGGCTTGTCTGTGCATACCAAGAACGTCCAAAACGGACTTCGTATGACCAAGTTATGATCGTTTCAAGTTGGACTGCTCCTGATGGCCGAACTGGGCTCATGGATGACGAATTGGGTTTAATCTTTGGTTGGGCCTTGAGCAACATGGGGGTTTGGGCCTGAGGTCGTCGAGGAGGTGGAAATGCGTCTTTGTTGAATGCGTCTTCAAGTATGGGTGGCGGCCAAGGTGGCGGCCGAAGTGATGGATACCGTAGCGTCATGTCCGAAGGTGAAGAAGACCAACCGTGTGGTCGACCTGGCCAATGTCGGGGCCGATGAAGCCATGTTGATGTAGCCGAAGGAGTGGATGCGATGAATTGTCGCCAACGCGTCACGATCATAGTGTAAGAAGTAGAGGAAGGAGTGGTGATCATATCCATGTGGACGATGTCCTCATCACCCAAAACTTGTGGAACTTTATTAGAATAAATAAAATGTTAGTATAAACCTTGATTTTTCCTTGAAAAGCCAGAATTCCGGAATATGTTGACGTATAAAATTAGTGTTTATTTGACGTCAACAATGCACTTGAGAGAGAGAGAGAAAGAGAGAGAGAGACGCCGAGGGCGTATTCCCAGGAGGGAAAGCGGAATCCAAGAATTTCCGAAAAGGAAAGAGCTTAATTGAATTTCCAGAAAAAAGGATTTAGGCTTTGGAAATTCATAGAAAATTATAGGGAGCTCAGAAAAATATGAAATTGGTCTCTAAAAATCGAGACAAAATGAGGAGAACCTAATGGCGGATTAAAAGTTGATATTTTATGGGATAAATATTCTATAAAAATAAAGAAAGGGATTTCTTTAATGGAATAAAATAGGAGTTGCTTTTGAAAATTCTTAGAAAATTAGGGAAGGTTTCTAGGGGGCTTAAAAAAGATTTTGGCGAAAAAATTTATGCTAAAATTGTGTGAATTTTGGGTATGTTACTTATATTTTGATTAATATTTGAACAACAAATTATATAGTTTGACGGAAAAACAAATGACCGTAGTGATCGCCTGATGGAGACGGGTGCAAAATTGTTGTCATCGGACTACAATGACATACTTACATATAAATTAAAATTGATTCATGTTTTACTTCGATTCGGTTTCCTAATCCTAATAGACAAGGATATTAAGACAAATATCCTTCAAAAAAAGAGAAAGTTGGACCTTCTTCTCTCCAATGTAGGGAACTGTCCATAGAATCGTTTTACCCCCTACATACGGTGGTCTTAAACGCTACAGGGTAGAATGGTGTACCTTAGAAGTGTCCTATGAAACATACCACTGGAAAGTTTGTATCTAGATTTTTGGCATTATAAAAATAGCGTATTCAAATTTAGGCCACTATACGAGTCCCAAAACACTATTTATGCCACTTTACATGTCTATATCTATATCTATTTATATATGTGTATATATAAACACATTTACCCTCCCATCTTTTCTCCCTCTTTCTGTTCCCTCTCGAGCTCCTAGGCACGGCAGCGGCAAGGCACAACGCAACACCTGGTTACAGTGGCGCACCGGGCAGCGAGGCGCGCGACGATGGCGTAGTAAAGATAAAGATTAGTTGTTTCAAGCTTAAAAAAAATGTAAGAAGGCTAGGTTGGCAGTGGCGTTAGGAATGCAAGTGGGACATCCTGTGGGTACTCACTTGTCCGTTCTAACGGAGTACATATCCGGTGCAATCAGGCTTCCGATGCAATCACCGTGCACCCCAACTAACAAAAGTCATGAAAAAATAAAAAAAAATTTGTAGATTTACTCTTGAACTTACTCTACCGATGTATGAAATTTCAAGATCAAATTCATCCTATAGTAAGATTTACAAAAAAGATAAAATTCTATCAATTTTAAACCCTTCAAATTTGTTAGAATTTTCTCTTTTTATAACTCTTACTATGGGATGAATTTGGTCTTAAAATTTCATACATAGGTAGACTAAACAATGAAGTACATCTACAATTTTTTTTAGATTTTTTCATGACTTTTGTTAGTTGGGGTGCACGGTGATTGCACCGGAAGCCTGATTGCACCGGATATGTACCCTTTCTAATGAGCTATAGTGGCTGGTGGGTACCCGCAAGGTGTTCCACTTGTATCCCTAAGTGGCGTACTGTGGCGGGCAGCGAGGCGCATGTGGATAACATAGACCCTGGGTACCGACACGGCGGGCCTAAGAGACCACCCAACAAGGATGAACCAAATTGGGTGGATAAGGACTTGTACCACTCGGACTCTAGAAGACTTGCTTGGCAAAAAAAATACATAAAGATAAAACTCTATCCCTAATTAATAAGAAAGATACAATTGCAATTCCGGATAACTATGTATCTGGCTAGAGGATAGAGATACGAATCATACCTCGTAACCGACCATGACTCTATCTTGTAACCCTGCCCCCCACTATATAAGGCGGACAGGGAGCCCCCTAGTTCGGCATCTATAGTATCTGACATCATCATCTACATCTTCATCTCCACATCCATCCATGGAGGGACATCTCCCTCCACATTGATCATCAGATCACCATTATAATCTCAGAGCACAGGACTAGGGTATTACCTCCACCGCGAGGGCCTGAACCTATATAAAAAAGGCCACTGTCTTGTGCTACCATCGAGTCTGGATCTTGTGCATCGCCCCATATATAATCATTGCCGATGATAACCCTCGGTTACCTACCCGTCGACAGTTGGCGCGCTAGGTAGGGGCAGCGTCAAGATCAATCTCATCAAGCCTGATGGCATCGATCAACGGAGTCGCCGTCGTCTCCGTCCCCACCAGCTTTTCAAGAGGTATCGATTATGCGGGAAGCAGCGCCTACGAAGGACAGCGGGTCCACGGACCAGCAGACAAATTTGTGGTTGGAGTGAGGCCCAACGACAACCCTTCTCAGCAGCCCGAGGCGGCGGCCGAGCCTACGGGGGCTCAGGCCATGCGGTCTTCCCGGACAGGGCCTGGTACGACTTGGTGATCCGGGTACAGATCCTTCGTACGGTAAGAGAAAGAGGGGAAGAGGAAGAAGGAAAGAGACACAAACCGTGAAGACACAAACGATTTACCTTGGTTCGAGCCCCCACTGCCGGGTAATAGCTCTACTCCAGCCTTATTGATTATGTGGTGGAAAACAGTACAGAGGTGCCGAGACCGGGCTGGATGGCACCGATCCCGAGCTTACAAGAGTGGCGACTAAGGACTATGGCTACTGTTAAGGAAGCTTTGGATGCGTGTGTTGCTTGGGTGGCTTGAATCGCTCTGGATCGCCTGGAATTCGGGGGGCCGGGGCCCTTCCTTTTATAGGCGCGGTGGGTCGCCCGGAGCTGATACGGCGGGCCCCGCGCCCATCTTTGCTTTAGTGGTTGTGCCTTGTCTCATTCCGAAGCTCTGTCTGGTCTGGAGCCTGCAGGGAGAAGCTGGTCAGGTTAGTATTGGACACGTGTTCGTCTGGGAGTGCCGATATGGGAGAGGATCATGGTTTAGGGAGAAAGCACTTTCTCTTTATTCCCAATATAGCATTAACTGGACCGAGCCAATCACGCGCCACCCGTTGGGGCATTGCGTAGCGTAACAACCACCTGCCGCCTTCCCAAGGGAGCAAACGACAAGGCGGGTTGCCCGCGTGCCTCTCCCCGGGCTGCGGACTCTCGGGGAAACATAGTTCCTCCCGGTCAAGGCGGGGGAAAGTGTGGCAGGTCATGGCATTTGTCGCCACCTGCCCACAGATAGGCGGACTACCCGAGGGACCCTCTCCCGGGCTAAGGATGTTCGGGAGGCGCATGGCGCCGCTGGGGGCACGGTTTGACCTGGTCAAGCCCGGGGAAAACCCTGACGGGCTAGACGCTTCTTTGACCTGGTCAAGCCCGGGGAAAACCCTGACGGGCTAGACGCTTCCTTTAGCACGGCCGGAAACGGCCTTTTGGACCCCTTGGTCATACGGTGGGCCGATACGGAATCGGCCCAAGACCCACCTCAGGATGGGCCGCTTATCAATCACCAACAGCCAGCCCCTGAGCCTCGAGCGGGTCGCGTGGCGAGCCGGTCTGAGGTTTAGAAAAATTCCCCTCACGCGCTGCGCGGGAAGATTTGGCTGGGACTTTCTGAGCCGCCGGGATGAATAGTGGAGCATTCAATTTGATTTGACGGAAAGGTGGGACAGTTACGCCTCCCTGGGCACGACTCCCACGATCTCCATCTCGACCGTTGCCTTCCTTGATAAGGCAGCGTCTTCCGGGGGAACCCCCACTGCATAATCATCCCCTTTGCCTTTGTCCTCGTCTCCTCCTTTCGCTTCCTGCCTTCTGGCTTCCTGCCACCATGGTGTTCATCGAAGACAGCTCTCTCACAAGAGAGAGGATCGCGGAGCTGGAGAGGGATGGCTTCGTGAGGCCGGGTTCCTAGAGGCTCCCTGGTGCAGACCGAGAGCCAAGGCCCGAGCCTGACGAGCTGGTGTGTTTCGAGAGCTCGACCATCTGCGGATTCCGCACGCCGGAGTTGCAGTTCATCACGGAGTTCTTCACCTTCACGGAGCTGCGGCCGAAGAACCTGTCCCCGCAGTCCTACGTTCATCTGTCCATCTTTGTCAATCTGTGCGAGGTGCACTGCGGGATGTGACCCACGGTGAGCCTTCTCCAGCACTACTTTGAGCTGAAGTCCGTCGGTCACCGCGTGGGCAACGACGGCGTCTTCTATCTGACCGCGCTCTGGGCCCGGGGGAGCCAATCGTACCCGGAGTACGAGGTGAGGACGAAAGTTGACGGTTGGGTCCGGCGGTGGTTCTACCTGAACCGCGGGGGCTCAAACTTGGAGTATTCTTCGGCCGCGCCGGACACTCCGATCTTCGCGCGCAGCGAGACCTTGCCGGAGGATCAGGTGACGGCGTGATCGAGAGGCTCGCCAAGAAGGGCCTGACGGGCTATGACGTTGTCAACAGCTTTGTCCGACACCGGATCAGCCCGCTGAGGTGCCGCGAGCGGTGTGTCAGCGAGATGGGCGGCTGGGAGGATTCGGACCGGGATTTCCATCATGGTAAGCCCTTGTCGTAATGCTCTATTTGATTTCGGGCCGGTGCAGGTTGTGACAATTTGCGACGCCCTGCAGGACTCTCGGCCGGTGACGCCGCGAGGATTGCGGGCATGCTGCTGCCCATGAACAAGAATCCTCGCCCCGAAAAGTTCGTGAGGGATAAATTGTCCGCGGTACGTGCCCGTAAGGTGTTTGATTAAATTTCCGGCTGCGCGCGCCCTTGAGGCCTTTGACGGACTGTGCCGCTTGTTTGCAGAGGACATGGAAGACGGCCAAAAGGGCCACGCAAGCCACGGGCCGGCGGCATCTGGCGGGGCGTCAGCCCTGTCGGTGATGTCGGGTGAGGGGAGCCCGGCGTAGGTATCGACCGTGGCGAGTGCGGCGCGGGCAGGCGCAGAGACGCACGCGAGGAAACGTATGGCGCCGGTGCAGGTGAGCCCTTTCTCTTCGACGTAGGTCGAGTGTTGGGCACTCAGCGGCCCTTAAGCTCTGTTTTTAGCGTTTTCAGGGCGCGGCGCCTATGAAGAAAAGGAGGGCGTACTAGCCCGTTCAGGGTAGTGACGACGAGGATGCCGCGCCAGCGACGGATCCGTTGGCGGTGTTGACACAAAAAGTGAGCTTTTCACGAACACACGTGCGAAAGCGTCAAATCTGTGTTTGCGTCGCAACCAAAAGCCAAGCGTGCCAGTCAATTTGACTTGTAAATTGATAAGGAATAAATTGTCAGCGACTAGCCCTAATCGGCTTTTAAAAACAGACAGATCAGGTTATTTGGAATCGGCTTTAGATAACCCGATTACAAGATCTATCGGCTTATTGCCTGATAGAGCAATTAAATGTAAATAAGCATTCAGTCATAAATCTATTACTTCTTTTTGGTATTTTATATTTAATATTAGCAATAAATCTTTATATCAATTTATCAAATTAAATCATAGAATAGATTGAATAGAGTGATCAAGCCAAGACAGTATTCAGATCTGATATAGGTAAATACAATGCTGATCGGCAAATAGCTATATATGCAAAATCTTAAACAAGTATACGCAAGATCGATTAAACGAGACAGTCGCATATATCGGATTCAGGAAAAACATATGAGATACCTAACAATCGGCATTGCAGGGTAAATACATAGTACATATCGATTAAATCAAGGCAGTGTAATATGCAAGAACACATTAAAGATCGGTAAAATCCGAGACAATTTAACATGCTTTGTATACATAAGATCAAGATGATACAGCCATGCATACGGGTTACAAGAAGAGAATCGATTATCCCATCGAGATAGCTATACCTGCGAGTTGAAGCCTTTCGACGATGTCGATCGGATTCGAAAAGGGTTTTTTGTGTATTGAGTATGATGTATGTTCTTCACGAGACCTAAGGTCCTATTTATACTATTACAATTTCGATACCGATTCAACCTATTCTACCGTGTCGCTCCTGATCAGATCGTATCTCTTCCGGAATCTCTTGACTATCGGTATTCTTCAATATGCTTTTCTTCTTTACCGATGAAGCCCATTTTCTGATTTGGCCCAATAACTCACATATACTTATCCTTCCCACTATATCCGATTTTCCTGCCAAATTTGGGTGTCAACAGCCGGTGGCGATACCGCGGCGGGGGCCCTCGAAGAAGGTTCCCGCAGGCTGGAGAAAGGCAGCCGTACCCACCACAAGCCGCATCGGCTGGCTAGAGACAGAGCTTTTTCTGCGTCCTACACCGGGGGTGTACGAGGACACAGAGCTTGAGCCAGCGCGTAAGCTTCCCGCGCTTGCTTGTTATCATTCTGCTTTCGTGTCTGACTGTTAGGCGCGTTTTTGTTTGCAGTGCGCAGCGCCGAAGTGGCGGTTGAGGTGCTGCCTCCTTCTGCTGAAGCCGTGGCTGCCGAGAGCGAAACGATCGAGCCCGAAGGAGGGGTGTCTTTGTTGCAGCGGCTGGAGGCCGCCGGGTTGTTGAGGCCGACAGATGCGCGGGGCAAAAGTCTGCCGGTCCGCGGAGGGTCATCATTTTGCCTGCCGATGGAGGTGCTGGATGCGTCTGATGAGGTCGCGGAGACGGTGAAGTTGAGACCAGCACGGCCTCCTTGTGGATCACACCCCTGCATTAAAGGGCGCACGGCGCACGGGTGGCGGCCAATCGATCGCCGGGGGTTCGCCGACCACTTCAAGACTCCAATCGGGAAAGCACTCCCGGTGCTCGACAGCGCATGTTGCCGGGGTGGTTGGGTCCGGCGATCTTGCGTCTTTCGTCTGCGTCATTTGGTTAAGTGTCTCGATGCCCAGCGTGGGCCCGCTGGTGTTCGCGGGCTGGATCTCTGCCACCCCCGAATGGGTAGAGGAACAAGACTCCGCCAGGGCACACGATGCTACCTTGAAAGGCCCACCGCCCATGAAGTTCCACCCTATCCCTGGGCAGGAGGGGCCGACTGAGCTTATGGCCGCCATGCTAAGGGTGGATGAGCTGGAAGCCGCGCTGGTGAGTGTCCGGGCCCAGCTTAGCGAGGCCAAATTGGCCGCAGAGCAAGCGACAACGGCAAAGGCCGAGCTTGCGGCATGAGCGGAGGATGCCGAGAGGCGAGAGGCCGCAGCTGGAGCGACTGCCCTGCTTTCAGCAGCACCACCGGTGCGATCCGTGGCGGCGGCGTCACGTTCCGTGCCTGTTGACGGTCAATTTCGACAACAAATAATATGATTCCGACCGTCAACATTTGGTGAAATGAATGGAACCGGAACTAAAATTATGCAAATTTACAAAGTTCCATGAGTTTTGGTAAGATTTTGCATGCAGGGACCCACTGAGCGAAATTGGGTCCGAGCCGGGCAAAAGAGTGGGTCGGCCGACCCACCCTAGGCAAGCCGACCCAGCTCCTTCGCCCAGTCAGGTCAGGGTTGCACCGGGACTTCTACAAGTGATCCCAGAGCACATCCAAGCCGTCGATTGCAGTCGGTTTCATCCAGAAAGAGGAGTAATCCTCAAGTTAAGAATAGGATTCTAACATAACCCAATGCTACCGGCCTCCAATTGCCAAACCGACTTAGGGAGGAGATCTACACCGCACAAGAAGCATCCTAGCCAAATTGGAGGGCCAGGATCGACAAAAGGAAGGCCGGCCGACCCCCCTAGGCCGGCCGACCCACCTCTTGGCTCCATTGGATCCCCCCTTCGGCGGGGTGCTTGTGACACCTGTACCTAGTCGTGTCAGCACTCCATTGGTCACGGTGGCCTATAAAAGGAGGTGATCTCCTTCATTTGAAGATGAACAACAAAGAGCAACACAAGTGAGAGTGAAGTAGAGTTGTGCTACTCTCAAGTAGAGTAGGAGAGAGAGGAGTGTTAGTGTAGGGGAGGAGCCGGAGTGTCGGTATCCCTCACTAAAGCTCCGGAGCTGGACTCGGATGCGGGTTCTATTTCTGTCTTCTATCGGTAACACTTAGTCTTGCCTTATTTAATTATCAAGTTCAGTCTATTTATTTTGTCTCTGTTGGTATTAGGCCCGTACTAGTCTTGAGTGCTAAGATCTTTGTGCTTAATTGTCCACTTTGAGATTAGTATAAGAGGTAGTAGGGTGCGATCAAGTGACGCCCTTGGTGCGTACATTACTAGGAACAGACGTGGTGTGCGGACTAGTTAGTAGCCGATGAGGCACCGCTTCAACGGACGTGTGGTAGGTAATAGGTGGTGACACCCTATTATCCGGCTTTGACCTTGTGAAATCCGCCCGTTAGTTGCGCATCGGTTGAGACAAATCAGGACGATCATAACCATTCAGGATTCCAATTCAGGATAGCGGGTGGTAGTGAGTGCCTGAGCTCCGATTCAGAGTCGCAAATTAAATAAGAATAGAACTTGAACATTTCTGACTAGTGTCCGAAGAGCCTCTTGATCCGAACTACATTTATCCCATTGTTAATTCCATATCACCATTTTCATATCCATCCGGGTGAATAAGTGTAGAAAATAGAAACTTCTCGTTCCTCGTAGGAAATCGATACCTTAGGAATACTCATGGGTGAAAGCTACTGCGATATCCGTGCGCTTGCTGATTAAAACTCTAGTAGGCATAAGAATCGCCAACAAGCTTTCTGGCGCCGTTGCGGGGGAACGGCAGCTTTTCTATTTTCGAACCTCATCCATCCGCGTACCTCCATATGGATGGCATGTCCATCAATAAACTTTCAGCTCTCAAGGCCAAGTACCTAGAGCCTTCACCATCATCCCATCCCGTTTACACGCCAAGCTTTGAGTTCCGGCCAGGACTCATAGCTATGGTTCGGGAGAAACCCTTTTCCGGAGCTGAAGGAGAAAACCCTTATAGTCATCTCCGTGAATTTGAGCTGCTATGCTCCAGTCGAGAAATTCGAGGAATGACTCAACAAACGCTGAAATGGAAATTGTTTCCATTCTCTCTCACGGGATCAGCGAAGCTGTGGTTTAAAATGACCGTAGGAACATTCAACGGTAGTTGGGAGACTCTGCAGGAAAAGTTCTGCCTCATGTATTTTCCTCTCACAAAAGTTGTGGGATTACGGAAGGAAGTTCTGACCTTTCGTCAAAATGAGAGTGAAAATATAGGAGCAGCTCGGGTAAGATTTACCCAGTTGATCAAATCAGGTCCTGACTTGTGTATACCTGAGCCCATGCTCATGCAACACTTTGTCGATGGATTGACCACGGAGAGTGTCCAACTTTTGAACATAAGTTCCGGAGGATCTTTTGTCCACAATACCGTCGAACAATGGAAAGAAATCCTGAGCAGATTGCAAGGAAATACTCCCTATATCGACGCTTTTGATGAACCATCGGACCTATAGTTCAAACATGAGAACAACCCTACACCTGTAGAACAACCTATTGGATCAAACCTTCTGGCCCGAACTGAATCTTTTCAATTAAAGGAAACTCCCACTGCCATACTTTTCGGAGACGAAGACTTCGAATCTGAGGATGCATTCATCCCGATTCTATCCTCTCTTGCTTTTGATGAGGAATGCCATGACTTTGGAAATGCTACTGCACTAACAATAGTCGCCAGGCAGCCTCAAGAACTCGAGCCACAAACCATGAATAGAGGAGAAATCTTAGAACGAAAGGAGAATCTTCTGAGTCTCACTGCCATCTTGAGTAGGGAAATGACGGATGCAGTAGAAAATTCTGAGGAGATAATCACACTATCCCCTCTTAGAAAATTCTGCTCTGTGCAAACCCAAGGTTGGGATTTTAGCAAACTTCCCTATGACCCAATCTGGTGGACTCCTCGAACGCGCGGCTGAGAACGCTCATTGTTCCAGCCTGGCTTGAAACCATCTTCTCAATAAGAGTGCGGGCAGCACTCACACTGAGTGAAAAGAAAGCTCCTCCAGAGGCAACATCGAGGTGCTCTCGGGCAGTACGGTTCAGCCCGTGGTAGAAGCTCTGGATGATAAACCAATCTTGCATCCCGTGGTGGGGGCAAGCCAGTATATACTCTTGTAGACGCTCCCAAGCATCCGAGATGGACTCATCCGTGTGTTGCTGGAATGCGGAAATCTTGTTCCGCAGGGCATTGGTTTTGCCCTGACGAAAATACTTGGTGAGGAAGGCGTTGGAGCACTTCTCCCAAGTTGAGACTGCATCTTTGTTGGCATAAAACCATTGTTTTGCCTTCCCGAGCAATGAGAACGGAAATAGGCGCAGCCGGACAGCGTCGGGAGTTGCACCCTTAACAGTGAAGGTACTTCAGATTTCCAGGAAATGCTGCAGATGTGCATTGGTATCCTCCATTTGCTTGCGAACAAAGACGGAGCAGGGTAATACCCGTTAAACTAGGCTGGTAAATTAAATAATTTAGATGTAGGTTTTGGAAAAAAAATTTATCTCTTTTTTTTGAGAAACCGCTACGTTCCCCGGCAACGGCGCTAGAAAACTTGTTGGCGATTCTTACGCTCAAAGAAATTAATCCGCAAGCGGACGGATATCGCTTGTAGTTTTCACCAGGAGTATTCCTAGAGTTATCGAATCCACAGGGAACGAGGGTTTAAAGAGATAATCCTCTATATCTTAATTATTTAAAATACGGCAAATTACCTAGGTAACGGGGGTTAGGATAAATGAAAGGACCAGGACACACACACACGATAAATATTCACACAAAGAGAAAGCTACACTAGCTAGATAGACAGTTGGGAGGACAACGAGACAAGTTTTAATAAGTTCACAAAGTAGTGTGATTCAGTTTAATTGAGCGAGCTTAAGATAATCAACTAGTGGTCCACTTGATATTCGTCGTCGGAGCTCGGACACTCACTACCACCCGCTATCATGAATTGAAATCCCGAATGGTTATGATCGTTCCGATTTGGCTCTACTGGTCCAAAGCCGAACGCTGTGGATTACGCACGAGATACTAAGTATCTACGGAAGGATAGGGCTGTCACCACCTACCACCTACCACATATACGTGGGCCTGGGTGTAAACCGAGTTAGTCCTAGCCTCAGACACCACGTCTGCGACTATTCCTAATCAATCTTCCTCAGTACTAAAAGAATTTGATCTAGGTTCAATGCCTGGCTCTAACAGTATATGAGTGAGAACCTAAACTGATTCCGGACGAATATAAGCTACGAAGCAAATCTACACAACTCATTTATGCAGATATACTCAGCTCTAATAAAGTTCAACACTATAGCAATGAATGAAGTAATCTCACTAATTGAAACAATTAGAAAAGGGTACAAGAGCTATTACCTGAATTCAAGAAGACACTTCCGGAACTCCGAGCGTCGGCTCGACTTGACTCTAACTCCCAACTTCTACTAACTAAGAGCTACTCTACAAAGTGGAATGAAGAGGTGAAAGTGTTGTGTTATGTTACAAGTGAGGAGAGGGGGTCTATTTATAGTGTTGCGCAGCCAACCGGGGTGCTCCACGTGTAGGGACACGTGTCATCCAGCCCTCCTCCGATGGGGAACCCGAGGATGCTCAACACTGGGTCGGCCGGCCTAGGTGGGTCGGCCGACCCACCTCCTTCGTCTTCCGGCCGTGGATTTTGCATGGGATGCTCCCTTGATGGTGTAGATCATCCCCTTAAGCCGGTGCATCAAATGGACTTGCGCAACAAAAGGAATCCAAGGGAATCCTATGCTCATTTGTGAAGCAACCGTGTCCATTCGATCAAACCGACGGCAGTGGATGGTCTAGATGGCTTTATTTTGTGTTTTTATGCCACTGGGAAGAAGACAGGGTTGGATCGGTGACGTGGCTAGGTCGGCCGACCTAGGTGGGTCGGCCGGCCTGACCTGTTGCCCGGTCTGGCCCTGGTTTGTCCTGTTTTGCACCTGTAGACCCAAAACTCACCAAAACTTGTGGAACTTTATTAGATTAAATAAAATGTTAGTACAAACCTTGATTTTCCCTCGAATAGCCGGAATTCCGGGATATGTTGACGTGTAAAATTGGTGTTTATTTGACGTCAACAGTCCTTACCTCTGTTATATCATATCCCTCAACAACTTAGAAGTGGTTCAATAATGTCAACGCCCGATGAGCAAGATTAAGTAGGATGAATACTCATACCAATAATTGTCAAACTTAATGAGAGTACTAAATTGTATACTCAACATTTATATCACAATAATAGAGAAATGTTCATCATATCCTTTCTAGGTAAAATCAATATTTATACATTTTATTCAAAGGGAAATATTTTTGGTATTTTTAGATTTTGCAAATTTTTATAATTTTAAAATTTTTTTAAGGGCATACTATTAACTAAGCACAGAGCTAAAATTATTCACAAATGGGGCAAGGTAATTTGGGATTTTTGGCAAGGCAGATCAGGAAAGAATTACTGAGAATTAATCTGGCAGGGCAAGGCACGGCAAGGCAACAACAGCAGGCAGCGACAGAGAGCACGACTCACCTATTGAGCCGGAGGGTCAAAACCAATGTGTTGGAACCATGCCGCAAGGGCATCATTCGTGGCATGTGTTGCGGTGGTGTTGGCTCTAAGGTCACGGGTGATGTCCTCGTGGTACCTACTGTGATGGGCCAACGTTTGGTGTCCGTGGCCCATGTCATCAACTAAGGTATTCATTCTCTGTCATAAGGCACGAACGTCTTGTACAAAGGGCTCGAAGTAGGAAGGGTAGCGGGCCGACGACGTCCTCCCCATCCTATCTCTGGTCCTTGCTCATGAGGTGAGTGGGTCCATCCAGCATCATACTACCGTGAGCTACCGGCCTCATAATTGTGTGTGCCCCAACCTCTGTACTCATGTGGAGCAAAAGAGGACGGGTTCCATTGTTCCCAACCCGCACTATAATCGGAGTGCTGAGGGGTCGCAGCTGCCCCCGTCCACTGATTGTGGTGGGGCTTACTGGGCTCAGGCTGCTCTCAATGCTAGCGTGCGCGGCTGCGTGTCACAGGGCCAGAGACACTATGCCTATGGGGCTCCAGGGCTCTAAAATCGATGGTCAGCGTCCGGGCTCTGTAGATTCCGAGCCTTGGATTAGGCAAACGGATCTCAGCGGCGGTACCCGAAAATCTCATGAACCCAAAGGATGTGGCTTTGGATGAAATGGTCCTTTCCTATTGTTTGGAATTGTGTGTCTAGAAAGGCCAATTCACAATGTTCTAACAGTCCCATACCCTCCGCAATGCAGGTGATTAGGGACTTGCAGTCAATATCCTCCTTTGGTTAATCATCTCTACCTAGTGAGCTACCATATTTGCGGTCGGGTTGACAGGCTTTTTATTGATCATTGCAAACAGGTACCGCAGCTCATCAAGGCGCACAAAATTAGCTACCATTGCCAGCCACCTATGCATGAACCTAAGAGTGGGGTTCTAAATATCGTTCATGCGGGGTTTGCTAGTGCTGTTATACCCTTTGCCAGAAATTGATTCCCAGAATTCGTCGCGATCAAAGCCAGTTAACCTATCAGGCGTAACTCTACACAAGATGAAAAAGCCTAGATATCTAGTCAGGTTCTTTAAAGAGCATTCAAATTCTTCATTAAAGAGCCTAAAATAGTATTTATTCCCACCATCAAAATTGCGTAAAGTACTAAGAGGTTCAAGGGTTAGAAGGCACGAACCTTTTTCGACGATGGGCGCAAAATTTTCCCATCCGATGGCTCGAAAGGCTTTGTTGAATTCATCCAGAAGGCCGGTCTTGATCAGGAGCATCGGGTCGTAAGTTCGTGTGTGCAGAAAAGACCGGCGCTTCAGCGCTTCGAAGACTTGCCGCTCTCGGTTGGTATGGAGCACAATTTGCTCCTCCGACACCAAAATCCGCATCCCCGGGGCTGGGCCAGCCCCGGAGGTTGTTGGGGCTTCAGAATATTCGTTGTGGTATCCCGAAAATCGGGAATCCACGTACATTGTATTCCAAGATTGGCTCTCCACGACCTCGGTCGGAGTATGAGTCCGATCCGTGCTGGACGAGCTGAATCGTTTGTGGACGCCGTTCGCTCCCTTAGAGATGGTGCGACCAAACTTACCATACCATGATGACATTTTTCCTACAAGGGTTAGGACGAACAAATACCCGAAGGATATACGAAAGTATTTACGTGTTATACATCCTAAAATTAGTCGTCAAGATTAGCAATTCTTTGCCTCCACAAAAATTGTTTTTGCTCAATTTTTAGTTGACAGTATGCGTGCAGATGAAAGCAAATATGCAGTGCAGAGGAGAGCTGTAGGCGAGATCATGCAATCACCGCAGGGATGCGATCTTATTCTGCAGGTCACTCCCGTATTTATAGATTTTCTTAATGCATGATTAGTGATAAACATGGGATTAAATGCATGATTAAGGAAGACAAATTATCCTACCTAGTGCGTATATGGATAGAGTGGTGGGTGTAGTGGAAAATGAGTGGTTGAGAGTGGTGAAAAGACCCACCCACTTGGGGGTGGTTGGCATAAATAAGTGGGTCGGCCGGCCTAGGTGGGGTCGGCCGGCCCCACTTTTTCACCAAATTATTTTTTTGATATTTTTTTATAAGCAGGATAAATGCATGGTAAAAATTGAATATGCAGTGGAAAATGCACGAAAAATAAATATGAATGCAAGATAAACTTTCGGCTTACCTCCCGCTGAAAGGCTCGAACTTTTGTTTTTGCGGTCGACGAGTTGGACCACATCCAACCTTCAGTTGTCTTGAATTGATTCCACAGCCGGAGTTTCTGCGGCCGGTTGAATTTCTTTTCTACACCACCCTTGTTTAATCTGAGATTTTTGAGTGGCGTTGATCTTCCCTTGCGGCTCTGATTTCTCGACCGCATGTTTCTTCCGACGGGGCTTGGATTTCACCTTGTTCTCCTTCCCCTTCCAACATGGACGACGCAATGGCTTGTCCAACAATTGGAGAGTACTCATCATCACAGCAATGAGGCTATCCACCTGAGGTTTTGGTATAGCCATTGTTTCTCCTGCACAGGTTTAGGATTTTCACTATGAAATGTGCGTACCTGTGAGCATTGTTCGGCTCTTGGCCTGAAATTGAATGTTTGATCTCAGCCGTTAATGTTGAGTTCAATTTCTCCTGCACCAACATCAATCGTCGCATTTGCCGTGCTCAAGAATAGCCTCCTAAGAATGAGGGGCGTCTTGGTGTCTACTTTCATGTCCAGCACCACGAAATCCATGGGTACCAGGAAATTTCGAATTTTCACTGGTATGTCCCGCGCGACTCCAATTGGATGACGAATCGATTGATCTGCTAGATGCAGGGTCATGCCAGTAGGGACAAGGTAGAATGATTCAATTTTTCATAAATTACCTTGGGCATGATGCTGACGCTTGTTCCAAGGTCGCACAGAGCACGCTCAAAGTGTTGTGCACCAATGGAGCATGAGATGGTCGGGTAGCCAGGATCCTTCTTCTTCTCAGGGAGAGTGTTCAAGATCGCCAAGATCGCACTCCTCACCAACTTAATGACTTGCACGCCGCAACGGGTGCTTATTGTTGAGGATGTCCTTTAGGTACTTGGCATATGTCAGTACCTGCATCACATCTAGAAATGGTATGTTGACATATACTTGCTTAATTACCTCAATGAACTTGCCAAACTATGCGTCCGCAGTTGATTTGCGTTGGCGACGTGGGAAGGGTAGCAATTGCGTCTCGGTGAATTCAGCGGGAGTTGGTTTGGTCCGCGCTTCACCTCTCGTCGTCTTTGGCAGCTCCTCTCTTGGCTCTTCATCGTTCTCACCTTTCTCCTCTTCTTCGTCGGAGATAACATCCTCATCCCCTACAGTGTTAGTTTGCGGCGGGTCTCGGGTGGTTTTACCCGGTCGGGTTGCGACCGCATTAACATTTTCTTTCGGGGGAGCCTCCGGCTGTCCCGGAAGCTTTCCGGAAGCAAATGTAGGGATTGAAGCAGCCAGTTGAGCAATTTGAGTTTCTAACATTTTATTGAAGCTCATTTGACTTTTCATGGCAGATGCAAATCCTTCTAGTTGTGAATTGATGCTTTCTAGAATTTTATCATTAGCAAGAAATTTCCTACTAATGCTATCATTCATTTTTTGTTGAGCATTTGCATCATCTAGAGGAGATTTATTGTGATTAAAATTGCCATTGTTACCTCCTTGAAGATGGTTGTCGGTGGAGAAGTTCGGCCTCGAATTCCAACCCAGAGTGTAGTTGGATTGAGGTCGGAACCCATTGTTGATGAAGTTATGTCCTCCGGTCGGGTCTCGGTCTGATTGTCTCTGGAGTGTCCAAGGCTCCGCAAACCTCGCAAGTCATGCGAGATTCGAGCTACCGACGGTTTGATTCGCGCTTCAAAGATCTTTATTAACAAATCCATCTTGGCATGAGCATGTCCATATCGTCGATCCGTGGACTCCTCGAGTTCGCGTCGCGAACGCCATCTTTCCAACCCGGCTTGAGACCATCTTCTCAATGAGAGTGCGGGCAAGACTCACACCGAGTGAAAAGAAAGCTCCTCCGAAGCAAAGATCGAGGTGCTCTCGGCAAGTCTGGTTCAGCCCATGATAGAAGCTCGAATGATAAACCAGTCTTGCATCCCGTGGTGGGGGCAAGCCAGTATATATTCTTGAAGTCGCTCCCAGGCATCCGAAATGGATTCATCAGTGTTTTGCTGGAATGCGAAAATCTTGTTCCGCAGGGCATTGGTTTTGCCCAGAGAAAAATACTTGGTGAGGAAGGTATTGGAGCACTTCTCCCAAGTTGAGACTGCATATTTGTTGGCATAAAACCATTGTTTTGCCTTCCCGGTCAATGAGAATGGAAATAGGCGCAGCCGGACAGCGTCAGGAGTTGCACCCTTGATGGTGAAGGTACTGCAGATTTCCAGGAAATGCTGCAGATGTGCATTGGCATCCTCCGTTTCCTTGCCACAAAAGGGGCTCGCCTGAACCATGTTGATGAGAGCTGGTTTAAGCTCGAAACTACCGTCACCCACATTGGTGGCAGGTCCAGTGGGGAGATTGGTGCTTGACGGAGCTGAGAATTCAAGAATGGTCTTCTCGGCAGCCATCGTTGATGAAGGTGTCTCGGTGATGAGGAAAGGATTGCTCGTGAGGTTTGATAACTCAGAGACACGGATTTGCGGAGGTAGGACTCGAGGTCTTGTCCTTCGCACCAATGACTCTGGATTTTATCGAAAGTTTTTTGGGAGATCAAAACCGGTCATCCACCGCTCTGCTAGTTCCACTGAACAAAGACGGAGCAGGGTAATTCCCGTTAAACTAGGCTGGTAAATTAAATAATTTAGATTAGGTTTTGGAAAATATTTTTTTTATCTCTTTTTGAGAAACCGCTGCATTCCCCGGCAACGGCGCTAGAAAACTTGTTGGTGATTCTTACGATCAAAGAAATTAATCTGCAAGCGGACGGATATCGCTTGTAGTTTTCACCAGGAGTATTCCTAGAGTTATCGAATCCACAGGGAACAAGGGTTTAAAGAGATAAATCTCTATATCTTAATTATTTAAAATACCAGCCAGTCTAGGTTACGGGGGTTAGGATAAATGAAAAGACCAGGACACACACACACACACGATAAATATTCACACAAATAAAGAGAAAGCTACTCTAGCTAGATAGACAGTTGGGAGGACAACGAGACAAGTTTAATAAGTTCACAAAATCGTGTGATTCAGTTTATCGAGCGAGCTTGGGGTATTCTAACAGTGGTTCACTTCATATTCGTCGTCGGAGCTCGGACATTCACTATCATCTGCTATCCTGAATTGGAATCCCGAATGGTTATGATTATTCCGATTGGGCTCTACTGGTCCAAAGCCTGATGCTGTGGGTTACGCACGAGATACTTAGTATCTACAGATGGATAGGGCTGTCACTACCTATCACCCACCACATACCACATATACGTGGGCCCGGGTGTAAACCGAGTTAGTCCTAGTCTCAGACACCACGTCTGCTACTATTTCTAATCAATCTTCCTCAGTACCAAAAAGAAGTTGATCTAGGTTCAATGCCTGGCTCTAACAGTATATGAGTGAGAACCTAAACTAATTCCAGACGAATACAAGTTACCGGTAAGGCAAATCTACACAACTCATTTATGTAGATATACTCAGCTCAAATAAAGTTCAACGCATAAGCAATGAATGAAGTGATCTTACTAATTGAAACAATTAGGAAAGGGTACAAGAGCTATTACCCGGATTCCCGAAGACACTTCCGGAACTCCGAGCTTCAGCCCGACTTGACTCTAACTCCCAACTACTACTAACTAAGAGCTACTCTAATAAGTGGAATGAAAGTGTGGAAAAGTGTTGTGTGTTGTGTTACAAGTGAGGTGTAGGGGTCCTTTTATAGTGTTCCGCAGCCAACCGGGGTGCTCCACTTGTAGGGACAATGTCATCCAACCCTCCTCCAAAGGGGAATCCAAAGGGGCTCAAGAGTGGGTCGGCAGGCCTAGGGTGGGTCGGCCGACCCACCTTCTTCACCTCTCGGCCATGGATTTCTTCTAGGATGCTCCCTTGATGGTGTAGATTAACCCCTTAAGCCGGTGGATCAAGTGTACATGCGCAAGAAAGGAATTCAAGGGAATCCAATGCTCATTTGTGAAGCAACCATGTCCATTCGATCAAACCGACGGCAGTAGATGGTCTAGATGTCCTCATTTTGTGTTTTTATGCCACTGGGGAGAAGACAGAGCTGGATTAGTGATGTGGCCAGGTCGGCCGGCCTAGGTGGGTCGGCCGGCCTAGCATTTTGCCCGGTCTAGCTCTGGTTTTTCCCATTTTGTACCTGTAGACCCAAAACTCACCAAAACTTATGGAACTTTATTTGAATAAATAAAATATTAGTATAAACCTTGATTTTCCCTCCGAAATGCCGAAATTCCGGAATATGTTGACGTATAAAATTGGTGTTTATTTGCCATCAACAGCTATTCCCTTGCCTTGTCTGTCCATCCCCAAGGTCTTTGCCTCACTCCCATGGAGTTCTTTGCCTAGCTCCGTGGTGGAAGAGAGGTGTTGGTGAGGTACGTGGTCTCCGGTCATATGCTCTTTGGGACTTCACCGTCGGGGAGATCACCACCGCGCCGAGTTTCATCATCCGATCGTCTACGCCAACCTCTCCATCCGTTGCAGACCGAAACCCTCCGTGTGTCGGGGGTCACCGCGCTGTGTAGGGGTGCATTCGCTCCATCCGTTGGAGCCGCCGCAAAACCCATCCTGAGTGGGCGATCACCTCCTCATGTGGGGTGCTACCTTCTTCATGTGTTGAAGATCGCAAATCCATCTGGTGTGGGTGGTCGGTGCCCTGTGTGGGTGTCGAAGGGTGCGAGGACTTTCGCGTGCGGGAGAACTCATCGCTTGTGAGGGTTTGGAGCTCACCCGCCATGTGTTGGTGAAGAGCTACCACGAGTGGATTGAGGGTTAGGGACGACAGAGTCCCGGCTTTCCTGTGTGGGAAGCTTTCTCAACGGAGACGTGGTGCCCATGTGTTTAGCACCGAACTTTGGTAAACACCTCGGTTTGCGCCTCGCCTTCACTACTTTACTTTCCCGCACTAAAGCTTATATCTTTGGATCGCTTGCGTGTGAGTGCCATCGAGCCTCCTAGTGCGACGTAGTCGCACTATTGATTGCTCGGTGATCGCTTCCACTCCTAGACTTGTGTAGGCCTCACTCACTAGCTTGGGTCACTAATCGGCTAATCAATTAAGCAAAACTGAAAAGAATTAAAATTTGGTTAGGCGAATTCAACCCCCTCTCGGCCTGAGATCTCTTCAATTGGTATCAGAGCAAGGATCTCGAACTCTAGCTTCACCGCTTCGAGATGGTCTACGGGGGTAGTGTAGCTGCTAATAGGATTCCTTTATTTAGTAGCACTCACTTTACATATTGGAAATTGCACATGAAGGTGTACCCATTAGATTATTGACAGTGGCACATGACTAGCAACCCTTGTTTGTTCACTTCAATAAGGGAAGAAGGCAAAAGTGACTTCCCCAGCAAAGTCACTTTTGGAGATGGCAGTAAGGGCAAGGTACTTGGTTCTGGAGGAGTAGCAATAACATCTGATCTTTCCATTGACAATGTTCTTCTTGTGAATACTTTGAACTATAATCTGCTCTCTGTCGGCCAAATATGTGATTTGGGGTTTCATTGTCATTTCTCACCTAAGGGCATGCCTGTTTTGGATCAAAAAGAAAATGTGGTTTTCAAAGGTTTTAGATTCCAAAACTTGTTTCTTGTGAACTTTAATTCTAATGCCTCGTACATCTCGAATTGCCTAGTCGCTAATGTCTCGCTTGGTTGGCTTTGGCATAGGCGTTTTGGGCATGTTGGCATGGCAAATCTGAAAAAGCTTTTAAAAAATGAGCTGGTGCTCGGTGTGCGGGATGTGAAGTTTGAAAAGGATAAGCTTTGCCGTGTCTGTCAGGCTGACAAGCAAGTGGCTAATCCACATCCCGCCAACAACATCGTGTCCACCACTCGTCCCCTTGAGCTCCTTCATATGGATTTGTTTGGGCCAACTACATATGTGAGTATTGGGGGAAACTTGTACAGTTTGGTGATTGTCAATGATTTCTCTCGCTACATCTAGGTATTCTTCTTTCCCGACAAAACTCCTGATAGAGATGTTTTCAAAAAGTTTGTAAAGAAGGCCCAAAATGCTTTTGACTACTCTATCAAAAGGTGAGAAGCGGCAATGGAACGGAATTTACTAACACCAATGTTGAGTGTTTCTGTGATGAGCTAGGTATTGATCACCAATTCTCAGCCATCTACACTCCTCAGCAAAATGGGGTGGTTTAGAGGAAGAATAGGACACTCATTGAGATGGCTAGGACTATACTGGATGAGTACAAGACCTCTGATATGTTCTGGGTAGAAGCCATCAACACTGCTTGTCACTGCATCAACGGACTGTATCTGCACAAGCTCCTGAGAAGACATTATATGAGCTGCTGGCTGGGAGACGTCCCAATGTCTCCTACTTCAGGGTGTTCGAGTGTAAGGTATACATCTACAAGAAGAGATGGCACTTGGGCAAGTTCTAGAGCAGGTGTGACATTGGGATCTTCTTGGGCTACTCAGCCAAGGGATCATCCTTCAGAGTGTACAACGAGTCCAGTGGCACCATTGAGGAGACATGTGATGTCAAGTTCGATGAGTCCAACGGCATTCAAGGTGAGCATGAGAACCTAGATGATGTTAGTGGTGAACCTCTTGCAAGGGCAGTGGAGGAGATGCCTGCGGGTGATGTGAGGCCAATTGAGGTGCCAACAGAGGAAGAGAATGTGACACCGCCTGCAATACCTGAGCCAGTGGCAGATTCTGGGGGAGCCTCACCTCAGGTAGACAGCTCCAGTCAAGACCCAGCTCTAGAGAGTGAGCCAACTTGTGAGCCAGATGCAGAGTCAGTTGAGTCACCACCACAGCTGATCAGATGATTGGAGAGATCTCCAGAGGAGTTCTGACCAGATCAAGGGCAGCCAACTTTGCTCTCCACAGTGCTTTTGTGTCAGAGATTGAGCCAAAGAAGGTGGATGAAGCTTTAGGCGACCCTGATTGGATAAGCGCCATGCATGAAGAGTTGAACAACTTTGAGAAAAACAAAGTGTGGACCCTGCTGGAGTGACCCAATGACCGCAATGTGATTGGCACCAAGCGGGTCTTCAATAACAAGCGGGATGAGTTCGGGCAGGCAGTGAGGAAAAAGGCAAGGCTTGTGACACAGGGCTTCACACAGATCGAGGGCATTGACTGCGGAGACATATATGCTCCAGTGGCCAGATTGGACGTCATCCGACTGCTTGTGGCATTTGCAACATGCCACAACATTGTGCTCAAACAGATGGATGTGAAAAGTGCCTTCCTAAATGGATACATCGATGAGCTAGTCTATGTGGAGCAGCCTCCTGGATTTGAAGATCCACAGCACCCAGATCATGTGTACAAATGTCAAAGGCTCTTCTCTTAAAAAAAATGTCAAAGGCTCTGTATGGTCTCAAGCAAGCTCCGAGGACGTGGTATGATAGGCTAAGAGACTTCCTCATCTCCAACAGCTTCAAAGTTGGGATGGTCGACACGACTCTATTCACCATGGTGGTGGATGGAGATCTGTTCCTTTGCCATGTCTATGTGGATAACATCATCTTCGGCAGCTCCAATGAGTCCTTGGTCACAGAGTTTAGTGAGATGATGAGCAAGGAGTTCGAGATATCGTGATGGGTGAGATAAAATTCTTCTTGGGCTTCCAAACCAAGCAACTCAAGACCGATACCTTCATATGCCAAGAAAAGTACATTCAGGACCTCCTAAAGCGCTTCCACATGAGCGACTGCAAGCCAATCCGGACACCAATGGGGACGAACTATTACCTCGACCTCGACACCGAAGGTAACCCTGTGGATCCGGTCGAACGCTGCTTGAGTTTGCCGAGGGTTTTGTGATATTCCTTGCATATCTTTGTTCCCTTGGTTCGAGTATCTTGGAGCTTCGCCTATTATACCTATTTCAGAAACATGCCTTTATGCTCCTCATATGATTTTGACAATTGTAGCTTGTGTTATACTGTCACTTGCTCAATATGTGCTCATTTCAAATCATTGTGCAAAATTGAACACTTGGAGCATGTGCTAGGTTTGCTATAGTCCTTTGTCTCACTGGTATTGCTCTACTCTTTTTGGATGACCTTGTGCTTCTAGTCTAGTTTATGTTGTCTATTTGCACTTGTCTTTTACCTTGCTAAAAATGAGCAATTTTGTCAAAAGTTGAGCAAAATTTGAAAAATAAGCTAAAACCGCAAACATTCTTGTCAAAAGTTTTTGGCTTGGTGTTGGCATTTGTAATGAGATGTGCATATTTTAGCTGTTTGTTGCATCGTGTTTCCCCTTTTGGAGCTTTGAGCATCTTGTGATATTCTTGGCTATGGTTCACTCAAATCTTGCTCTATATCTAATTATACTTGAACATCATTGATATAACTGTTCTCTTATTGAGCATTGTGACTATTTGACCTTGCCATGGCTTAAATTTGAAATGTGGTGGATCACTAGGTGTGTTTGTGAAAGGATCTACGGCTGAGGGGGTGAATTAGAAGCAAATTAAAATCTTTTTGTGGTTTTCTTTGCAATTGATCAAATTAGATGACCCAAACTACCTAGCAAGTCCTAGACTAGAGGAGGAAACTAACGACGCGAGCTGGCGACGGAGCGGATTCAACAAGCGGAAGCGCACACAGGTAATAGACAATCTCGAAGGATTGCACACGCAAGCAAGAGTTGAATGACAGAATCGAAATGCTGAAAGTAAAGAGTGAGGCGAGAGACGCAAACCAAGGTTTTTACTGAAGTTTGGTGCTCAACACATGAATACCTACGTCTTCGTTGAGCAAGCTTCTCACAAAGAGAAGCCGAGACCCTCTCGTCCCAAATCCTCAATCCACTCAAGTAGCTCTTCACCAACACATGGCGGGTGAGCTCTAAACCCTTACAAGACCGCAAGTTCTCCCACACGCGCGGAAGCTCCTCACAACCCCCAGATGCAACCCATGCAACCGGCTCCCCACACACGGAAGATTTCACACTTCGGCTTCAACGGATGAGGACGATGCACTCCCAACACATGGAAGTGACCCCCGACACATGGAGGGTTTACGGCTCCAATGGATGGAGACAAAGCACCCTGACACACGGTGGTAACCCTGACACACGGAGGGTTTGGACGGTTCCGACACACGGAGATGATGAAGACGAAGTAGGCGATGAAGACTCAACGGTGGCGTGGTGTAGACATGGTGGTATCGATCCCCTTCGGCAAAAGAAGCCCCACAAGAGCATCCGGTGACCACACACACCTCACCACGTACCCGGGGATGGATGGAGACTATGGCACACTGTACCAGCCCAGCTGTTATTTTTAGTTAAGAATGCATATCATAATTGTGTTCATTTGGTTTTATTGTGGTTCTTTGAAATTTTTCATGAAGTTACATATAAGCACCAGGTAACCTGGTGAGAACATAGGACTTTAAACCTAAACAACTAGTGTACTAATGAGCCAAGCCACTAAAATAGTGAGATATAGATCGGCCGAGCCTTGGCGAGAAGTTGTATAGCTCGCCGGGTACTTTTCTTAGCTAGCCGAGCAAGTAGGCACCCTGCCAAGCACTGCCAACTGCTCCCTTGCACTCGCCGAGCTTCCCCAACCAGACCCGAGTGACGGGCAAGTAGGACACATAATCATCAGGCAATCAGGACACGAAGCCTTCGGGCGAGTAGGCGGGCGAGCAGGATACCAGGCCGTCGGACGAGCAGGCTGGCGAGCAAAACACATAACCACCAAAGTAGCAGACACGAGTCAAGCCGGCGGCGATCAGGCGACCCTCCCGTGAACTTCACCGGGCAACACCAAGCATGAGGGAGACTGACCAAGTTAGGAGAAGCCCGACTGAAGTTAGGAGGGCAATATCTCATATTAGGAGCTACTTGAGTGACCCGAATCTCATTTAATTCTTTTTGTCCCGGGCAAGGACCCACTGACCCTTCGTTCATTGGATGAACGGGGCGGTGGAGCAGACAACGACCTACGTGTCCTAGGCGGACTGCGCATGGTGTCCACATGGCGAAGGACAGCTGTGAGAGGAGCCATGTGGCAAGGAAATTCATCCGGGTATAGCATACTCACTTTTCTTACCCATTCTCACCCAAAGCCTCTCATTTACATGTGGAACCTGGCCCCACTTGTCACAAACACATGGTAGTCCTATTTAAGGCCATAACCAGCCATCTTCCTCTTCTCTACACCTTCATTTCTGCCCCTTCTCCCTACCACTCGAACTGAGAAGGACAACAGCAGTTCTTCTTGCGATTGTGTTTTGGTGCAACTTTTTGGTCCTTGATGTCGAAGGGAGAGTTTTGTGCAAATCTAGTGAAAATCTTATTTGCTTGCCAAAGGGGAGAATGGCAAAGGCTAATTGTGCTATGGGGAAGATTTGTTGCTTGCTTGAGAGGTGATTTGATCCACGGGGAACTAATACTTGTTGCATGACACATGGCATTGCATTTCTTTAGTCTAGTTGCCATTTGGTAGAAAATTGGTATCAAGTGCATAGGTGTTGAATCTTTCAATTGGTATCATTGACATGCATTGTTTTGGAGCTAATCCCTGCACCAGAGTTGCACTTTGAGTTAGATTTGCTAGTGTTGTCATCAATTACCAAAAAGGGGGGGTGTAAGTGCAGGTTCCCGGGCTTGATTGGTTTTGGTAATTGATGACCAAGGATTCATCGTCGCCAGCCCATTCGAAGACTAAGGACTTTTATTTCATATTTCTTCTGAGACGCCGATGATTGCATTCTCTCTGGTTGCAGGGTCCCACTAAGCACTACCTGAGTCTACTTGTCTCATCCAGCTTCGAGAGTGTTTGCGTGGGTTCTGGGGTTGTTGCGGCTTGGCTTCCCACTCAAGGGTTTGAGTTTGCCGCTTCGGGAGGTGTCCTAGCGCCTAAGTCTTCGAAAGCACCCGAAAGTTTCCGGAGACCGCTTTCCAGCTATCCAAGGGTTTCGTAGCCCCTAAGTCACCCAGGTTCCTGCCTAAGCTGCCCAAAGTTCCCGCCGAGTCCACAGGTCGACAAAGTTGCCAAAAGGGTTGCCCTAGTCGGAGCCGGGAGGGAGAGAAGAGAGATGTGAGAGGGGGAAATGCAATCGTGCGCACTGGACGCGTCTGGTGGCTGTGGAGAAAATTGCCCGAAGCCCTCTATCCCGCGTCCGGTGGCTGTGGAGAAAATTGCATGAATTATGACGTGTCCGGTGGCCCGCGGGACGCGTTCGGCGACCACAAATAATTCGGCCCGAAGAGCCACTCGAGGCCTCTATCCCACGGTTACGAAATAATTACGGGACCGGACACATCCGGCCAGCGAGCGGACGCCTCCGGCGGGTATAGAAAATCCTAGGCTAGCCTATGTAAAAGTGGTGCGGAGCTAACCACCGGACCCGTCCGATGGAGTGTGAGAATCCTAGCTTAAATTGCCCTGTTCCCGACCGGCCTGCATGACCGGACGTGTCTGGTGAGTCTGTCGACTGAACCTAGTTTAAATATGTGCCGTCCATCTATCCAACCACTTAGGGTTTCGCTTGGGGTCTATAAAAAGAAGAGCCAGCTTGTGGATAAGGTGATAGAATCTTGCAGCCACCCAAGTTCATCCTCCACCTAGAGAGCTCCTCCCATGGTGTGCCTCATCCCCATGGCCTCCATGTGTGCTTGAGAGAGAGGAGAGAGGAGGAAGAAGAGAGAAAGAAGATGTCCATCCCCTACCTCTTTTCCATCCTTCCCCAAGGTGTGTGCCTTTCCCATGGACCTTTTGGTGTTGGGTGTCCATGTGGGTGAGAGATGTGTTGGTGAGGAGAGGGTATTCGGTCTTTTGCTTTTTGGGACTCTACCATCACAGAGCCGTGCTTCACCAAGCTTCCGTCAAGCCTTCCTCTCCATTCGTTCAAGACCGCGAACCCACCACGTGTCGGTGGTCACCGCCTTGTGTAGGGGTGCATCCTCTCCATCCGTTGGAGCCGTAAACCCGCCGTGTGTTGGCGGTCACCTCCTTGTGTGGGGTGCTTCCATCTTCATGTGTTGAAGGCCGCAAATCCTTCATATGTTGGAGGTCGGTATCTTGTGTAGGCACCAGTGGTGTGTGAGGCTTTCCGCTTCTGGGAAGTTGTCGCCACTTGTGAGGGTTTGGAGCTCACCCGCCGTGTGTTGGTGAAGAGCTATCCGAGTGGATTGAAGACTAGGGATGAGAGAGTCCCGGCTTTCATTTGTTGAAAGCATCCTCAACAGAGACGTAGGTGTCCATTCGTTGGGGCACCGAACTTCGGTGAACAACTCGGTTTGCTCTCCTTATCTCACTCCTTTACATTCCCGCACTTTGAATTGAACGCTTGCATGTGTGTGACTTTGAGCCACCTAGTAGCCGCTCTTGTGCTTGTGCCGTGTGAACGAGCCCACTTCCGCATACTAGACTTGATAGGTTCCACCGATAGCTTGGGTCACCAATTTGACTAATCTTAAAGCAAAATGAAAAAAGATTAAAACTTAGGCCTATTCAACCCCCCTTCTAGGCCTAGATCACTTTCATGGGTTATGCTTCCAAGTCTCAGACCTTTAGAATGTTCAATGAGACTACTGGCCAACTGGAGGAGAGATGTGATGTGAAGTTTGATGAGTCGAATGGATCCTAAGGTCAGCATGAGAATCTGGATGATGTGAGTGATGAGCCTCTGGCAAGGGCAGTTCAGGAGATGAATGTGGGAGAGATCAGACCGATTGAAGTTGGGTCGCTTTTACCTTCATCTAACCCACTACCAGAAGCTCTTGTGCAAATTCTACTCTAGAGGCACTTGTTGAGACAGTTGAGACTAAGACAGCTCCATAATTGGTGAAGGCCCATTATACCATTGCCCAAGACCATCCAGCGAATCAAATGATTGGAGATTTGACTCGGGGAGTTCAGATGATGTCCAAGACAGTCAACTTCCGTGAATATTATACTTTTATCTCTGAGCTTGAGCCGAAGAAAGTTGAAGAAGCTCTGACAGACCCTGACTGAATTAATGCTATGCACGAGAACGAAATAACTATGAGAGGAATCAGGTCTGGACACTTGGAGGGGCTGAGTGTCCACAACGTCATTGGAACCAAGTGGGTGTTTAAAAACAAGTCAGATGAATTTGGACTTGTGGTGCAGAACAAGGCTCGTTTTGTGGCTTAAGGCTTCACATAGATTAAGGGAGTGGACTATGGTGACATTTATGCTCCAGTGGCTCGTCTTGATGTAATTAAGTTGCTTGTGGCATTCTTTATATGTCACAGCATCATACTCGAGCCGATGGATGTGAAGAGTGCATTCATGAATGGAAGATGAGTTGATCTATGTTGAGCAACCTCCAGACTTCGAGAATCTACACCACCCAGATCATGTGTTCAAGTTATTCAAAGCACTTTATGGGTTGAAGCAGGCTCAGGGCATGGCATGAGAGACCAAGGGATTTCCTCACTCAAAAGGGTTTCAATGTTGAATGGTTGACACAACCATGTTCACTAAGATTGTTCATAAGGATCTTTTCATTTGGATGACATCATATTTGAAAGTTCAAATGAAGCACTGTGCACGAAGTTCAGCGAGATGATGACCAAAGAGTTTGAAATATCCATGATAGGAGAACTTAGCTCCTTAATATTTCAGAAGAAATACATCCAAGACCTCCTCAAGCGATTCGGGGATATCTGATTGTAAACCCATCGACTCCCATGGCGACTAATAGACATCTCGATCTCAACGAAGAAGGTACGCCTGACAATCCTAAGCTTTACTGCTCAATAATTCTTCACTATATAATAGCGTCTGCAATGCATTCAAAGATGACTCTTAAAAGCCAACTTGAAACATTCATCCAAAAAAATTCGCAATAGGTGAGAATAGGGGGAATAAAGGCACCTAAGTAGATGAATACTGCTGGCAAAAATTTATCGACAGAAATTAGCAGAACCACCCGACCAGTCGAATGTGCATTTGCAATATGTAATTTTGTGACTCGTAGTCGGGTAGCATAATATGATAAAATTAGCAGTCAAAGTGGTACTGCGAGTTGTGACAAACATCTTGAATATGCAACTTTTAAACACCCGTGCGTCCTTCAAGTGTTATTCAAGTCAAAACAGAAAAGCACAATCAACAGGTCTACAGAGTTCCAAACAGCAGCAGTAAACCCCAACTCCAGAGTCTACGTGGCAGTTGCATTGACAGTTGACGGCCAGGAGACCTTAAAAGTTGAATATGATTCACTGACATTTGTTTTCGTTTCATCACCATGTTTCTTGTCATCCCAACCTGCAAGTAGAAGTGCAGACAATAATGAAGCATCAGGCAATCTTATCATTTTTAGTCCAACGTATATACACATACAAGGGGGAGGGCACAATTGAAACAAGCCAAAGCCAAGAAGTAAGGTGAACATGCCCTACTGTCTATTGCAGCAATCTTCAAAACATTATTCACAGTATTCGTGAAAAGTACTACCGCTTTGACCGCCTATAAGTAGATTTTAGCATAATTTTAGTACCACTGCAATCCTAAAAGTGAATACAATTATCTTTCTAGCAGGGTGTGTGTTATGCAATCTGGCATCCTGTGCACGTGCGCAAACCAGCGGCGCCCCTGCGATTCCAATGGAAGGTAGCAGGGCAGGCGGCAGCGCCCTTTTCTGAAATAACCCCTCCCCTCTTTGGTTCAACCCCTTGTCCCCTTCGTGATTCCTGAAACACCACTCCCTCAAGCCCTCAAATTGCTCCCCTCCCCTCTTTTCTTTGCATGCTTGATCCTATTAAAATGACAATAGCAGGGCCAGGGGGATCATTTGTTCACAATCTGAGAACATTAAGTGCACAGAGCAAGCAAAAACTGAAACTAGACCCAAGCAGGCAAGCATGTACAATTACAATAACCCAAAGAAAGTAGGTTTCCGTTTCCCTATAAATTTTACAAAAGAAATGACTAGCAAGCAGGTAGAGAATAACTATAAGAACAAAGCCTGCTGTTATGGACTGGGGAAGGAGGGACATCGGCTGCTGGCCACTGCCGGCACACAGAGGTGGAAGAGAGGGAGGAACAAAAAATATAAGTAATCTTTATTGCTTAATTCTTATTATTGGCTGGCTTAGTCCTTTATAAAGGAAGGGTGCAGCTTACAACTGACTAACAACCTCAAAAAATGATTGTGCAGCAACAACTCAACTAATGAATAGATAAAGAAATAAAAGGATAACTACTCATCTAACCTGGCTGGACCTGGTTCCACTGTTCCCTGATTGGCCAAACCAGTGCCTTGATTGGCTGGGCCTGAGACAGCCCTCCTTTTCCTAGGATAAACCTGGCCAAAACCAAACCTATCACCTGCTGTGCAAAAACAAAAAGAAAGTTTCAGCATGTCAGTTCGATTTTCCCTAGGAATCATACACAAAATGACAGGCAGACACAAAAGGTAAAGAAAGAACAAAGATTTAATCCCCCCACCTTTTTGATATTAAGAATAGAGATGCTTCCACAGCTAAATAAGAACCAGGTACTATCCGATTAAGGTCCTATATCTGACTATGTATATGAATAGCAATCAACTAATGTGGTTAAACCCAAACCAGAATTAATACCATCCTTTAGCAAAGATTCTAAAAGAATTCTGGAAGATTTCTAGCACAAAGTATATAGCAATCAGGACGACCTTCTAGTTTCAAATTTTAAATAATAAATTAGTACAAGGTGGTGATGATACCTATTTTCAATGCTAGAAAGAAAATCTGGCGAATTTAAGTATCACCATTTACATTCATGTACTTGGCATAAGGACAATATTGAGATGCCCATTTTTTAAACTTATCTGCAGCCAATTTTCGTTCACAAACAACACCTTCAACATGGTCAGCGGTTTTTATTGCTCTCCCCAAAAGTGGGGGCTGCGAAAATCAACCAAAAGCACATCGTTTCAATTCAAAATCATTTGGTAAGTCATTTCTTTTTAATTTAATTAACTTCATATTTATTCAAGAACCATATGGTCATGTCTATTTTATAGCTTCCTTTCGTTTGCTAGACAGTTGATATTGGCCTAGATTGCACGTCTTCCCTTGGGGGGTTGCATCTACAGGTGATTGCACATTTCCCATTGGGTAAAATCCACATTTGAGTCCTCACTAGGGCCTCCTTCTTTTCGCCTTACTTTATAGGTGTAAAGTGAAACACGATCTATGTTTAACATTCTTCCATCCTACCTAATCTTACTACCTAAACTTGATCGGAGCTATTACTTAACATAGTTCTACACGTTGATTAAGCAATACCATGTATTCAAAATGGGATAATATGTTGTTATATCTAACTGTTCCCAACTTCCCATGCCATTTATCAACAGAAAATGGCACTCGCAGTCACAGCTGTTCCAACACCCAATCCTAACATTATTTTCTCTAACAAAAAATTATTTAATTTTTTTCCTTTCCATTGATGCATCATAATCTACAAAGCCCATTTATTGTCACCTATAATATTTACACTAAAGGAATTAGACATGGATAAATTTTATGATTTTAAGAACTATATGGAATACATAGTCAGCACACTGTTTTTAATGAACTCTTAAGATTTAATGGTTGCTAGTCTATTCTGTGATATGGCAATACTCCATCATGATACCATACAAACCAAGTTCCAACATCCTGGATGGTCTGACTGTCCTTTATTACATTGAGCTATTTCATAGGCAATGTTGACCTTGGCCCCTCAAGTTTGTCCAAAAGAATGTATTAGTACCTCAAGTTTCCAAAAGGGCAAATAGGTCCCCAGGTTTGATTTTTAGGACCAAATGATCCCTTCAGTGGCATGTCCTGCCATCTGGGTGTGCCAAGTTCGCATCCAATCCAACCGCCCTTTGTAGCTCCAGGGTCATTTTTTAATGGAACACGCAGGAGAGCTACGCATCATTATTTTAAGAAGAAAAAAGGGTCAGAACCCTTAACAAACACCCACACCCGCACTCACACTCACACTACTAGATTCTTAAACCAAAGTCATTACTCAGTGCCCACGAATTTACTCTTTTGCCCATGGTACTCAGATGAACAAGGCTAGTAAATAAGAGGACAACAGAGGAAAGTGCAATATCATAGGTGATGACTTAATGCCTTAATGGAGAGAGACAAAGAGCAACCGGATGCTGCTTGGATAGATCGGATGACATGTTGGATAGATCGGACGACATGTTTGCATGATGTGCTGCTTCCTTATTCCAGTGTTAATATTCTTGCACTATATCTATATTCTGCATTTTTGACATATCGGTGTATAAACTATGATCCATATGAACTGCTATTCAGGAAAAGGTTTCCTTTAACTTTTGATGCTGGCATAGCGGGAAAATAGTTTGTATATTTCTTCCCGCACTTGTAATTTAACGGGTTAATAACTTAAGATTATATTGTCAACCAACATGACTCAGATGAAAAGAAAGTAGCACCAAATTTCAGTATATATGATGTCTTATTGGAAGCTATAGTGCTTCCAGTGCTTGTCATGCGATTGATTAATAAATTGCATGGTTGTTTCTGGGTGTCTTCCGCTATATGTGGCTGACCCATTGCCATGACTAACTCATGTTCCCACAGTTGACTTCCTAGCATTTGAGGGGAAGGAAAACCTATCAACATGGTCCGGTTCCAACATGGGTTCAGGTGTCCTACTCGGCAAGCCCTAGAAAATAGGATTTTCATCTGATATAAATATATTTTATCATAAAAATAAGAAGAAACAAAATACCAGGCCCAAATTTCCAATTTCACACTAGCAACTAATACCATGGCTCAGCCCAGTGCATTTTCTTTTCACCTTATGCCCTAGGTCACTTTCACTACAACACCAGCATACCTACCATCCCAATTCATATCCACCTTCCCAGCTGCAGTCTTTGTCCCATCCAGGCTTCAGTTGATGGAAGACAACAAGCATAGAAGCAATACAGGGCGAAAAGAGAGGAGTGGGAGGGGGTGGCTGAGGTCCAGGAGGGAGGATAATAGAAAGAAGTGGAGAGGAAGACCAGCAGCTGCAGCAGCAGCATCAGGACAGCAACAAGCAGCAGCAAGCAGTCCATGCTGCGGCGGATAGAGGACAAATCTGGGGTACCCCAACCAGATCTGGCTGGCACCAAGCTCTTCCGTCCTTCTATGGGCTTGTCTACGCCGGATCTGGGCCTTGTGTCATATTCTCTATTCCGCGTTGTCCCCAATTCCCTCCCCATGAAGCTCGCTTGCCCCTCCACTGTGGTACGGTCTCGTCCCTCTCGGCGGCATTTACCACAGCAGTGGCTTCCTTCCTCGCAGCTTCTGTTAGACATGGCGAGACCTGAGGGGTGACTGATGTGTGCCGCGACATGTTTGATGTGAGTTGATATGCAGACGCATGCCGATGGCGGCAAAAAAAAAAAATCAGATGTGTGCCCGGGTAACGCAGCTGAATTATTGTGACCAACATTGGAGCAGGCTGTCACTGGTACTGACCAATATGTATTGGAAGTGAGTAGAGAGAGTGCTGAGTGCACTTGGGCTAAGTGGTCGGAGCCCTAATAAGCTGACAGGTCAAAACCGATGGCACTAATTATGTACCTAGATGAAGCATATATGACCAGCAATGTGCAACGCAACATACGGAATAATGATAGAGCATTCAAAATAGTGATGAAGCATTCGAGTCATTCATTACCTGATTGTGAGTACTTGGGGAGATCACTGCAAAGTACTGCGTTGAAGAAAATACCCATCTTATCACCCTTCTCAGTCTCACTGCTTGCATAGTTTCTGCATGATAGAACAGACCTGGTCTTCATGTTGACTGTGATCATCCAGATTGGACCATCAAGTGCAGGTCCGAGCAGTACAAAATGCACAACATGTGGGTCTGGTAAGCTGACCACAGGATATTGTGGCACCCATCAAGGCAAGCGGAGATCTCTGAAGGATGTTTCCCACAGATGGTCGACAGGGAGCATGCCATCTTCTTCCCAGACCATCTTGGGCATGCGCAGTGTCCATGTCCTGATGCTGATGGGGGAGAGGCGCCTGTCGACATCTACAAACTTGATCTTGTCATCAGAGACACCGACCGTCCTGAAGGACTCGAGTTCGGGGCAGTCGTCTATCACATAATACAATCCAGGTATAACTTTTCTCACAGGAACAGGGAACTTGACAAGCTCGAGCTTGGGAGAACGTTCAAAAACATCGCAGGAGAGAAGACCAATGTTGTAATTCACCCAATAGAATTTGCCAGAGCAGGAGAAGACCGCGGAACTGATCCACTGGAATGGTTGAAGCTCTTTGTTTGAGTCATAAGGCACGGCGAGCTTCTTGACATGCCACTTGTTATCCTTGGGCAAGAACACACATAGCTCGGCCACCTCTTGGTAATCCAGGGAGAAGGTGCCCCCCTGCAGCTGTTCATGGCACAGCGTTAACGCTGCAACGGAGAAGCTGCCACCGATCCCGCGGCTGACGATGCCGATCTCCGCGACCCGGAAGCAGCGGCCGTCAGGGAAAACGGGGAGGCGTATGAGTGCAGGCCTGAGGGAGCTGGCGATGTAGACGAAGAAGTCTTCTGTGTAGGTGTACATGTACATGTCCTCGTCTTTGACGGGGACGATGATACTGAGGAGGAGGAGGTTGGCAGACGCACCGATGGCCAAGCACCGGCCGCACGGCCCGTGCTCGCGGGTGGGAGGCGTCACCGCCTGCGGGCAGTCGAGGTAGATGTAGGAGAGAGCCGGCGGGGGGGCGAGCTTGAGCGAGACGGACAAGGCGATGCCCGTGGAGGTAAAGCCGGCGGCCTCGGTGCCATTGGCGGCAGGCTTGCGGACGATGAGGTCCTGATCAAACATGGCCCAGTCGCCGGCGAAGGTGGATGGGGTAAAGGCGGCGGCGGCGGCCATCCCTTTCTCCGGCGCATGAAGATCCCCGCCGTCACGACGAGCCTGGGTTGATGATGGAGGGCGGGGCATCTCGTCGACGACGAGGAGGATGGCTAGGGATTTGGTTTTGGGGAGGAGAGGATGGGGAAAGCTACTTTGATCGGTTGATCCCCCAATATTGGCAAACGAATGAGGGGAGAATTGGCTCAGTGCCACCCTGGTCTGGTGGAGGGTGACACCCAATTCGCATTCCTTTTGGCCCATGACATCCAGGGCACGAATTCCTCTGCCCTGTGACATTTGAGCCCTTTTTTTCCTTTCAATTTCTACACAAATTAAACCGGCTCTCCCCTTTGCCTGGTGAACCACGAACCGCCGGGAACAGCCACACTCTCTCTCACCGTGACCTAGGGTTCATCAATGGGGGCAGGGGGCGGTGGCCTCCACGGCGACAACCTTGCCGACAACCCTACCGGCGGCGGCAAGGTCGGTCCCAGCCACCCAGCCGTGTCATTCGATCCTTCCCCTTTCAGCTTCCCTGGCGCCCTACGCGGGCCTCTACGCGGCACGTCTCCGGCGGCCTGGCCTCCACCACTGCCTCCTCCCTCCAGCCCCATGAGCCGCGGTGGGCAGTGGCGCGCGAGCTCATGGCCACGTATGCGGGAACCATGATGGGGCCAACTTTCTGAAGAATAAGGGCGACCTCAACTCTCTGAATGATGCAAGGGCCAAAGATAAATCGATGTTAGATTTGGTTGCGAATTGATGTTGATGCGACCTCAACTCTCAATTTGTTGATGTTGAATGTCAGATTTTGTAAGCAGGATTGATGTATGTACTCAATGAACTTTAGTTTGTGAATGAAATTCAATGAAATATGTGCAATGTGCACAAGCTTTGGTGAAGATCGTTGTACTGGAATCCTGAAGTATGCATGTACCTCTTTCCTTTGTTCTGTGCTTGAGTTAGAGAATGCTTCAATATCAACACTGGGTCATGCCTTCGTGATTTGGTATGTGTTTGGATTACTGCATTACATGGCATGCCCCGGAAAAATTTGGCTCGCCAATTGGAATTGTGTTGTGTTGGGAGCGACGGCAATGGCGCAAAAATCGGCCGCCTTTGCCATTCAACGGCGCGCGCCAACAATGAGGGCCCGCCAACAGTCACACGCGACCGAAGCTATCAGGCGAAGCAGCAGGGAAGCAGCAAAGTGTCTTGTTCTTTTCATTTGATTTTAGACTTTGTGATTTTCTATCAATTTCATACAGTGTCCAAATTAGATGAAACAAATTCCATTATTCATCTAAAATCCTAAACAACCCATTTTAAATATCTTTCAAATTTTTAAATTTTTAAATACTTTTTATTTATCATTGGCCCTTTTCCCTTGGCTACAAACCAAACATCTCAAATCTTGCCATTGAAATGTTGCATTGGTAAGGCAATCCAAGGCTAAAAACCAAACATGCCCATAATCGTTAACTACACAACCTGAGCTTGGAACATCACAGCAATTGGCCAACCCTAGACAGTAGTATGGCGCCCAAAATTGACCACCGCTCTAAATTCGTGGCCTGGGTGTCATGGGCCAAAAGGACTACGAATTGGGTGTCACTATCCACCAGGCAGCTGTATTGGGTGGCAAGGAGCCAATTTTCCCACGAATGAGAGGAGTTTTTTTTATATATATAACAAGCACGACAGCAAGGTTACAAAGTTCCACGGGATAATCTTCCAACCATAACAAATGCGTACCATAAGGTGCCTGAGCACCAAGTTTAGCAAGCTCATGCGCTACAGAATTACAGGACCTTGGACAGTACAAAACCTAAACATTAGAAAAACAACTCCTAATAAGGCTTCTTATCTCACGGATCCGACTAGCTGAAGAGCATCTTGGTTTTTCCACCTGCTGGATGGCCTCTTTCAGGTTTACAGCATCCATTTAAAAAATAGAATTTGAGCAACCCATGTTCATAGCTAATTTGCACCCCCAGCAAACAAGCCATAGATTCAGCCTGTTCAGCATCAACACAGAATTGGATCTCTCCTGCAATCATGAAGATGTCGTTTGCGCGTCTGTGTCGGAAGCGGATCGGACACGGCCAATGGATGGATTTGGAATTGTCACAATTGTTGGAATAATTAGCACTTTCAGGTTTATTTTAATCAACAGATATAACACGCACAACGTCTGAGTGATAGATAAAACAGGTTGAATCCACAGAAGCACAACCTAGATACACGTGCAGAAGAAATACACGTATATCTCTCTGGTGAACTCGCGAAGGAGATGACTTATTGGACTTGGTCGTCGTCGCCGTATGGTACGAGTTGCGGCGAGGTCTGGTTCTGGTTCTCCGAATCTGACGCCGTGTTGGAGAAGGTGGTGCCGACGCAGATCGCGACGGCGTAGTGGAAGAAGTCCTCGCGAAGTGGAAGAAGGAAGCGTGACGATCGAAGCGCTTCCCAAAAACCTGATTCGCCCTACCCGGTGCAGGAGCTCGAGGGCGATCGGTTCGGAAAACCTGCTCTCCCGAACGGCGGTGCACGCCGGCGCATGGGATGGGGATGAACCGAAGCGGCGGCGCAGCAGAGGGAGGTGGCAAACCCTAGGTCGATCTGATATAATCTCTCTGGACGGTGCGGCGGCAGATTTATATAGCAAAACAAATGAGGCAAACGGATCGCGAAACGGGCCGCGACCGAGTCCAACACGATTTGTATATTCCATATCTGTCCCGCAAAATCCGAAGAGCAAAAGAAATAAAACTACAAAAGGAGGCTGCGTCTGCGCAAGCACGAGGGTCCGGCCTCCACTCCTTCCACTAGCAATATGGTACTAAAGAAATTTCACATGCCTCATGCATACATGGGCCTTTGAGATTTTTCAGGAATTATTTAGATATTAAATGGGCCAGGCCCAACAATTCTAACAACAATTGAATCTAAGTTGTCCAGGTGTCCAACAGAGTTAGGGTTTTGAGTAGGGGTTATAAATAGGCTTTTCCAGCTCATGGAGAAGGTGAGAGAGCCTCATTTGCAGCCACCCATAGCCATCCCCTTCCTAGAAGTACTCTCCCATGGTGCTCCTCCACCAAGGGGTCTCCATGAGTGCTTGAGAGAGGGAGAAGAAGAGAAGAAGAAGAAGAAGGTGTGCAACCTCCTCTCCATCCATCACCAAGGTGTGTGCCTCTCCCACAGAGCCCAAAGCCTAGGTCTCCATGTGGGTGAGAGGTGTGGTGAGGCGAGTGGTCTCTGGTCTTGTGCTCTTTGGGACTTTACCGCCGGAAGGAGATTTCAACCGAGCCGTCTTCAACAAGCCTCTGTTGTGTTCCTTGGTCCTTCGTGTGTCGGGGGAGACTCTCCGTGTGTCGGAGCCATGCCTCATTTGTCGAGGGAGAAATCCACCATGTGTCCATGGTCATATCCATGTGTCGGAGGTGCCGGTGCCTCGTGTGCCGAGGGGAAGTCCAGCGTGTGTCGGTGGCCACCACCATGTGTCGGTGGTGGAGAGGTTGCCATGTGTCGGTGCCTCTCTCCGTGTGTCAGAGCCGTTCCCGTGTATCGGGGTGAAATCCACCGTGTGTCGATAGTCGGTGTCATATGTCAGTGCCGGGGTGTGAGAGCTCACCGCTTGTGGGAGCGCTCGCTACCTTGTGAGGGGTTTGGAGCTTACCTTGCCGTGTGTCGGTGAAAGGGCTACCATGAGTGGATAGAGGCATAGGGTCGAGAGGGACCCGGTCTTCATGCATCGAAGGCTAGCCTCAACGGGGAGTAGGAGTTTGTCTCCGAACCTCAGGAAAAACTCGGTTGTCTCCTTTTACCTTCCGTACTTAATTGCCATCATTTACTTCATTATGCTTCTGTTGTGCAATCCTTCACGATTGTCTAGTGCTTGTGTTTTTGTCTCCTGGTAGTCTAGGATTTGCTAGTTAGCTTGGTTCACAAATTGCCTAATCCTCAAGAAAAACACAAAAAAAATTAATTGTTGGTCTACTCTGGTTGAAATCGACAACGGCTGCACTCAGCACATGACCGGCAACCCCCCGACTGTTCACCTCATTAGGGGAAGGAGGAGATTTTCTTAGCAAGATCATTTTCGGAGACGGTAGCAAGAGCAAGGTCTTTGGTTCAAGACAGGTAGCTATTTCCAACGACCTTTCAATTGAAAATGTCCTGTTGTTTAAGTCACTCAATTATAACTGCTAGCCGTGGCCCAAATCTGTGTCCTGGGATTTCATTGTCACTTCACTTCTCTTGGTGTGTCAGTTTTGGATGAGAAAGAAAATTTGGTGTTCAAAGATATTCGGTTTCAAAACTTGTTTCTTGTGAACTTCAATTCCAATGCTTCTGTGAGCATCGTTGAGCCCTAATTATTTTAGCGGTATTGATGACATGGATATTTGCACAAGGATTATTGCTAGGGGGTTCTTAGTCTTTCATGGAACCCTAGCAAGACATCGACAACCTTTTGAGCTGCTCCAAGCTGTTCTAAACATGGCCAGGCAAGCAGTGAGGTCATGTGTAGATGTAGGAGTAGTTAGGTTTTTTCCCATGCTCAAGAGGGGTCTAATTGAATTGATCATGCCAAGTTAGCACTTCACATGAAACCCTAGCCTCCCTTTAGTCCAGAAGTATCCTTATAAACACCTAAAAGTCCAAGTGAGACATCGAGAAGAGTGGATCTGTCAAAATCCCTAAGCCCTGCATTCTTAGTGATCATCGGACTGGGTCCGACCATAGTCGGACTGGGTCCGATGGGCACAATTCCTAAAAGTTCGCTTTTGGAGCTGGTTGGACTAGGTCTGAAGCCGGTTGGACTTGGTCCGACGGCTCCTCCCTGCGCTTTCACCTCCATCGGACCTCCCGAGATCCAACGGCTAGTTCCTCTTACGGGAGGGAGGGCTATAAATTTGGCAACCATTTATGGGGTTTGTTGCTCCATTCACCTAAAGCCAACATTTACTCATCCAAGGGGTGTTCTTGAGCCTTTCCTCCACCACTTCACCAACCACCTACCTTCCGCCAAACCAAGCTTCATGGAAGTCCTTCGATTTGGCATGATCGGGGTATTTCGAGGTTATTACTCTTGAAGACGGTGTTCTTCTCGGAGAAGTGGGCTTGGGAGTAGGCCTTGGCATGTGGCTACTCTCAAGTTGGTGTACGGGTGACGGAGTCCACTTCGCCGGAGTGGCGGAACGACTACCGAGGAGTAAGTGAGGCGTGTGGCTCGAGAGGGAGTCGGTCCTTTTGCGCAAGGGCTAGCCTCAACGGAGAGTAGGAGTTGCGGCTCCAAACTTCGGTGAAACAAATACCTTGTCACTTCTCTTTTGTCTCATATACTTCTGCATTTACATTCCGCATGAATTGCTATTGATTGCTTGGGTGCTTTGAAATCGATTAGGTTACTAGTGTGTCTTGTTTTAATTGCTTCCGCTTGCTAGGGCACTTGAACTTAGGATTGGGTCACTCTTAAATTTGTTGCTTAATCAAAGAATAACTTGAAAGAAATTTAAAAAAATGGCTATTCACCCCCTCTAGGCCATAGAGATCCTTTCAAGTGGTATCAAAGCGTAGGTTCTCCCGTTGTAGCTCAACCGCTAGGAGATGGCCGCTAGAGAGGAAACTAAATTGACATAGGAAAAGCTCCCACTTTCGATGGCACAAATTAATCTCATTGGAAAATTAGAATGCAATGCTATCTACAAGCCCTTAGCTATGATGTTTGGGTGGCTTGTAAGACCTGCTGTCCGGCTCCAGTCAATCCTTTGTCCCCCACTCCCACCGAGACGGAATGTCGGCGCTTCAATGCCATAGGTAGGAATGCTTTACTTTCCAATGTGAATGTTGATGTGTTCAACCGCATTAGCAATTTCACTAAGGCTTATGAAATTTGGAAAACTTTGAAAGAACTCCATGTTGGTAGCTCGGAGATAGTTGAGGAGAAATTAGCTCTTGGTAGAAGACAATTTGATCATTTCAATATGATACCTAATGAGAATGTAAATGATATGTGTTCTAGGTTGAACCTGATCATCAATGATATTGGCATGTGTGGCAAGCCTATGGAGGATATTGATGTGTGCCGGAAAATTATCGACATTGTTCTGTTCAAGTTCAACCCAATTGTTAGTATGCTTCAAAATAGTAGCAAAAGATGATAACTGAAAGGATCGCTATGCCGCCTAGAGGGGGGTGAATAGGCGAATAAAATAAAATTGCAGAATAAACAAACTTAAACAGTGACCAGCACGTCGGATGTTCCGATCTGGTACAGTACACCTTGCGTCGGATGTTCTGATCTAGGTCGGATGTTCCGATGGATGTCAGATGTTCCGATCCTGGGTGCTCTCGAGATGACGAAAACCTACAGTAAAAACTGATTTCTCGCAAAACCAAGATTAGATCTACTCAAGACTATTCAGAACAAGCCAAAACCAATAGTGGGATGTGGTTGAGGTTAAGGCCATAATCTATCAAGGTTTGCCTCATCCAAAGTAGTTGGGCACAACAATGTCCTACGACAATATATTCAGCTTCGGCTGTGGATAGGGCAACGGAGTGTTGTTTCTTTGACGCCCACAAAACGAGCGACCTTCCAAGAAATTGGCAAGTACCGGAGGTACTCTTCCTATCCACTTTATAACCGGCATAATCCATATCCGAATAGCCGATTAGGTTAAAGTTTGACACTCTAGGATACCAAAGGCCAAAGTTGGGAGTGTGTATCAAATATCTTAAGATTCTCTTGACTACCACTAAGTGGTAATCCTTGGGTGCAGCTCAAAATCTTGCACACATGCACACACTAAGCATAATATCAGGCCTAGATGCACAAATATAAAGGAGAGAGCCAATGATAGAACGATATACCTTTTGATCGACGTCCTTACCATTTGTGGATAACATAGACCCCGGGTATCCACACGGCGGGCCTAAAAGACCACCCGACAGGGGATGGACCAAGTCGGGTGGATAAGGATGGGTACCACTTGGATTCTAGAAGACTTGCTCGGCAAGAAAAGACATGAAGATAGAAGTCTATCCTTAATTAATAGGGAAGATATACTTGTAATCCCGGATAACTACTAGAGGATAGAGATAGGAATCCTACCTTGTAACCGACTAGGACTCTTCCTTGTAACCCCACCCCCTCCACTATATAAAGGGGGTAGGGGGCCATAGTTCGGCATGCCATGCCACCTAGAGCATCTCTCGGGCTGATCATCATCTTGATCATCTTGTACATATATACCCCATATAATCCCAGAGCACAGGACGTAAGGTATTACCTCCGCCATGAGGGCCTGAACCTGTATAAATCCTTGTCTTGTGCTACCATCGAGTTTAGATCTTGCGCGCATCGCCTCATATATAATCATTGCCGACTGTACCCCCAGTTAGTCACCAGTCGACAGTTGGCGAGCCTGGTAGGGGCAGCGTCAAGATCATCTTCATCAAGCTTGATGGCATCGATCACCGGAGTCGCCACATCTCCGCCCCCGGCCAAGCTCTCGGCTTCGGGAGCCATCTGCATCAGCAACGACATCGGCAAACTCCACTTCCCTGATTTGGATCAGATCCAATCTGGGGAGAACTACAACAACACCCCCCGCTCGGGTTGGGGAAGGCCACGGCCATCTACTCATGAGTAGTACGCCAACGGCTCAATTCCCGACTCGGATACGGCGACGGCTCGAAGACAGATTCTGGACGTCATCTTGTTTCTTCAATTCCCGTTGATCCAGAAGGAATTTCGCAATGAGACTAGATGCGTTTGAAAGATAATTTCGTCACCTTTCCGTGAAGCCCAAGAACGCTCAAAACGGAGTTCGGATGCGTCCGAGACATCCGTTTGAAGCTCAGCAAGCTCGTAAAACCCATCTGCGGAGGCTGCGGAATTTTAGGTTTTTTTTGGATAACAGGTAGTTTAGAGTTTCGGGATTTGTTTAAAATAGCTAATAACTGGATTCCTAACAATGGGATTAATTCTTTACTTACAACTTTATGCACTTTTTATTATTCCTTGGTGCGAGTTCGAAATCCGCACAATTCCTCTTCACGTATGGTTACCCGATGCTATGGAAGGACCCACTCCCATCTCGGCTCTTATACACGCAGCAACTATGGTTGATGCGGGGATTTTTCTTCTAGCTCGACTTTTTTCTCTTTTCATACACCTACCTTTAATAATGAGTTTTGTTTCTTTAGTAGGCACAATAACACTCTTCTTAGGAGCCACTTTAGCTCTTGCTCAGATAGATATTAAAAGAAGCTTAGCCTATTCTACAATGTCTCAATTGGGTTATATGATGTTAGCTCTAGGCATAGGTTCTTATCAAGCCGCTTTATTGTGACATCCTAATAAATATTAGAATGTCCCAAGTTTTCTCTAAAAATAAAAAACCAAGTAAAAAGAATTTTTATTGTTTTTCTATATGAAAATCCCTAAATTTTCAAACAATTATTTATATATAAGAATTTGTTTTATTAATTATTTTTCATTATAAGTTACAATTTATACAATTCCAAATTTTACGATTTCAAAAACAAAAGCTCTTTCCTTGTTTTTATTCGTTCCTCGATCGAAACCCTAACATTCTCTCTCGATCGAAACCTTATCATGGTCGCCCGACCTATCTCTCGATCAAAACCCTAATCGGTCGACTCTTCTCTCTCTCGTCCAGAACCCCGATTGCACTCCAGTACATTGAAACCCTAGTTTCGACTTTCGACTGACCTCCACTGAAACCCTAGCCGATCGAACGTTCGTCTCGGCCGGCATCCTTCGAAACCCCGCCTTCGTCTCTCTCGGCCGAGCCGATGCCACCATCCAACCCTAGCTTGCCAAAGACCACCTCCGATCTGCATCGGGCATTGCTGCTATCGTCGACCCCTTGCCGCATCGCATCATCTCCTGCACTCCGAGAAAACACAGTCCAACACGAAATCCACCCCAAAGCAACCGGATTCGTCGATTAGCCCAATCGAGCTTTACCCCTAACTTCCAATCAATTTGGGCCCTAAGCCCAATCTCATGTCACCTGGGAACCCCGGCTCCATAAAAAGCCAGCAAAAACCCTAGTCCCTACGATTCCACACTCCAAGCCACCGCCGCTATCTCCCACAGCCGCCGCCTCCTCCCTCAAGGCGTCACCGCCCTAGCTCGCACCGTCTGCGCTGAAGCCGCCGAGCCGCCCTGCCCTGCCCTGCCCTGCATCGCGCCGCCTCACTGGAGCCGCGCCGCCGCTAGGCCCCCAGGTTGGAGCCGAGCCGCCGCCGCCGCCTTTGGAGTTGCCGCTGCCGCCCCTTCTCAGGAATGCCGCCGCCCCTGCCCGTGGAACCGAGCCGCCGCCCCACTGGTGCCGCCGCCGCGCATGCCGCCGCGATGCCGCACCTATGGCCGCCGTGCCGCGCCACCGTGGCTCTTCGCCGTCGCCTTGCCCGGCACCGCCACTGCTGCCGCCCGAGCCGTGCCGCCCCTCGCCCAACCACCGCCCTGCCCTGGCCCGCACCCTCGCCGGAGCTGCCCTCGCCGTTGAGCCGTCGCCGCCGCCGCTGTAGGCAGGAGGAGCAGCGCCGCCGTCGCTGTTGTTTCCCCAGCCGAGCCGCCCCTGCATACAGAAGCCGTGCAAGCCACCGACGCCGCCTCTAGTAGCGCGCCGCCACCCCGTGCTCTTCCTCTCTCTCCTCTCCCTTCCTCCCTTGCTCTCTCCCTCATCTTGGAGGAGGAATACAGGAGGAACGAGGAGCTCCGCTCCCTTTGTTTTTCTTGTGGTCCGAAGGTTGAAGAAGACACAGCCGATTCCCTTTTCAACTAACTGGCTGCACACTGCGAACATGAACAGTGTCTCTTCCGATTTTCGTATCTCCTAAACCAAAGGTCCGATTCGCTCCAAACCAATTTTCCTAGTCTCGTAATATTCTATACTATCTACCGTATTTATTTCATGATTTTACGATTGTTCTGTGTTGCTGTTTATTTGTTGTTGCCTTGGTTTGCGCGTAGGCCGTTCCGACATTTTTGCTGGTGTCGTAAGTGTCGATCGGTTCCCAGAAAATTATCGAGACCCCGAGATGCACAAGGGCGTCGCCGTCGGTGACGTTGGAGTCGTGGATGCCGACCTCCCGGGAAGACATGGAGGCGTGGAATTCGGACCGAGACGTCACCACGAACAAGGTTGATCATTAACGTCGACGATTCCTTGCGAGGCCGATCGCTGCCAGGCAAGCACTAGTTG